>CM028381.1:55252567-55301357 GCA_013146195.2 Codonopsis lanceolata
CACAATGCACCGAAGAATAAGAGATTCGCCATTTTTCCATTCGAGCATCACCCAAAAGCCCGCTCTTATCCAAATGTGTACTCAAAAATCTCTTTCTTCAAATACAACGTGCCATTACATTTTAGATGTTTGGTATAGTTTTATTTCTCGGTGAATTTATTTTTGCATGTGTAACATATTGCATCATATACATTATATTGCATTATTTCATAATGTTTGTATATTTCTTTTACAGTAAAAATATATATAAAAGAAAAAATGCAAAAAGAAAAAAAAGAAAAGATACTAATGTTCGCAGAACTCAAAGCTAATGTGCTCCTGGACGACCGGCCTGAAAACACCACCCTGACCCCTGGACCTACACCGATCCCCGACTCCCGGCCTCTACCCGACCCGCTGCATCACCCATCATCATCATCATCGCCATCTCGACACCGCCGCACCGAGCCGCCTCCCGCGAACCTCGAAAAAAACAACAACTGGTAAGTTCTCTACCCTTATCTCCTTCTCTGCATACCCTTAAGTAAATAATAAACATATCACATGTTTTATACTTCATTTTTTACAATAAATTCTTTAATAAAAAAATAATAATAAAAAAATCTTGTTCATAACAAAAAAAGAAAAAAATAATTCTTTAAATTGTCACATACTATTTTCATACATGTGCATAAATTTACATGTAAATAAAAATCATTCTTTTTCAAAAATCATTCTTTTTCAAAATTAATAAAAAACTCAAAAATCCATAAAAAAAAAACAATTCATATATGTAATTAATTTTGCATCTTAACGTACATATTATAACCGCATTTGTCATGTGCATAATAAAATGAAAATTCATGCATCATCTCATACGATTCTACATTGCATCCACAGACGTATAAAATAATTCATGCATTCATATTTTGCATTTCATTTGTCCAATAAGCCGCCATAGAGGTACACAAAAGAAGGTAAAATATCACCAATCATCAAAATAAATATCTTTGTGGTATTTACTATACCTCCGCAAAGATTTGCATGCTTGGAAAATAAATCTAAGGGAAAAATATCTGCTTTTGTCATGTTTTTATCCGAAAATATGCCCGAAAAGCTTCGAAAATTAAATTTATACTCCGAATATTCCTGCCAGCCATTCTATTGCATGCAAAAATGTGATTTAGTGTAAAACATGCATCATATAGCCTCATTTGCATTTAGAACATAAATCATGCATAGTAGGATCAAATAGTGACCACTATTTCAAATCATGCATCGCAAAAATAAATCACATAAATTACATACATTATCACTCAATTGCATCATTTAGGCATAAATAGGACATGCATATGCATCATTAATAAGGTCAGAATGCTTCAAAAGTGCCAACAATAACCAAAAATCAAGTATTTCCAAAAAAAAAAACGTAAAATAAAAAAATCGAGAAAATGCATGCTAAGAAAGAAATTTCGTGTACATGCAACAAGAAAAATGCGGCGTGCGTAAGAAGAAATTTTCTACCGGCTAGAAAATGGAGCAAAAAGAAAACAACAAGAAGAAAAGATGACATCGCCGATACCAAAGATGCTACAAGAAGAAAAAGGAAGTCACCAAGGTTAGAAGGAGCAACAAGAACAAATGCAAAGAAAGATCAAGAAAATTTTCCGCCTAAAGCGAAAAACAAAGTGGGACAGGGAAAGACTTTCCAGCAAGGCCTTAACAAGATAAAAAGAAAAAATCCCCACAGAGCAAAAAAAAAAAGAGAAAAAATCAAAAGAAAAGAAAAGAAAAAAGCAAGCAAGAATACCTCACCGTGCCGAACCACGCTTGGTCCGATTCCTCAAAGGATATGAGGCACTACATCAAGAGGTCCGACCATCACAAAAAAGAGAAAAAATTCCCCAAGAAAGAATCGATTCACTTAAATTGCCACCGGCCAAGTAAAAATTGCAAGTCGCATGACTTGTCAGCCACTTAGAATAATTTTAGAAATATTGTTTTATTTTCAAAAAAACTTCAAAAATGTAGTTTTGATTTCAAAAACAAAAAAAATACAAAAAGAGAATATTTCAAAAACATAAAAAAAAGAGGAATATTTCAAAAAAAACAAAGAGAATATTTCAAAATACAAAAAAAAAGAGGAATATTTAAAAAACACAAAAAAAAAGTAATAAACAAAAAAAGAGGGAAGGAAAAAGAATATTTTCCACTTCACAATTTTCAAAATACTTGAAGAATGATTAATTCGTCGTGTTCGGCGATGGATTTTAGTCAAGCACAATCGATATTCGAAAGTTTTGTTATGTCCGAAACAAGACAACATCAAGGCCCGTATATTACCTAGAAAATTTTTCTTAACACATTTCAATGCCAAGGTATTGACCGGTTGAAATTGTGGTAACAGATTTGAATGCTCGGCTAACGATCTTTAGTCAAACACGCTTTCGATATTTGAAAGTTTTCTGGATATGTCCTGAAACAAAGATGCAAGGCCCGCACATAATTAGAAAATTTTTCTTTTTAACACGCTTCAACTAGTTGAAAGGTGGTAATAAAAACATTCAAATCTTCATACCGTATTTGACAACGTTTCTGATCGAGAATACGCTTTTTTCGAAAAACAAAAATCTTTTTTTCCATTGTAGTTTAAGGTTTTGAACTATTGGTCCGCCTTTTAATAGGAATATTTAGGCAACCTACATTAGTAGGTCCGATTCATTAGAGCACATTAAATTCACACCGCTTAAAAACTCGATATAATTTTTTTATAACCGACTAAAAGTCTAGGTTATGCTCGATATGCAATCAAGTACCAATTGCATTCAGACACCAATTTCGCACTCTGGTATGTGATCGACATAAAATATCAAGAATCGTTAAAACTTAACAAATGTCAAGTTGCGTAAGTCAAAAATGCAAGAAGCAGATGCGAAAACAAGAACCTGTGGGGGGAAAGTGTCAAATTGAAAACTTAAAGCAGCTTGGTGCCAAACCTAAGGGAGCTTGGTGCCGCACTGCAAGCATATGCTTGGTCCGCACTGCAATTCGGCCCATGCTCTCACGATCAATTCAAGACAAGCTTTAAAGCGCGCATGCATAAAGCCGCCGATGCACTAAAGAAAATCAAGAATTCCAAATGCTGCCCCTCTCCTCAAGATAAATAGAGGCCCCGCCTCTCAGCTTCTCACAAATTGTTTTTATCGCAACGGCTCGCTCGCCTTCCATACATTTAGCAGAGGTGCGAGATAGGTGAAGCCCCTAAAATCTCCAAACCCCATCCAAACTCGCCAAATCAAAAACCCATAGGTTATAAGTGATCCCTAGCCTAGTTGTTAGGTATCCACCTTAAAACCCCAAATTCAAAAATCCCAAAATAAGCCGCTACTCCGCCCGAGTAACGAGCTAAAAAGTCAAAACTTAAGTCTAGGTTCCGCCCAACCGAAAAGGCCAAAACCTACCAAATAAAGTCTGCCACTCGCCTGAGTTGACTGAGCCCAAGCCTCAAACATCAATCAAATCAAGCAGCAATCCACTCAACAGCTCAATTCCAGCTCAATTCAATTCAAAAAAAAGACTCCTCTCGAGAGGACAGAAATGAAGCACACCACCGCGCCTAAAAGGTAATACCTTTAAGAGTATTTTATTTTATTTTGTATTTTTTTCTTTCTTTTATTTATTTTCAAAAGTTGTATTTTAAATCCGCACAATGTAGCCAATATGTTCGCCTGATTAGATTAGGAAAATTATGTAAAAGAGCCATTATAATGGCCAAATATTCTTAAATGTGTTTGTAATTATTGGAAGGAGACTACGCGAGTCCAGAATAATGTAGCCACGAATGTATCTCTTAATTTTCCTTGTCAAAATAAGACCTTATTTATTTGCTAGATTAATATAACAATGAGCATATTTCACCAAAAACGCTTTGAGATCGAAGGGCGAGTCGGGTGCCTAGCACCTTCCCAACTCGTAACTTAGCCCCCGAACCCGCTTAAAATCTCGGTTTCTTCGGTTTTCCTTTATTTTTGCCTTAAAAATAAAGGTGGCGACTCTTAAAACTTTCAGATCCAGTGGGTCGCAAGAACATTCTTTCACTTTCCTCGTTTCTCCCTAAAAAAGGGAGATACGGAATGGAGGGGTGATGTATTCCCATATCCTCGTATCCCCTAAACAAGGGATAACTTGATGCGGAAACCCATAGCTCCCATAGCGATCCGATTGGCCATAAGGCTATTTTAATAAATCCATAAGTGGGGCGCCGCAATATCTTTCTTGCACTTCTATTTTCCCCGAAAGATAAAAGGGAGAATGAGAATGGAAAGGTAATGCATTCCCATATCCCTGTTATCCCCGAAATAAGGGATAACCCGACACGAGGAAACCTTTAGTTCCCATTTTGGATACAAAAATCCAGGCAACCGAGGCACATTCCAACGTGCTAATATAGACAAGACTCCTCTCGCACTGGATTTGCCTCTCCCCTAAACAAGGGAGGGTGGAAGACAAGCGGTGTCCCGCATCCGCACGCACGCCGCACCCCAAACAAGGCGCTGCTGGGCGCGGGGCACACCCCGAACCTCAGTTGGGCGACTGGCTGGGGAGTTGTTTTATTTTAATAAATGGAGGGCTAGACTCATAAAAACAAACCTTTTTGGCTTTTTCTTTTGTTTCCTCGGCTGCAATATGCTCGTTATATTAATTTTACGCATTTCAATAAAGTGTTCCCATTACGCCGGTGGCTATATTTGTGATATGATCCTCCATCATCCGCGTGCCAGCCTGCTCCGATATCTCTGCTATGTGCATGTTCGAGTATTAAAAAATCAAATCAAAAATAATCAGCTGGTAGAACTTGACAAAGAAGCTATTAATATAATCACCAGCCTCTCTGATTAACAAGCACATACCACAAAGTGATTCGATGTACAATCAAGGAAAAGAGATGGGAAGCTCTCAGAGAATACTTGGAAGGAGACCAAGACACAAGAGACAAATGTAAAATATACATACATCCATCAGCTTTGATTCTTTCAAAAAGGATCCTATGAAACCTTGAGACAAGCATACGATCGATTCAAGGAGGTAATAAATAGTTGCTTTTCTCTTGGTAAAACGTATGACAAAAAGGAAATGAACATGAGGTTTCTAGGCTCTCTAGGTAGCTTATGGCATGTGAAGACCACGGCTATGAAAGAATCTAAGAACTTAAACGAGATGACTCTTCGTAGTCTCTACGCAAGTTTAAAGGTTTATGAACTTGAAGTTAATCAATCTCTAGAGCAAGACAAAAAGCCGACCTGTCCCTCGCCACCATGGTCCAAGAAGAAATCATTGTTGAAAACAAACCTTCTACTTCTTCCAGTGAAAATGATTTTTTATCCGATGAACAATTTGCTATGTTTGTTAAACGTTTCAAAATTTTGCAAATATGGAAGGAAGAACACTCACCAACAACCTTCAGAAGATTGGTGAAAGCTCATCTAAGGAAGAGCTTGTGTGTTATAACCTAGGAAACCCGGTCATTTTGCCTCAAAATGTCCTAAGCCAAAATTTGAAGCATACCGAAAACCCCTTTTAGAAAATTTCAAAACAAAAAGGTATGTTGGTGAAGACATAGAAGATAAACAACAAAGTTGTCACATGGTTTGAAACCGATTCAAGAGGAGGAAGAGGGATTGTGAGCAAGCTAACATATGCTTAATAGCTCATGATTCATGTCCTACCTATGACTTAAAATGAAGTAGTAGCCACCAAGTCCTTTGGACAAAAATGAAACCAAAGAAGTGATAGCTTCAAGAAGGAAGAACTTCTCATAATGGATATGCTTGAAGAATTTAATTCCTTTAGAGTAGCCTATGTTAAATCGGCTAAGAACCGTGGAGAAACTCACAAGAAATCTTTGATGGCAAATGAGATTCAAACTCTCAATAGTCACAACAAGAGAGTATCAAATCAAGGAAGAAAACAAATTTCTCCATGACAAAATTGATCGGTTCTGACCGAGCACATCAAAGGACTGATCCAGAGAAAATTGCCTTGCAAAAGACAATTGACTCTCGGAATAGCTCCAAGGATGCATTTGAAGAAATCCTTACAAGACAAAAATCTAGCAATGATAAAACAGCATAGGATATTCAGATGTGTCTCTTCCGACAATCTTTCTCACAAAGAGAAAGGAGAATCCTCCGAAACCAAATGATATATCTTTCTCTAAATGTACATTTGGAAATATAGGAAACAAGGCCTTGGTTACTCAAGTGTCCCTTATGTTTACCCTAAAGCTCAAAGGAAAATCAAAATGAATGATTCAAATGAGAAATGAGAAGGTAACCTAGAGAAAGTGAAGTCTCACGGCAATGATATGCCAAGGCAAAGTCTCGACCAGTAGACCTACTAAACCCTACCAGAATCATCAAGTTTGTCTATGAAACAGCAAAGTCGCTTATTCGTTGAAGGTAAACTTAAAGGTATTCTACCGAATCCTCCTCAAAAGGTAAAAGCAAAGCTAAGTCCGTTGGTAACCTACCTAGGAAGAGTCGAAGAAACCAATTAAGTCTACCGTCAACAAGCAAGCCGAACGAAAAATGAATGTCAAGAAAAGGAATGATCATAAGCACTCTTCGCCACCAAGACTCTGGTAATCAGCTTCTCTATGGACTTTCCATTTATGTCATTCTTGCCATGCTTAGGCCATCCGGCACCGTAATGCCCGCTAAGGTTCACTCCCAAGATCCGAGAGACCTAGTTCTCTCAAGGTCAAGGTGTATGGGTTGCAAAAGGTTGCTAATCCAGACCCAAATAAAGGGTACCTTGTTTTGCTTTAACTCTTTTTACAGAATGCTTCATGGCTATAGAATCGAAAACAAAGACATCTCGTACCTAGACAAGGGTCGCTCAAGACACATGATCGGGAACGTAAGTCTTCTTACGTATATAGTCAAGCAAAAGGACCTACACGCTATTTTCTGAGACAATGCAAGAGGAAAGACAATTGGATATGGCTCACCATTAGAGGAAGTCTCTCCATCAACAAAGTTTCTCTAGTAAGTGGTTTAAAGCACAATCTTCTCGAGCATATCACAATTTCGCGACAAAGGACTTCTATGCCAATTCAATTCCAACTGCAAGGCTCATCAAAGACGCTGAATCGTGTTTACACATACCGACCGGCAATAGACAAGGAAACGCCTATGTCGTGGACTTAAATCTTCTAGTGGAGATTCTCAAACCCCGTGTCTAGTAGCCAACAATGTTCGTGACAACACTGGCTATGGCACAAGCTGCCTCACCACCTCAACTTCAAGCACCTCTCCAAGCTCTCCAAAAATGGGCTTGTCAAAGGTCTACCTACTTGTCCGCCGATCATGACATAGTTGTAAAGTTTGTCAACTAGAAAACTTTCCAAGTCTTCCTTCAAAAGAAAGTCTGCTTTATCAACAAACGCACCTCTTCAACTTCTCGTGATATGGATCTCTTTGGACCTATTACAACAAGATTTCTGGGAGACAAGTACACACTTGTAGTAGTTGATGACTACTCTAGATTCACTTGGATTGAAACTATGACATCTAAAGATGAAACGTATGATCTAGTCATCGCACTTTTAGAAGACTTCAAACTCAAAAGCTTGAAGACATTTGTGACATAAGATCGACAACGGACCAATTCAAAAACAATGGTGTAGAAAAGTACGCGATGACCATGGATCGCCACAACTTCGCCACGCCTGCATTCTCAACAAAATGGTGTAGCCGAACGAAGAACGTAACACCGATTGAAGCGGCTAGAACAATGCCGCGTAAGCTAAACTTCCAAGTATTTCGGCAATACACACGCTTGCTTTACCAAAATAGATCCCCTCGTAAACAAGTTTCATAATAAAACTCCATATGAAATATGGAGAGGAAGATCCCCAAACATTGATTTCTTAAAATCTTCGCTGTAAATGTTTTATTCTTTACAATGGAAAAGAGTATAGAGGAAAATTTGATGCAAAATCGATTTAAGGAATTTTTCTCGGGTATTCCAAACATTCAAAAGCATTTCGCATTTTCAAGAAATCTAACTTAAAAATCTTAGAACTGCATGTTTCTTTTGATGAATATGACTTGTTAGAGCCTAGAATGGTCTCGAACGTTGCTAATGATTCCGATAATGATGAGACAGTACAAATACAAAGATCTACTTCCAATCCTTATCGAAAACGGCAACCGCAGATCCCACCAATATCCAGAACCCTTCACCTGGGTAGAAGAGACCTCTCACCGATACCGATAACAACTCATCTGCTGACCCTCGAACCCATCTCTTCTGCTTTTACCCCAAGCACCTTTACGATCTTCATCCTTCTTGTTCACCGTAAAATGAAAGTTTTGAAGACTCTATTTCTTCTCGAACTGCATTTTGGTGAATCTCCCTTCTCAACCAACTCCGTAATTCTTAAGGGAAGAATCCACACTGTAAGTGATCTTCCTCCAACCGTTATTGAAGCAAGAGATCATCCCATTTCTCAAATCATTGGTGATCTCAATACAGAGTTCGCATGAGAAATAAGGTTCGAGAAGAAACTTTGTTTGCCTTATGCATTTGTATCGAACTCGAACCAAAGAAGATTGATGAAGCTATCGAAGATCATAATCGGATTGAAGCTATGCAAGAAGAGCTGAACCAGCTTTGAAAGATGTAAGGTGTGGAGTTTAGTTCAAAGACCGATCGATCATCCACTATCGGCACCAAGTGGGTATTCGTAAATAAAAGAGATGAAGATGGAAATGTCACCGTAAACAAAGCTAGATTGGTTGCTCAGGGTACCGATGAAGAAGGAATTGACTTTGATGAAACATTTGCTCCTCGTTGCTAGACTAGAAGCAATCGAATCTTTCTAGCTTATGCCTCGCTCATGGACTTCAAAGTGTATCGATGGATGTTAAGAGTGCCTTTCTCGAATGGTGATCTTCAAGAAACTCAGATACGTGGAATGCCCTCCGTGATTTGTCAATCTCGCACAACCGACCACGCCTACCGACTCAAGAAAGCTCTCTATTGCCTGAAGCAAGCTCCTAGAGCTTGGTATGAAACTCTATCCAAGTTCTTAATTGAACAAGGATTCGTGAGAGGAAGAATCGACACTACTTTATTCATCCTCAAGCACAAAGGCCATTCTCTTCTCGTACAAATCTATGTGGACGACATCATCTTGGATCAACTAACCAAAGCCCTGCAAAAGATTCGAGAAGTCGATGCAAAGCAAGTTCGAGATGAGCATGATGGGTGAACTTACCTATTTTCTAGACTGCAGATACAATGACTTCAGACGGAATCTTCATCACCAAACCAAATACGCAAAGGAACTAATCAAGAAGTTTGGTCTTGATTCACCAAAGGATTTGAAACTCCAATGTCTACCGACGCCATCTTGACAAAGATGAAAAGGGAAAGCAAGAGAACATGACCAAGTATCGAGGAATCATAGGTTCACTTCTTTACCCATCGCTAGTAGACCCGACATTATGTTTGTCGCTTGTGTTTGTGCTAGATTTCAGTGTGCGCATCCAAAGGAGTCACATTTGCTTGCCGCCAAACGTATCATCGATATGTTTCAAAAACAACAAATCTAGGCATTCCGTATTCAAAATCCAACAACTTCAATTTAGTTGGATACTCGATGCAGATTATGCAACCGCAGTAAGCGCGTAAGAAGCACCAAATGGGACTTGTCAATTTCTTGGAAACACACTGCCTCATGGTCTTGCAAGAAACAAGGATCGCTGGCAAACTCAACCACGTATGTAATATATTGTCGCAAGTACCGTTGCTCTCAACCGCTATGGATGAAGCAACAACTAGTGGACTACAACATCAAGACCGAAATCGCCCTAATCATGTGTGACAACACATCGCCTATCTCGCCTCCAAAAATCCAAGAATGCATTCAAAGACAAAGCACATTGATATTCGTTATCATTTTCTCAAAGATCATGTGGAAAAGGTAACATCGCCCGAATATGTTCCAACCGAGCATCAATTGGCGTACATTCTCACAAAACCACCGATGCCACCAGTTTGCTTATTTAAGGAGAAATCTTGGTATGATTGATCCTATCGCTTAATTTTAAAATTTTGTTAATGTTTCTTTCATACCCTAGACCCAAGATTAGACTAATCTGAAGACGTAAGTTCTCTTTACCTGAAGACCTAAAGGTTAGTACTCTTACTTAGTCTATTTTTGCTAAAGAGGTTTCTAAAGCAATAAAGGGGTCAAGGACTAAATTTGGTACTTAAGAAAATATCTTAAGTTCCCGCTTTTCAAAACTGATATTTTCTCGCCTTTAAATAGTCCTCGAACCGTCATTTCCAAACTTTACGAAACCCTTTGAACGTAAACTTTCTCTCTCTCTCTCTCGAGTAACTACTTTGCAAATTCAAGTTCTTCTTCTTGTTTCTTCTTCTCATCCTCAACAATGGTACGCTTTCTCTCTACTCTACTCGAAATTTTCCATGTACCGCTCGCATTTCAGATCAACCTAAAATCCTTTGGAATTCAAACCGTCATTTTCGAGTTTATACAAGGATTCGCCATTGTTGTTGTTATAATCTGAATACTAACAAATGCTTTTGTTTATTCATTGTTCATTCTTATGAAAACTTCGTTATGTTTTTCTCGAGTGTGGTTTCTCTAAACATTCTAGGGTTTCAAGTTTTTGCTTGAAAATTTCGATTTATTTTGAAAAACTTTGAAATTCCTACTTGTTTAGATGTCTAGATGAAAAGCCCTAACTTTTATTTTGTTTTTCTTCGTCAGCAAGAACCTCAAAATCAAAGCGCGACAAATGGGAAGGCTTATGACCCTGAAAATGTCATTCCTCCCAGTTCAAATATCAATCTTCCAGGATATCCCATCTATCCCGCCGCTCATGACATCATTGTCGCTGTGGACCCAAAGCTATACATTCCTGGCATGTGCATTGACCTTCTGTCAATCAATTCTATAGCTGCCGGAGTAAAAGCTTGCGAGGATATGGACGCCTCCGGGATTCTCGCCTCTTCGCCTCAACGACAAAACCTACAAGATCTTCCCCGCGTAAGAATTTTATCAACGAATGGAGCTCATGAACTGCATCGCTTCTTCGGGTGGATTCGAGGCCGCCCCATCTCTGCCACCGCCAAATCTATTTCCACCATCATTGGCAGCATTACGGAGGAGCTATTTTAGCAACCATGGCCGAGGCTTTACATGCCTGAAGCCATGAGGGGAGTAGACACTCTCCTGAGCCTCAAGGGAAGATGCTCAAACTTGTTCCCTCTTGACGCTCTCATCGCACCCACCCACCTTCTAGACAAGGGGCTTCTATTCAAGAGTGGAGCACATGACATGTTTATCGGCCAACAGATCAACTCCGACTGTCAGATTTCTACAAATTGCCTCAACTGGGGCTCATCATCTTCGACGAGCTAAAGCAGGGTGGAGAAAGCAAAGAGCAACCCCACTTGCAACGCCTTCGCCGACCGATCAATGCCCTTTTAAGGGATGATGCAGCCATCAACTCTTCTTTGAAAGAAGATGAGTTGTATACGTGGCCAAGGACAAACAACTCACACGCCCTCGCTTTTCAAGAATACACCGAATACGAGAACAAGCGCCGGATGCGTAAAGGTCTACCCGGCCTCTCTTGACAAAGTGGCCAAGCCTGCACCTATCTTGGTCACCCGCTTCAATATGGAAGCACATGTAGCTGCAAGCAAGACCTTCAAAAAGGCCTCTGCCAAGTTTGATGAACAAGTGGCCACGGACCTCCATCTAAAGGCCAAAGGTCTGGCTGATGAGGCAGAGCTGCTGCTAAGGTCCAAAATAGCAGCCAAAGGCAAAGCCAAGAAGACAAGGCCGGAAGTGGCACCTCCAACTGAAGAGGAGCAGGCCAAGTGGATCCGTAAGGAGATGAAGGAAGGCCAGAAGAAGAAGGCACCAGGCCAATCCAGCCATTCCTCTCCTCCATCTACCCAAGCCAAGCCTTCTACCCAATCCAGCCAACCACCTTCACCACCTCCTGCACCCACTCCCAAACCAAAACGAAGGAAACTTCAAAACCTTGAAGACCACCACCAGCAGCCCTCCAACCTCTACCGATGAAGCTTGAGTCTCCTATTCGGCCGAGGAAGAAAAAGGAGAGCTACCCATCAACCCTCTACCGCCAGCCAACCAACTACCTCTACCGACGCCCAACACTCAACTGTCAACCCTTCAACTATACCAACTACCGAACCCCAACCCTCTACCGACGCCCAAACCTTACCTGTCAACCCTTCAACTATACCTATCAACCCTTCATCTATTCCTTCTGAGTCATCTACTCAGAGGAATTCACCACCTCCGGAGGAGTCTATCCCTCAGGAGGAGCCAGCCAGAACCCCAACTCCTCCTCCTCCTTCACCCTTTAACTACTCACCTGACCCATCCACACCTTCCTCACCACCCCAATCCCAACCAACTTCTTCAACCACACCACAACCCTTAGACCCTGCTGCTGCCAAGTTCCTCTTCGAACTTTCGTCAGTAGCAGATCTATTCACCTCTTCTCATCAACCTCCTCAACCTTCCCTTCAAAAACCAAAATTCCTATTCTACCCTGCCCCTTCTTTCTGGTTCTCTACCGAACCCATTCCCCAATCCTCCCACATCAGTGAAAATTCTGACACTGATATGGAACTGGATTCCCCACCAACTCCACCTCCACCCTCCCCTATAACCCTATCCTCTTCCACCAAAACCATACCAACCCAAGACTCATCCTCTTCTGCCTCCAGAACTCCCCATATCCAACAGCCCATCAGGCCTGCAGACTCTGCCTCTGCCGACACCATTCACATTGGCCAAGCTTCTTCTTCCCATCAGCCAGCCAATGCTGAAGTTTTGTCCCGGCTAGATGCCATCTACCAGCGGCTAGGCGAACTCACTAGCATATCTACCGCTACCGCTGAAGTAGCCACTGCAGCGGCCAAGGCCAACGACCGGACTGCCACTACTCTTCGACAATTTCAAGAGGATGTCTGGACTCGTTTTGGACAGATGCACGACTTCACCGATGTCAAGATCAACATCGAAGCTCAACGAGATGAAGGCTGCCGTATCATAGGTTCCATTTTCTACGAGCTATTCCACGCCATCACTCTCCATCTCAGCCACGGTCGTACTCCTATTATGGAACTCAACAACCTCGCTCGAAACTCTGCTCATGACATTATGAATGCCAACCGGGATCGTGATCTGGCCATCACGGAGGAGAAACAAATGAGATCTATCAACAGAATGCTGATGGAAGAGAACAGCCGTCTTCGTGAAGAACTGGACTACCGTTCTCGTTCCACCAGACCTCCGACTGATGGATGCCAAATACCAAAGAAGAATGGAAGAGCTAGAGCGAGAAAGAAGAGAAAAGGAGGCTGCAGACAAAGGCAAAGGGAAAAGACCTTGGTAGCT
Source organism: Codonopsis lanceolata (assembly GCA_013146195.2). Classification (NCBI taxonomy): domain Eukaryota; kingdom Viridiplantae; phylum Streptophyta; class Magnoliopsida; order Asterales; family Campanulaceae; genus Codonopsis; species Codonopsis lanceolata. Next base: position 55,266,024 of record CM028381.1, read on the forward strand.
TTTGTATCTTTTCTTCCCTTTCCTTTGTATTTATCTTATTTTTGAAAACTGTCAAATGTAAACATCTTGTTTATGAATACGATGATTACTTGCTTTTTCAAAATTATATTGTTTAAATTCTTGCTGCTTTATTGTTTATCTATATTAGAATTTAAACATTCGGCTTTAAATTGATTTAAACTGACTGTGTGCTATTCTTTGACTCTCTTATTCTTGTATGCACTTAGATTAGTCCCTTGCATCTCGAGGTGTTATTCTGTTTAATAGAGGCATGTCTACCGATTACGTAATATATAAACTTTCTCATACATGCTATTATCTATTAAAAAGCTTGTTTTAAAACCCTCATTTGTAGTAATGATGACCAGATATAAATAGGAGGCGATTGTTAATTCTTATGTTAAATTTATATCTCGATCAAGACATTACATTAGTTTTATACTTCTGGCTAATCGGGCTGCCGTATCGATTAGCGTGGCAACCTGTATAGAACTTTGCCTTGTATAGTTCTTGTAGGACTTTTTCGTGTTCACTGAAGACCCCTCTCGCTTCACCTGAAGACTGCTCAAAGCTTAAGATCGGTAGACCTCGTGTCCAACCGATCCGCTTCTACGTGTCCTCTCCAAATAGAACTAGCCGGATTAATTCAAACTTATTTCCAAATATTATTTGAATTAATCCAAGTCATTCCCGACATGTCAAGCCGCCGAAAGCAACTTTCCGAAAAGTGAATACTTTTCGTCCTCGAATAAAAAGCGAAAAAGCGCATCGCCCCTACTTTCGCCTCATCTCTCGATCGACACCAAATCGCCCACCTTTTTGAAGATCTCGAAATGATTATCGCTCTAGATATTCGTGAAGACGAAATTCCTTGATCGACCCCATGCATTTAATGCATTTATGAATAGAGTTGAAGTCTTCGCCTTCTCCAACGGATTCTTTTGAGATGCACTCGCTTTAAATACTTCCATTGAAGACCTGGATCGAGACAACCTGCATGTAATCAATCGAACACTTAAAGAATTGCTCAATCTACACAACTCCAAGTCTTTCACCGGTGCATTCAATAGATCCTCAACAGATCTAGAAGTCCTCGTCAACAACAAGAAGTCGCTCTTCAACATTTATTGTTTTATTCTTCTTGTTGTTTACTTCAATTAACTATACTTCTGCACGAATTAAATATCTTGTATTTACAGATATTTAATTCGCTAGACCCAAACACAAGTCAATATTTTGTACACGATCCATTAGGGATATTCTTTGTAATTGATCTAAGTGGAAAACATAGTGCACAATTTAAATCCAAGGTTGACTGCCTTGGTGGTGGACGTAGCACTCATTATAGTGTGAACCATCCCAAAATACTTGTGTTATTTCCTTCCGTCTCGCTCTATTTATTGAAGCTTAGTTTCTTTGTTTACTTCATCCATTTCAAAGAACTTAAGTATTCGTAAAAGGTCTACCGGTAGTCCTTATCGGCAGACCTGAAACATTTCTCTTGAAAGTCTTCCGCTACTTGATTCTTTTCATAGATTGCAAGTAACTTTCAAGGAACTTACTTAAAAGTTTTTAAAGTGTTAATAAGCTATTCAACCCCCCCCTTCTAGCTTATTATTGTGCTCATTGGGACCCACATGAAGCTGGATGTAATAGGTTATCGTTTTGAGATTTGTAAGGGCAATTTTTTGTTGTATAAAGATAATTGTTTTTGTGGGTCAGGAAAGTTGTATGACTCACTTTATCGTGTAAATCCTAACAACGATTTTGCGAAAACTTTGTTTCATGTTGAAAGTAATGTAGGCATTAAACGTAGTACACCAAATGAAAGTTCAGCTTACTTGTGACATCAAAGATTGGGTCACATTTCCAAAGAAAGGTTATTGAGGTTGATGAAAAGTGAAATTCTTCCTCAATTGGATTTTAGTGACTGGAACATATGTGTTGACTGTATTAAAGGAAAGCAGACTAAAACCATAGTAAAGAAATCAACCACAAGAAGCACTCAGCTCTTAGGGCTGATACACACTGATATTTGTGGTCCTTTTGGCGTTCCAAGTTGGAACAGAGAACACTATTTTATTACCTTTATTGATGACTATTCACGTTATGGTTATGTTTATCTACTGCATGAAAAGTCTCATTCAGTGAACATCCTCGAGGTGTTCATAAATGAAGTGGAAAGGCAGTTAGATAAGAAAGTGAAAATAGTGAGATCAGATAGAGGTGGTGAGTATTACGAAAAATTTACTGAACATGGACAATGTCCAGGTCCATTTGCAAAGTTCCTTGAAAGTCGGGGCATTTGTGCACAATATACAATGCCTAGGACTCCTCAGCAGAATGGTGTTGCTGAGAGACGAAATCGTACATTAATGGATATGGTTAGGAGTATGTTAAATAATTGCTCCTTACCCCTATCAATGTGGATGCATGCATTAAAGACTGCTGCGTATCTCCTCATTAGGGTTCCTAGTAAAGCTGTCCCTAAATCACCTTATGAGTTATGGACTGGTAGGAAACCCAGTTTGATGCATCTTCATGTTTGGGGTTGCCCAACGGAAGTAAGAGTATATAATCCACATGAAAAGAAACTTGATGCTAGGACAACTAGCAGATATTTTATTAGCTATCATGAAAAGTGTAAGGGGTATAGGTTCTACTGTCCTAACCATAGTACGAGAATTGTTGAGTCAGGAAATGCTCTGTTCATATAAAATGGCTCAATTAGTGGGAGTGGGAAACCATGTGAAATTGACATTCAGGAAATTCAGGTAGAAATGTCATTACACGATATTCCTGCTGAAATTGTTGTTCCAATTGTATCACAGTCAAACAACATACCAGAACAACAAGTTAATGTTCAAAACCCACAAAATGAGAATATTATAGATGAACCAGTCGCAACTAGACAAGATATTCAATTCCCAACCTCCAAACACAAGTCAAATATTTTGTACATGATCCATTGGAATTCTTTGTAATAGAACTAGTGGAAAACATAGTGCACATTTAAATCCAAGGTTGACTGCCTTGGTGGTGGACGTAGCACTCTTTATAGTGCGAACCATCTCAAAATACTTGTGTTCATTCATTACTGTTGCTTACTGCTTTACTGTTTCATATCTCTTTACTTATCGCTTCAAACTGCAGACTTGAGTATTCAGCAAAGTCTACCGGTAGTGCTTCACCGACAGACTTGAACTGTCTTCCTTACAAGACTTTCACTATTTCAATATTTTCAATAGATTGCAAGTGCTTGTTTTAGGAATTTATACAAAAAGTTTTAAGTGTCTAATAAGCTATTCAACCCCCCCCCCCTTCAAGATTATTATTGTGCCCTTTGGGACTAACAATTAGTATCAGAGCTTAACTCTTAAAAAACTAGTTTTTCCAAGATTAAACTCTTGAGAGTCACGATCCAATGGCACAAACACACTACATGCTACCTACGTCAAATGCAAACCACGTCCCAATATTGGACGAAGGCCATTTCGATGTTTGGAAGGATAAGGTAATGCGTTTTATGAATTCTATTGACAACAGGTTATGAAAATGCATACTAGCAGGACGTCATGTACCAATGAAGGCAAATCTTCTGGCATCCATCACTGGAAATCCTGCTGAAGTACCCAAAGAAGAATCTGAATGGACAGGGGACGATAGAAAGCTAGTAGAGCTAGATAGCAAAGCCATCAACATCATAACTAGCTCACTAGACACCAGCACTTACCAACAAGTGATCCAGTGTACTTCTGCAAAAGAAATGTGGGAGGCTCTTGTCGAATACTTGGAAGGAGACCAAGACACAAGAGACAACAGAAAATACACCTTCATCCAACAATTCGATTCTTTCAAGAAGGATCCCAAGGAGACCTTGAGACAAGCATACGATCGCTTCAGTGAGGTAATAAATAGCTGCTTTTCTCTTGGTAAAACTTATGACAAAAAGGAAATGAATATGAGATTTCTAGGCTCTCTAGCTAGTCTGTGGCATGTTAAGACCACTGCCATGAATGAATCTAAGAACTTAAACGATAAGATTCTCCGTAGTCTTTACGCAAGTTTAAAAGTTTACGAGCTCGAAGTTAATCAAGCTCTAGAGCAAGACAAACAGTTCAGAACTGTGTCCTTGCCTGCCATGGTACAAGAAGAAACTCCAGTTGATAACAAAACCTTCTACTTCCTCCAGTGAAAACGATTTTCTTTCAGATGAACAATTTGCTATGTTTGTAAAACGTTTCAAAAAGTTTGCAAAATATGGAAAGAAGGACACACGCCAGCAGCCTTTTAGAAAAACTGCTGAAAGCTCATCTAACGAAGAGCTTGTGTGTTATAACTGTAGAAAACCTGGTCACTTCGCCTCTAAATGTCCAAAGCCAAAATTTGAAGCATACCAAAAGCCTCCGTATAAGAAATTTCAAAAACATAAAGGTATGCTGGCTGAAGATATTGAATAAAAATAGGTTGATACATGGTTTGAGACTGATTCAGAAGAGGAAGAGGACGATTGTGAGCAAGCTAACATATGCTTAATAGCTCATGATTCAGGCCCTACCTATGACTCTGAACCTGAAATTGAAATCTCACCAAGTCCCTTCGATAAAAGTGAGATCAACTGTGAAAATTTCAGTAAGGAAGAACTGCTCAAGAATAATCAAGAAATGCTTGAAGAGTTCAATTCTTTTAGAGTAGCCTATGTAAAACTCGCTAAGAACTATGAGAAGCTTGCTGCTGAGAAATCTCTGTTGTCAGATGAGATTCAAACTCTCAATAGCTACCAACAGGAAAGTATCAAGCTAAAAGGAGAAAAAATATTCCTTTCTGACAAAGTCGACTGTCTTATTGAGTACATCCAAGGGCTAGACCTGGAGAAGATTGCCTTGCAAAAGACAATCGACTCCTGGAACAGCTCTAAGGAAACCTTTGAGGAATCCTTTCAAGCCAAAAGCCTAATGGAGATAAATCTGGCTTGTGTGACGACCCGACCCGGAACCCAAGACGAAATCCCAAGGTCGTGCCGTTGGGAAACAAGTAACAACAAGCAAGTAACAAATAATGAGTAAGGCCATAGCGGCGATACGCCAACAACTTAAAACACATATGGAAGCGAAATGTAATAAAACAGTGGCGCCCGAGCTAACAAGCTCAAACTAAAAACAACCAAAGACATAATTAATCTCTTGGTCCAAAAATTCGACGCACGTGCCGCAACATTGGGCACGTAGAGCAAAACTCCCTGTCATGCAATACAATTATATAAAATAAATAAACCAAGTCATCGGCGACGTTACAGCCGGAACCCAACATTACACTAAGTCTAAGACTCTAGTCTAACATACTCAATGGCTAAAAACATGCCAGAGAACAAACATAATAATTTAACCATCAATGTAACATGCTAAAACATATTCACCAACTTTACCAAGCGCGACTAACACAATTCGGCTACCAACGGTATAAGTTCTAATAATTATAAGTACTAACATCAAGATAGCATACTTAAATGTAACCATCAATATACACCAAGCACGACTACTACAAGTCAGCTACCAAAAGAATAAGCTAACCAACATAATTATAAATATTACAATTCACACAAATAGGTTTGCTACCCATCATGAAGTTTACATAACTTCATTTTTTTCCCAACGTCCTTACCAAAAGAAAATAAACTAACTAAGTATCAACCTTGACAAAAAGGAACTTCGCCAACAAAATCTTCTTGAACTACTTCGATCCGCCCGCACGGCTCGGATCTAGGGAAAACAATCAACAAATAGGAGTAAGTCATAAAGACTTAGTAAGTTACTAAACATAACTTCCTATCATGGCATCATGCTCAATATTAAGATATCATGCTACCAATATAATATGACATTGTATTAAAATCATGTCAAGATATTCATGCTCAACGATAATAAATCATGCTATCATTATAGTATGACATTTCATTGAAATCCTTGTCAAGGCATTTTATGCTTAACGATAATAATTCATGTTATTGGCATAACATAGCATTCCAATAATTTTCATGTCAAGGCATATAAGCTTAACAACAATAATTCATGCTTTTGACGTAATACCACATTCCAATAATATTCATGTTAAAGCATTTATGCTTAACAACCTTAAAAGTAATGTTATCCATAAGTATAACAATTATGAAACCATTCCAACCATCATATCATATCATATTCACAAAGCACATTATTCACATAAGTACTTGTGAGACAATTCATATATAAGGGATATGATACCATTACCATTCCTTCTGTCGTGTCGCTCCTGCAAAAACACGTGCAAAACCCTTATGTGTCCTCGATATCCCTTTCGTGGATATCGACGTCCCCGAGACAATCCCCGCTCGAGTTCCATAGTTATCAAAGTCATGTGTATTACTACAACTAAGATAAACTACTTCCCCACCGTGGCCATCGATGGAGGGGTGTGTGACCAAGACGGCGATCCATCGCGATCACGAATCCCATAATTCGTGAAGACGATCGCCCCGCCAAAGACTCAACAAACCGACTCCAGCTGGACTCAAAACCCAAGCACAAGTAATGTATACTCATATGCTCAAAAACGAGTAGGCACATACTCTACCATCAAACTAGTCATGCATTTCATTCACAACTAGCATAAAATCACATTATAGAATCATATAAGCTCTCATAATCAAGTGTCCTTCATACACTTCAAAAATTCTTGGAGGCTTGACCTCCATGATTTCTACCCCAAATTTCGTAGGACTTAAGATTATAGTTCCTAAAATTCATACTAACCCAAAGGTTGATTCCGTTGAGTCCAATCTACACTTTCCAAAATTTAGGGCATAGAAGCATGGGCTACAATACCCTCCTATGTTCATGTCTAACATCATAGGCAAGATCCCCAAGCTCATTAAACCCACATAAACCCAATAAATCAATTAAATAGGTAACATAGAGCACACATCACATTTAGGGCATAAATCTATTTAAATCACCTCACCAATCATGCTTTCCAAAACTTGAATAAATCACATAACATGGATTAATATACTATACTACACATATATAACATATTAATCAAAGTTACAATCATGTTCATTAAGCCAAATCATCATTTGGGCATAACCCCTTCCAAGTAACTTCACCAATCATGCTCAACACACATGAATATATCACATAACAAGGATGAATAGGCTACTTTACATATGAATTTCATACTAATCTAGGTCTCAAATGGGTTCATCCAAGCTAAATACACATTTAGAAACCTAGGGTTCATGGCATCTCTAAAAGCCCTAAAAATTGCACCCATTGATCTCACATAGCAAGATGATTATTTTCCCTAGGGTCAATGGAGCCAAAAGAAGAAGGAAGCGATGTAGCAACTTACCTTGGTTCAGCCCCTACAAGGTTCAATCCCGAAATTCCAAGTGATGGGTGTTGTTCTCCTCAATCCCCTCTTCAAAACTATGGTATGGCTTGAGAAATGAAGGTCCCAAGCTATGGTCTCCAAGACTGGACCCTTATGGAACCGTAGAAAATTCCTCTCTTCAGCCCTCAAGAGTTCTCCCACGTTTTTGTGGAGTTATGGCTGAATATGGGAGGCTCAAGACAAGTGTTTGTGGCTTATATTGGTTAGGAAGTAAGTGGGTGTAGTTTAGATTAGTGGGGTTGTTTCCCTTTAATTAACCACCTTAATCTCACCCTAAAACTCTAATAGATGGTTAGGACAAATCATAAGACACTTAGGAAGGTTTAGGGTTAGTTTAGGATTGGTTTGGGTGGGGATAGTTTGGACAACATTGCAAATAACACCCAAAATCCCGTAACAGGGAATCAGGTTTGATGCGGTCGCTAGGGTCATGAGTGATGCGCTCGCATCACTCTGGTATACTCAATTCTCACCTTTGTTGATTCCTAGCTCAGCCTCGGACTCTCCCGCATGCATCCTTGAGTCCTCCCAAGCCAAAAAGGGTCTAGAATTCACTCTAAAAGACCTCCAATCTATAACCTAAAAAATTAAGCTTCAAACCTCAACAAAACATGGTTTAGAACTCACGAAGAACACTCCCGAACGACAACCGAAAAGGCCAAACGAAGAAGGTTTACGACTAGAATCAAACTAGCAACCAAACCGACGATGCAACTAGCATTCAACCAACATCTAAAGCATGTAAATGATGTTATGAATGGCCTCTAACATTTATCCATATGTTTACAAGATAAATCATAAACCCTAGTTTCAAGGCATACCGTGAAGGAAAGGTTCATACGAGCATCTCAAACGACGTCAATGAACATGCTATTGACTCTAACCATATGAGTGTGCTAAATTAACATGTTTATGATGATTATGAATGTAAGAAATCATGCATAACACAAGCAAACAATGTTTTAGGGTTTTACAGCTTGGGTTATAATGATGAGCCCAGTTCGGCATACTCATCTGTCACAAAGAAAGGTGAAACCTCCGAGACTGCTTATGATACTTCCTTCTCAAAACAGACTTTCGGAAACAAGGGTAAACATGGACTTGGTTATACAAGTGTACCATACGTTTACCCCAAGGCTCAGAAAGGGAAAGCCAAAGAAACTGCTTCTAAAGAAAAGCTTGAGAAAGGAACGGTAGAGAAATCAAAGTCTACCGATAACAGCTCTGCCAAGGCAAAGTCTGCTGGTGGTAGACCTACGAAATCTCTGCTGGTACCTGTCAAGTTTGTCTATGAAACGGCTAAGGCATCTAAATTAGTTGACTATAAACTTAAAGGTATTCTACCAAATCCTCCTAAAAAGGTTAACAACAGACCAGCCAAGGCTAAGTCTACTGGTAACAAATCAAGGAAGGTTCAACAAAAACCAATTATGTCTACCGTCAACAAACTAGTTGAACCCAAGACCGCTGTTAAGAACAAGGAATGCCACAAGCATTCTACAGCTAAAGCTAATCACAGTCCTCTGTGGAACTTTCATCTTTGTCATTCTTGTAACTATTTAGGCCATCTGGCCCCAGAATGTCTGTTAAGGTTCACACCAAAATCTGAGAGACCTAGTCCTCTCAAGGTTAGGCAGGTATGAGTTCCAAAAGGTTGCTAATCCTCATGACCCAAAAGAAAATAAAGGGAACCTTGCTTCTTTGATCTTTTTCAGGTCTACTTCATGGCTATAGTTTCAGAAGATAAGGACATCTGGTACCTTGATAGTGGCTGTTCAAGACACATGACAGGGAACATAAGTCTACTCTCAGATATAGCTGAAGCTAAAGGTCCTATGGTCCTTCAACCTAGGGTTTCTTCCATGGACGAATTTGAGCTTGAGTCTCTGAAGTTCTCTGGTTTTGTTGAGCAGAAATGGCTGGAAGGGCTGAATTTTGTGTTTATATACTTCCCAAGATGTCCCCAATCCAAGTGAAGTGATTAAGAAGCTTTCTATTGGCTAAGGCATGAAGACCATTGATAAGCCATGATCCAAGGGTTCACAAGGGTCTTAGACAAGTCAACAAAGGTGGCTTTGAGTCTCCAAGGTCGGCCAAGGGGCAAGGGTTCAAGAGTCAATAGCTAAAATCCACTCAAAATGAACATAGGCTAAAAATTGGAGGATGCGGTCGCATCCAATTTGCCCCATGCGACCGCAAGGGGTCTTCTCCAGATTCTGCACATTTTGATGTGCTCTCAGCATCTCCACGCGAGGCAGTGACCAAAACTTAATGCGGCCGCGAGGTTCAACACTAAAACTTCATCTTAAGTGACCCTAAATGATCTCAAACTCTTTGGCAACAATCCTAAGGTGTAACCCAACTCAAAACCAGTCGGAAACACACCGGAAACACATCCGAAACAAGTTAAAACATGGCTCGAATCACGCGACGAATGGCCAACGAATCAAACACGAATCAATCCCAACTTAATCTAGGATAGAATGAACATGTATTAGGCTTATTTAATCAAGGTTATGGCTTGTATTCAAGGCCTAGAACTTAACCGAACTTCTCTCGAGACGAAATGAAGGCAATATAAGCAATGATGTAAAACGGCAAAACACAAACGAAGCAACGAAGCTTCTAAACTCCCAACCAAGCATGAAACAACTAAGATGGACATTTTAAATCTTATGTGCAAGGTATTAAGGGCTCGTTTGTTGTGGCTGATGGCTTATGACTTATGGATGATAGCTTAAGCTGGTGGCTGAATGACTTTTGGCTGATTGCATGATAGGCATTTATTCTGACTATTGAAAAGCTGCTTATGAGTCGTTATAATTATTTGTTAAAAAAAAACTTGAAAAATTAGTATTCATATTTTTATGTATATTTCATAAGAGGATGAAATGAGGATAATCAAATATTTATTAATGAATAGTTGTCTTCATGTTTAAAAAAAACTCAAAAAAGTTTAAAATTTTGGCTTTGGATTTTTCAATGCATAAAGAGTGTTGTACCTTACTTATTGGCTTTTGGCTTATAAGCTGAAACAAACACTTTAAATATGACTTTTCAAAAGCCAAAAGCCAAAAGTCACTCCAAATAAGCTGCAACAAACAAGCACTAAGACTCTCATGAGACTTATTAAGGTGCTAACACGTTAATACGAACACCCGAAACAACAACAACAAGGCATGCAACGCATGGAAGACCATTACTCTATTATGATCTCAACCAACTCAATGCCAACAAGATATGAATGAAATGAAGTCTCAAATATGTCAAGACATATTATAAACATGTTATAATGATGACAATTATGAAATGGGGTTTGGGTTCTCACATCCTCCCCCACTTAAAGGAATTTAGTCCCTAAATTCAAACCAGAAATCTCGAACAAGTAAGGGTATTTCTCCCTTATCTCAAGCTCAGTCACCCATGTGGCTTCCTCAATATCATGATTCATCCACAAGACCTTCACTAAAGGAATCCGCTTGGTCCTCAAAACTTGCTCCTTGGTATCAAGAATCCTCACCGGTTTCTCAACGTAAGAAAGATCGAGCTCAAAGGTAATCTCCTCATAAGTAAGGACATGTGACTCGTCCTTCAAGTACTTACGAAGCATCGAAACATGAAACACATCATGCACACCCGATATAGACGGTGGTAACGCAAGTCTATAAGCCAAAGAACCAATCCGCTCTAAGATCTCGAACGGACCAATAAACCTGGGAGAAAGCTTCCCTTTCTTCCACAACCGCTTTGTACCGCGTCGGGGCGATACCTTCAAGAACACAAAGTCACCAACCTGAAACTCAAGATCACGTCTCCGGTTGTGTGCGTAGCTTTTCTGTCTACTCTGAGTCGTAAGCAATCTGTCTCTAATCGCCTTCACACTCTCAATATTTGTAGTACCATCTCGAACCCCATAACTTAGCCTCACCAACTTCATCCCAAATCGGTGATCGACACTTACGCCCATACTATGCCAAATGCGGCGCCATCTCAATGCTTTCGGATCGATAGGTGTTATTATACGCAAACTCAGCCAATGGTAGATGTGAATCCCAACTACCCTTGAAATCCATAGCACACGCACGTAACATATCTTCCAAAATCTGTATCAATCGCTCCGATCGACCATCGGTTGTGGATGAAGCGATCTTGAAATTCAGCTTCGTACCCAAAGCCTCCTGCAAAGAATGCCAGAACCTAGAAGTAAATCTGGGGTCTCTATATGACACAATGCTAACCGGTACACCATGTAATCTCACAATCTCCTGAATGTACAACGCCGCCAAGCCCGACTCAAGCGTAGGAAATCGCAATAGGGATAAAATGAGAAGACTTAGTCAACCTATCAACGATAACCCAAACTGCATCAAAGCCTCTACGAGTGCGTGGCAACCACAGTAACAAAATCCATGGTGATATGCTCCCACTTCCACTCCGAAATCTCAAGTGGCTGAAGCAAACCGGCAGGTCTCAGGTGCTCAGCCTTAACCTGCTGGCACGTCAAACATCTCGAAACATACTCAGCTATCTCCCTCTTCATCCTATTCCACCAAAACTGCCTCTTCAAGTCACGGTACATCTTAGTACTACCCGGATGTATCGTATACTTGGCCTTGTGAGCCTCATCAAGAACCATACGTTTCACTTCATCAGAAGAAGGAACGCAAACCCTACCCTGAAATTTCAAGATCCCATCACTGTTTATCGCGAACTCGGGTGCATTATTCTCACCCAATCCATCGATAATCTTCATCAAACTGGATCGTGCTTTGAGCTTCCTTGATCAACCCAAACAACACCTTGGTGTAGCACGAACACTAGCAAAGAGAACACTATGCTCATTCACAGCAGGGACTCCACTCACGGACATCCTCGAGCATCTTCCATTCCTCATCATCAAACAAGACATGTAGGATCTCCTACTCAACGCATCCGCAACAACATTCGCTTTCCCCAGATGGTACAAGATAGTACAATCATGATCCTTAAGCTTCTCTATCCATCGCCTCTGTCTCATATTTAACTCCTTTTGCAAGAAAATGTATTTTAGACATATCAAGATATCATCTTTAATATCAAGTCATAAAGACTTTGTGAGTTAACAATTATGCATGTCATGGCATTATGCAACATACATAGCAAGATATCATCTTTAATATCAAGTCACTCAAAAGTATTCATTCAATAAACACTTAAATCACATATCCACGGTAGCACATTGTTTGACCTAAGTGCTATAAAGTAAACCACATAATAGGAGGATATGTTTTGGAACCGGTGCCGCTACGTAGCTCCTGCAATAGACAGCGTTAATATTCGTGCCAATGATACCCGTGATTAGTGTATCAAAGTACCGAGTTCTCTTCTCGGGTACCAAGCTCTCTCCTTGGTACTTAGACTTTCCAATGTGCTCTTTTGGTTACAGCAAAGGTGCTACTTCCCCACTGTGTCCAACAGTGGAGGCGTGTGTGATAAAAACCCGGTATAACAACCCATCACTATCACGAGTCCCATAACTCGTGACAGCGATGCATTGTCACACCAACGACTCAATCAAATATGCCAGCTGGACTAATGCAATGCCAAGTAGATGTTTACTCGTCATATAATCTCAAATAAGGAACAAGTTCGACAAGAGCGAACTTATTCAATAAGTAGTTGTTTACTCATTTAAGGAATCAAACAAGAATTCGACAAGAGCGAATTGAACATGTCAAATAGATACACTATTCTACAACATGCTCTCAATGATGCATTTACTTCACACGATCACATAAACCGCATAAGAACTCAATCGAGTCTTACAAGCACACATACATCAAGGCATACTCATCAATCCATATCAAACTATCGTAAGCTAATTCATTAGTCTAACGAACTACATTCATCGAAGGGATTGATTGTGGAGTCGTTATTGTTCGATAACTCCCTAATTTCAACTCCGGTGAGTTTTACTAAAATTGAACAATGAAGAGCATTGATACTATATGTATCACATTGCCCTTTTCTAAGTTCTCCGTTCATTTAGAACTTGATAAATAAGTCGTTCATGTTCTTAAACTAGCCTTAAACACAATCCCGAGTTTCAAACCCTAGTTTCAGTGATTTTGTTAAACCTTGAATTGAACCGAATTTTTTCACAAGAGTTATTCCCAAGCTCATTATAGACAACATTCATGCTTTACAAAATGTCAAAATCATAACTTCATAGAGATTTCATAAATTCATACACATATTTTATATGTTGAATTGAAGGTTTTGTCTTCACAAAAGATGTTCATAATCATCATTAAAACAACTATAATGAAGGGGTCATGTTATTTTATTAAACATGAAAATCTCAGGGAATTGTCACTCACCTTAGTCCTAAGATTAATGGATGAATAAGTGATCAAGGCAAGGATTGTTGTAGAGGAGATTGAGGCCTTCAATTTGGCGGTCTCGGATCGCCGATCGGACCACCGGATCTCCGGGAAATGGTCTCACAAGTTGGTGTTCTTGATATGGACGAAAATGGTGAAGGAGCCTCTGAATCTCTGGTTTGTTCTTGATCAAAAATGGCTGAAAGGCTGAAATAAGGTTTATATACTTCCCCTCAAACCCCCCAATCCAAGTGATGGTGATTATCTTGCTTCTAATTGGCCAAGGAAGGGTGACCATTGATAAGGAATGATCAAAGGGCTCAAACGGATTGTTGAAGAGTCAACAAAGGGGGCTTTGAGTCACCAAGGTCGGCCAAGGGGCAAGGGCTCAAGGGTCAATAGCCAAAACCCACTCAAAACTCACAAAACCAGATTCTGGAAAATAGACAGTCAATCTTGTAAAATCGACCAAAAATACCTCACACCTCCAAATGAGGTTCTTATTGAGTTTTATGAAACTAGACTCTTTAAGCTATAGTTTAGCCTTTTAAATTACTCAATTTGGACTTATATTCATCAAAATATGGCTACTACAAGTTCAAGTACATAAGCTGATTTCCTAAAAACAGAATTCTGGCACAGCCGCAAGTCAAGACCTAAATGAGGTACTTATGCACCTTTGAAAAATACCATATTTTACAGGGAGTATCCTAACATATGTAGGTAAAACATAATAATTTTTTAGAAAATTCGCTTTAGTATATTGGTACCAGAAGTTTCCCGAAGTTTACCCAAAACCGGACTGAATCTGTGAAGTAATGTGTTGGTCATCTTATTTCCAAATGCAAGAAGTCTATGAACAATGATTATGAAAGCATGGGAAATACTAGTACACTTGGTTTAGAACTCAAATGAACTTCTCGCAAGTTGAAAACACAAACAATACAAGAAACGAAGGCAATCCCGAGAAACCCTAAGGCTCAAACGAAGCAACAACGCTTCTAAACTCTCAACCAACTCAATGTAAACATGGTATGAATGAAATGAAGTCTCTAGCATGTCAAGACCTATTATAAACATGTTATAATGATGACAAACACGAAATGGGTTTGGGTTCTCACATCCTCCCCCACTTAAAGGAATTTAGTCCCTAAATTCATACCAGAAATCTCGAACAAGTAAGGGTATTTCTCCCTCATCTCAAGCTCAGTCTCCCATGTGGCTTCCTCAATATCATGATTCTTCCACAAGACCTTCACTAAAGGAATTCGCTTGGTCCTTAAAACATGCTCTTTGGTATCAAGAATCCTCACCGGTTTCTCAACGTAAGAAAGATCGGGCTCAAAGGTAATCTCCTCATAAGTAAGGACATGTGACTCGTCCTTCAAGTACTTACGAAGCATGGAAACATGAAACACATCATGAACACCGATATAGGCGGTGGTAGCGCAAGTCTATAAGCCAAAGAACCAATCCGCTCTAAGATCTCGAATGGACCAATTAACACGGGAGAAAGTTTCCCTTTCTTCCCAAACCGCTTTGTACCGCGGGCGATACAGCTTGAGAACACAAAGTCACCAACACGAAACTCAAGATCACGTCTCCGGTTGTTTGCGTAGCTTTTACGTCTACTCGAGCGTGCACAATGTCTCTAATCGACTTCACACTCTCGGTGATTTGCACCATCTCCGAACCCCATAATCTAGCCTCACCAACCTCATCCCAAAGCAAATCGGTGATCGACACTTACGCCCATACAATGCCAAATCAGACGGCGCCATCTCAATGCTTGGATAGGCTGTTATTATACGCGAAGCCTCGGCCAACGGTAGATGTGAATCCCAACTACGGTAGATGTGAATCCCAACTACCCTTGAAATCCATAGCACACGCGCGTAACATATCCTCCAAAATCGTATCAATCGCTCCCGACCATCGGGCGTGGGTGGCGATCGAAGTTCAACCGTACCCAAAGCCTCTGCAAAGAATGCCGAGAACCTAGAAGTAAATCGGGGTCTCTATCGACACACAATGCTAACCGGTA
Source organism: Codonopsis lanceolata (assembly GCA_013146195.2). NCBI lineage: Eukaryota > Viridiplantae > Streptophyta > Magnoliopsida > Asterales > Campanulaceae > Codonopsis > Codonopsis lanceolata. The sequence goes on from CM028381.1 coordinate 55,281,858, forward strand.
CACCATGAAGTCTCACAATCTCCCGAATGTACAAGCCGCCCGACTCAAAGCAGTAGGAAATCGCAATAGGGATAAAATGAGAAGACTTAGTTAACCTATCAACGATAACCCAAAAGCGCATCAAAGCCTCTACGAGTGCGTGGTAACCCCAGTAACAAAATCCATGGTGATATGCTCCCATTTCCACTCCGGAATATCAAGTGGATGAAGCAAACCGGAGTCTCGGTGCTCGGCCTTAACCTACCTACGACACGTAAGACATCTCGAAACATACTCAGCTATCTCCCTCTTCATACCATTCCACCAAAACTGTCTCTTCAAGTCACGGTACATCTTAGTACTACCCGGATGTATCGTATACTTGGCCTTGTGAGCCTCATCAAGAACCATGCGTTTCACTTCATTGGAAGAAGGAGCATAAACCCTACTGAAATGTCAAGATCCCATCACCGTTTATCGCGAACTCGGTGTATTATTCTCACCCAATCCATCGATAATCTTGCTCAAATGCGGATCGGTGGCAGAGCTTCCTTGATCAACCCAAACAATACTGGTGTAGCACGAACACTAGCAAAGAGAACAATATGCTCACTCACAACAGGACTCCACTCACGGACATCCTCGAGCATCTTCCATTCCCTAATCATCAAACAAGACATGTAGGATCTCCTACTCAACGCATCCGCAACAACATTCGCTTTCCCCGGATGGTATAAGATAGTACAATCATGATCCTTAAGCTTCTCCATCCATCGCCTCTGTCTCATATTTAACTCTTTTTGCGAGAAAAGGTATTTCAGACTCTTATGATCCGTATACACCTCAAACTTAGCTCCATATAGATAGTGTTTCCACTTATGAAGCGCAAAGATAATAGCTGCCAAATCAAGATCTTGAGTCAGATAATTCTGCTCATACGGTGACAACTTCCTAGAAGCATAGGCAATAACCTTCCTGTTCTGCATAAGCACACAACCCAAGCCTTCCAAAGAAGCGTCACAATAAACCACGAAGTTCTTACAACCACTAGGCAAAGCTAAAGCAGGAGCTGTCAACCTCCTCTTCAACTCCAGCTAGCCTCACACTTGTCACTCCAAACAAAAGCAGACTTCTTCTGAGTAAGATTGGTCATAGGAGTGGCAATCTTAGAAAATCCCTCAATGAACCTACGGTAATAACCCGCCATGCCCAATAAACTACGGACTTCGGTCACCGTACTAGGAGTCTTCCACTTGGTAACAGCCTCAACCTTCGATGGATCCACCGCGATACCATCACTAGACACAACATGCCCAAGAAAAGAAACTTGTTCTAGCCAGAATGCACACTTGCTAAATTTAGCAAAAAGCTGTTTCTTACGCAACACAGTAAGAACCTCTCTCAAATGATGCTCATGCTCCTCTCGTGGCTTTGAGTACACAAGGATATCATCAATGAACACCACTACAAAACAATCAAGGTACTCATGAAACACCCTATTCATCATGTCCATAAAAACGGCAGGCGCATTTGTCAAACCAAACGGCATCACAACAAACTCATAATGGCCATAACGCGTACGAAAGGCTGTCTTTGGGACATGCTCCACGCGAACCCTCAACTGGTGGTAACCACTCCTCAAGTCTAACTTAGAATACACAACAGACCCACAGGCGATCAAAGAGATCATCAATGTGAGGTAATGGATACTTATTCCTTATAGTAACCTGGTTCAACTGACGATAGTCAATGCACAACCGCAAACTACCATCCTTCTTCTTCACAAACAAAACCGGTGCACCCCACGGAGACACACTCGGTTTAATAAACTCTATCGGCCGGTTCTTGCAAGCTGCTCCTTCAACTCTCTCAACTCAGTTGGAGCCATCCTATAAGGTGCTCTAGAGATAGGTGAAGTACCGGGCAATAACTCAATGCAAAACTCTAACTCTCGGTCGGGAGGTAATGCATAATCAGTCGAAAAGACATCCGGAAATTCATTAACTACCGGTACATCTTCTATACTAACAGTAGACATGCTAGTATCAAGCACACAAGCAATATACCCAGTACACCCACGAGAAAAGTTTTCTAGCCCAAGCGAAATAACATGTATACCTCTCATAGCATGATCGCCAATAAACACAAACTCAGGAATTAGGGCATGGCAAAAGTAACCTGCCCGGTGTCCCCAGCAGCGTCTACCATGGCCACCGTTGCGACGGTTGCCCCTACGATCAGACCGATTCCCGAACTCTGGCCTCTCCCGAGAATCTTTGCGAGGTTCCTGTGATGGAGGCGATGTGAAGGCATGAGAAGGCCGGCTGTGCTCCTCAATATCTCTCTCTATCTCATAGGCACGATCTACCGCGCCCCGATAATCTGTCAAGACAAAAGCTGCCTCCTAAACTCTGTCTTCAAACCCTTCACAAACTTAAGTACCCTCTGAGGCTCATCTGGTACAAGATGTGCACAATATCGCGACAACTCAGTGAACTTAGACGAATACCGAGCCACGAACATAGAACCCTGCTCCACGTCCTGGAACTCCTTCTCTCTCCTCTACCTCACTACCATAGGGACATATGAAGCCCTGAACTCCCTCTCAAAGTTAGGCCACACTCTAGGGACCCTATTCAGATTCCAGCTAGCAAGCAAGACTTTCCACCAATGGTTGGCGGCTCCCCTCAGCTTATAAACTGCTAGCACAACCCTCTCTTCCTCAGTGCAGTCCAGAGCTGCAAAAATCTTCTCTAAGTCCTCAAGCCACAACTCAGCAATACTGGCATCAGACTCACCCTCGAAAGATGGAGGTTTCATCTTCAAGAATCTCTCTAAAATAGCGTTGTTCCTCCCTCTAGGATCAACAGGTACATCAATACGGCAGGTGGCGGCCTCACCTCAGTTCAGTGGTGGTGGTGGTACAAGTGGTACTCCTCCTGGCTGACCTCCTTGGGCCATCTCAGTCATAGAGGCAAGCATACGGCGATACATGTCCGCCATCTGCGCATTACGGTCAACCTGCTCCTGCTGAGGAGGTCTATCACCCTGTCAATTCTCTCTGTCACCTTGACCAACACCGCCTCCCTGGCTAGGACCAGTACCTCCGGTATTCGTACCATGTCTAGTCTCCACCATCGTGAACCTATAAGAAATCACTCGACGTTAGAAATCACACAAAGAACCAACCCACCTAGGCCATGGAACCTATCTGGCCGATAGCTACCTAAAGCTCTGATACCAACTGTGACGACCCGACCCGGACCCCGATATGGAATCACAAGTCAAGTCGTCCAAATAGGACAAAAATACATGCAAATACTCAATTATAGAAAACGATGTGACGCAACATTTTAGTTGAGGCACGACTCGGCACCAAAAGGCCGGAAATTTTTAAAACTTTTTAAACCTGATATAGCAATTAAAGACAAGTATATCAATTCATCGGCGACTTTACTACCGGAACCTAACACTACACAGTTCATGCAAATATACCTCGACGGCTACAACATGCCGGAAAACAACATAAATAAATAAGAGCTAAAGTAATGCCCAGTGGAAGTTAAATCAAGTGAACCACACTACATCTATACAAGGCTTGGCGTACATGCGCCGGCACTCAAAATAGAATACAACAAGTATAGACATAAATACAAATAAAACCAAGTTCCCAAGCAAAGTCTAAATGACTTGCTATACCCAACGTCCTTACAAAAGAGAACAAAATAAGGACATCTACAAACCACAACCTCGTCGCGTGCGATCACGGACAAGCGCAAATCACGCAACACCTCAACGGCGGTACGAGCGGCTCGGATCTAAAAGCGATAAAGGGAGGGGTAAGTCATAAAGACTTTGTGAGTTAACAATTATGCATGTCATGGCATTATGCAACATACATAGCAAGATATCATCTTTAATATCAAGTCACTCAAAGTATTCATTTAATAAACACTTAAATCACATATCCATGGTAGCACATTGTTTCACATAAGTGCTATAAAATAAACCACATAATAGGAGGATATGTTTTGGAACCGGTGCCGCTACGTAGCTCCTGCAATACACAGCGTTAACACTCGTGCCAATGATACCCATGATTAGTGTATCAAAGTACCGAGTTCTCTTCTCGGGTACCAAGCTCTCTCCTTGGTACTTAGACTTTGCAATGTGCTCTTTTGGTTACAAAGGTGCTACTTCCCATGTCCAACGGTGGAGGCGTGTGTGATAAAAACCCGGTATAACAACCCATCACTATCACGAGTCCCATAACTCGTGACGGCGATGCATTGTCACACCAACGACTCAATCAAATATGCCAGCTGGACTAATGCAATGCCAAGTAGATGTTTACTCGTCATATAATCTCAAATAAGGAACAAGTTCGACAAGAGCGAACTTATTCAACAAGTAGTTGGTTACTCATTTAAGGAATCAAACAAGAATTCGACAAGAGCGAATTGAACATGTCAAATAGATACACTATTCTACAACATGCTCTCAATCATGCATTTACTTCACACGATCACATAAACCGCATAAGAACTCAATCGAGTCTTACAAGCACACATACATCAAGGCATACTCATCAATCCATCTCAAAGTATCGTAAGCTAATTCATTAGTCTAACGAACTACATTCGTCGAAGGGATTGATTGTGGAGTCGTTATTGTTCGATAACTCCCTAATTTCAACTCCGGTGAGTTTTACTAAAATTCAACCAAGAAGAGCATTGATACTATATGTATCACATTGCCCTTTTCTAAGTTCTCCGTTCATTTAGAACTTGATAACTAAGCCGTTCATGTTCTTAAACTAGCCTTAAACACAATCACGAGTTTCAAACCCTAGTTTCGGTGATTTTGTTAAACCTTGAATTGAACCGAATTCTTTCACAAGAGTTATTCTCAAGCTCATTATAGACAACATTCATGCTTTACAAAATGTTAAAATCATAACTTCATAGAGATTTCATAAATTCATACACATATTTTATATGTTGAATTGAAGGTTTTGTCTTCACAAAAGATGTTCATAATCATCATTAAAACAACTATAATGAAGGGGTCATGTTATTTTATTAAACATGGAAATCTCAGGGAATTGTCACTCACCTTAGTCCTAAGATTAATGGATGAATGAGTGATCAAGGCAAGGATTGTTGTAGAAAAGATTGAGGCCTTCGATTTGGCGGTCTCGGATCGTCGATCGGACCACTAGATCTCCGGGAAATGGTCTCACAAGTTGGTGTTCTTGATATGGACGAAAATGGTGAAGGAGCCTCTGAATCTCTGGTTTGTTCTTGATCAAAAATGGCTGAAAGGCTGAAATAAGGTTTATATACTTCCCCTCAAACCCCCCAATCCAAGTGATGGTGATTATCTTGCTTCTAATTGGCCAAGGAAGGGTGACCATTGATAAGGAATGATCAAAGGGCTCAAAGGGATTGTTGAAGATTCAACAAAGGGGGCTTTGAGTAACCAAGGTCGGCCAAGGGGCAAGGGCTCAAGGGTCAATAGCCAAAACCCACTCAAAACTCACAAAACCAGATTCTAGAAAACAGACAGTCAATCTTGTAAAATCGACCAAAAATACCTCACACCTCCAAATGAGGTTATTATTGATTTTTATGAAACTAGACTCTTTAAACTATAGTTTAGCCTTTTAAATTACTCAATTTGGACTTATATTCATCAAAATATGGCTACTACAAGTTCAAGTACAGAAGCTGATTTCCTGAAAACAGAATTCTGGCACAGCCGCAAGTCAAGACCTAAATGAGGTACTTATACACCTTGGAAAAATACCATATTTTACAGGGATTATCCTAACATATATAGGTAAAACATACTAAATTTTTAGAAAATTATCTTTAGTAGATTGGTACCAGAATTTTCCTGAAGTTTACCCAAAACCGGACTGAATCTGTGAAGTAATATGTTAGTCATCTTATTTCCAAATGCAAGAAGTCTATGAACAATGATTATGCAAGCATGAGAAATACTAGTACACTTGGTTTAGAACTCAAATGAACTTCTCGCAAGTTGAAAACACAAACAATACAAGAAACGAAGGCAATCCCGAGAAACCCTAAGGCTCAAACGAAGCAACAATGCTTCTAAACTCTCAACCAACTCAATGCGAACATGGTCTGAATGAAATGAAGTCTCTAGCATGTCAAGACCTATTATAAACATGTTATAATGATGACAAACACGAAATGGGTTTGGGTTCTCACATTACATAACTAATAAATTACAAAACAAGAATGAATTTACAAGGTTAGAACAACAATTCATATAAAACTCTTTAAGATTTATATTTTAACAGTAAAGAGCATTTCCAAAGAAGAAATACAAGAATGGCTCTGGATACAAAACACAGTTCCTTTTACTAAGCCTAGAAACACATTACTGTTAGCGTGGAACAGCCTTAACGTGATAAACCAATTGAAGTTTAAATCGCAAGAAAAATGAAAAATCATTTGTGCAAGTGCTGTTAGCTTGCAAATGGGGTAAATAGAAACCCAAAACGCGAGACAGAAACTCTAGACAAGTCAATATCCTTGAAACATGTACTTGGTAAATAAATGTGTCATAATTCTAAATCTCTCACTATTCTTCTTCTCATACATCCTGATCATGTCCAACTTTTTTCCAGGTAGTAATTTACAGCGATAAAAATGGATGCATAAATGAATACTGACAGAATAAAGCATCAATACAATACAAGCTTAACAAATTTCAAGTATCTACACAAACAAACCATGAATGAGCTGACAAAAGCATGAGAATGTGTTCCACGCAGAGGTATTCCGAGTAATCACCCTGCTGCAACATTGCTGTAAGCACACAAACACCAATGACATGAGCTGCATCGACTGATTTTTTGATCAAAAATCATCAGCAGACAAACAAAATTTGGATATGCAACCTAGTTTACAAGTAAAAACTTCAAGCAGCACATGTAACTTGAGATAGTGTCTTCCAGACATAGAACGGTAAAACTTACACTAAAGTATGTATGCAGAACAGTGGTGAATGAAAATGTTGTTTTGTTAGTATTTGTAATTTTTAACTCCGTTGACAGGCTTGTCTTATCAAGAGAGTGATCTGCAAATGAGAGAAAGCAATGTTAACCATATATTGCATCTACAATAAGAGAATATTTAAAGAAACCTAACAAAATTAGCAAGATGCAATCAATATGTAGGATAAAACACAAGACCTTTACCTTCTTCGTACGTACGTGCGTGTGTGTGTGTGTGTCAGTGACTCAGTGTGCGTAAGCAACAGAGAACACTACGTACCTTGTATAATGCATGAAAACTAAAGTCCCACATAGAGCGACTGTACGGACTATCTTTTAGCTCTAGAGTAATAACATGGTTTCATTCCACATTTTGTGAGTCAACAATGGACCAATTTGAATTCCTCACAAATCCATGCTATTAACCATATAAGCATCATAAACACTTGATCATGCTGTTAACCATATAGCCAGTTTGAATTCCTCGCAAATTCATACTGTTAAGGAGCGACTATTCTTAATTACCTCTAAAATGTACCAAAAATCAACTTGTAAATTTTCACAAATTAGGTATATCTTAAGCGCAAAACCATAATTTTCGAAGTCTGCTGAAGGTACTTCTTCCAATGAAACCCATGTTAATCGCCAAGATGCCAAGAGTTGAAGCTCCTAAGAAGAAATTGAAAAAAAAAACTATTATACCCATAGGGTAGTTGGTATATGGGGGAATGGCACCTACAAATGTGCAAAAAATTATGGAAAAGGAGTTTGAGATGGTATTACAGGATCAAGTAATGGAGGAAACAAAGGACAATAAGAATCTTTGTGGAGGCCTATGTTTATGACATGGGAAACAAGCTGCATGACAAGTTACAACAATGTTATTGATTCTCGAGATAGAAGCATTCTTTGTTTTTAATCCAATAACACATTTTACCCACCATGGACGTGTAACTTAAAAACAAGACACAACATATATTGCCCTTTAAATACCTCTAGTAATAGCCACCAAGGCCAAGATATATCTGATAATAATTTCTATTATAGGATACACATCGATCTGTATTTATGATAAAATAGAAATGGGACTGCATATATCACAGTTCAATTCCATGCCGATAATTCGGAAGAACAATTCTCCAAGGACCAAAGTAAATCCCCAAACGAGTAATGAGCGATCAGTGCCCATGATTAATGGCGACATAATTATATGTACCCTTTTTTTTTCTTCTTGTTATTGAGCTTTTTACCTCAAGTGCCAAGATAAGGTCCACGAGTAGCCGTAGGTGGACCATACGAGTATCTCCATTCTCCACAAGCTAGGCATCTCTCAATCTCAATGGTGTTTCGAGTGCAATTTGCAAGACCACATCTTTGACTTCTTAACTCCCTTGTCGCATGCTTTGTGTCTCCGCACACTTCACATGTGAGAGCTAATGGGCTGATTTAATAGAGTGCAAGCACCGTGACCGCCACGTTGCTAGTGAACCTTCGTCCGATCACTGGGTAATCAAAGAGGAATGGACAGATCCCTCCTCTTGTGACACGTAAAACTCTAGAACTTTCGAGAAAATTCCTTGCTCTCGGATTGTTTGGATGCACACCATAGATCATCTACCAATCTCCTTCTGCAGCCATAGCGAGCAACTTGTATTGGGCCGAGTGTATTCCTAATGCTACTATCACCACCAATTCGTTTAGGCCCAAGAGCCAACATAACCCCACAGCCGAGCTCTATTTTGTGCAGGAGACAGGGCATTCTCAAGCGCAAGGATGAAAGAGGTGGCCGATGTGAGAACCCACCCGGTCGTCTCCCACGAAGATCAAATCCTTGCCCAATGCCCGTATTTTGCATGATTCCTTTAGCGATCGGTTCTCACATTCCTTTCTAATTTCATCCAAAAGATTGTAGAAATCAGCATTATGAGGGCCAAATTCATTGTGGCGAGCTCATGAAGCATGTACCAAGAATCGCTTATAAGGGAAAAAATCCCACTCATTGTTTGGCCTCATAATCGCACCGAGCTTTACCTCTCGCACCTCCACCAACATTCGCCCTAAAAAGGGAAGGATTTTGAGGGCCGAGGATTTCAAATCCAAACACCACTACCGAGATAATTGCGATGAACTATTTGCTACATAAATTTGCCATCGTGTTCATAGATATTGTTGATCCCTATAGTTCTAGATTTGGTTGAGTCATCTTCGATTCTATTGTACACGATGGCTAAAAGGTCTACGTCGATTAGTGTGGCAAGCGTCTTAGAATCAAAGTTGTTTAGAAGCTGTTTAGTGTTAGTTTAGGCGCGGTCAAGCGTGCTTCTTAGCGACTTGGAAGAACATCGAGACTTTGAAGTCACCTCAAAAAGCAAAAATCAAGAATAGCCAAATCATGAAATTATGACACGTATAGTCCTATCTAGATATTTTTGAAATATCTAGTCAAAATGTCTTCATCGGATTTCACTTTAAAGAAGTCAACTCTACATGCCGACAACCGTCCGTCTCAAATACATGAAGTGCGAAGATATTACCCTTTTTGGCTAAGAAGACTTTCTAAGTTGCAACGCTGCAACTCGAAACATTACTCTATTTGGGAATGTCCTCTGTACACACCGCATCTCTCGATGGTTGTGGCTCTTACATCTCCCAAAGCGCCGAATTGCATTCAATGCAATAGAACGTTGGACCAGCCTCTCTACGCCGGTCCAACGGTCCAAAAGATCTCTCGGTATTTATTCAAGTTTTGAAGATGAAGAAAAACTCTTTCGCATTAAACTCTCAAGCTTCATCTTTAACACTCAAGCATTCAAGAGATCAAAGGACAAGAACTAACACTTCACCAAACTTCTCGGCTGCAGATCCGCCAGCCTTAAATTTGTTTCAAACTTCATCTAGTTTGTCTTTAAAAGCATGTTTCTTACTTTAGCACGTGTGAGAACAATTAATCCTTGATTGTTTCTCTCACCATTATACACTTGGTTGAAAACTCATTTTGTACACGATCCATTAGAGATCTTACTCATAAACCTAGTGGATAAACAAGTGCACTTTTTAAAATCCAAAGCTAACCACTTTGGTAGTGGACGTAGTACTATTCATGCAGAACCACTTCAAACACGTGTCGTCCGATCTGTTTTGCCATTCTTATCACTTCTTATCATTTTAATCGTTTATGCTAACGAGAACTAATTCGCATTTTAGATCTCTTCTTCGCAGAGGCTAAGCGAGAACTCGGCCAATCTCGATTCAGAATCTATTACGTTTCATTTGCATTAACACTTCTAGTTAAATCATTTTAAGAAATCTTTAAGAAGTGTTTACGAAAAATTTTCATAAAAACATAACTAGGCTATTCAACTCCCCCCCCCTTCTAGCCTAGATTGAGCCTATTTTGGGACCAACAATTGGTATCAGAGCTTAATTCTTTGAAAATTCATTTTTCCAAGCTTAACCTCTTGTGAATAGATCCTATGGCTCACTATATACGCCTACTTCGCCGGAATACCGCCCACGTCCCAATATTGGACGAAGGCCACTTCAAGTATGGAAAGATAAAGTTATGAGATATATGAACTCTATTGACAATCGTTTGTGGCAATGTGTTCTAACAGTCCTTATATTCCAATGAAACCCAACCTACTTGCAAGTAGTGGACCTCCGAGATACCTAAATCCATGAGCGAATGGACGCATTTAAGAAAGGAGGCTCGTTGAACTCGACAAAGAAAGCTATTCACATCATATCCAGCTCTGTCGACACAAGCACATATCAACGGATCATCGGATGCAAAAGCGCCAGGAAATGTGGGAAGCCTGTGGAATATCTTGAAGGAGATTTACCCACCGGTAGACAAAGAAAGTATAACTACATTCAACAATTTGATTCCTTCGAAAGATCCTAAGGAGACTCTCACGACAAGCCTACGATGCAGATTTTGTGAGGTAGTAAACAATTGTTATTCCTTAGGAAAAGAGTATAGTGTTAAGGAAGTAAATATGAGATTTTTAGCTTCTCTAGAAGTTTGTGGCATGTTAAAACCATCGCTATAAAAGAGTCCAAAGACTTGAACTCCATGCACCTCGAAGTTTGTATGCGAGTTTAGCGTCTATGAGCAAGAATTGCTTCAAGCTCAAAACAGACAAACATTTTAAACTTCCTTCCTTTTCTCGCTATCTCTCAGAAATTCTGCCCAAGAAAATAAACCATCTACTTCTTCAAATGAAATGAAATTCTTTTCGCGAGCAATTTGCCATGTTCGTTAAGAAGTTTCAAAAGTTCTCAAAATTTAACAGAGGAAGGAAGGAGGCAAACCGGCGGACTTTCGAGAAAGTCCGCCGAAAACTCACAAAACAATGAGTTAGTTTGCTACAACCGTAGGAAGCTTTGTCACTTTGCTTCTAAATGTCCTAAGCCAAAATATGAAGCCTATAAGGAGACCATCTAAATCATTTTCTAAACATAGAGGTCTCTTGGTGAGGACTTAGAAGAAAATCATGTATCTACTTGGTTTTGAAACCGGACTCGATGAGGATGATAGTGATGACTCACCCGAGCAGCACATTTTCTCGTTGCTCTAGAGTCACCTCCCACCTATGACTCGATAGTGAAGTTAAATACTCTCCTTTCCAAGCTAACATTGAACAATCTTCGAAGAGCCTTCAAAAGAGAAATCCTCAAGGATGCTCAAGACATGCTAGAGGAATTCAATGAATTTAGAAAGGCCTATGTTAAGTTAGCTAAAAGTCATGAGAATTTGAGGCGAGAAATCCATGCCTTTGAAGCCGAGTTAAAAACTCTCCATGGAGTCAAAGCGGGGAAAGTATCAAGTTAAAAGAAGAGAACAAATTTCTCAATGAAAAGGTTACTGCCTTATTGATCATGCCAAAGAGATATCTGGCCGAGAAAGATGAGTTGCAAAAGACCATCAACTCATGGAATAACTCAACGGCGATCTTTGATCAAATTCTTGGAGATCGAAGCCCTCAGCGGATAAATCTGGGCTAGGATTCTCTGAAAGCACTTCTGGCGCAACCTCTGAACAGGAAAATGAACATTTTACGGTGAATAGTAATATTCCTCACAATATCGAAACCTAACAAGGGTAAAGAAGGAATTGGTTATCTTTGCTACTCCTTATAAATACCCTAAGGTTCAAATTATCAAAACAATTGAAGCTTTGAAAGCAAAACAATCATCTGCTGAGAGAAATCTCGCTAAAGGTGGTGCGGACTCTCAACGGCCCTCCACCGGCACTTACGTGAAAGCAAAGGCCGCTGTTTCGGTGGCCTACGAAAATGCGCTCAAACCTATCGATTCATCAACAAGATTACAGATGGTGCTGCTGCTACACGAATGTTGATACCAAGCTTAAAGGCAAAATGTATGAGGTATCGAAATCTACTACCGACAAAGTACTCTTCCGCTAAAGCAAAGGCATTGTGTATGCGGACTCAAGAAGCCTCACACAGATGCCCCTAAGCTTGCTGTTAACAAAACTGCTAAATCAAAAGCTGATGTTAAGGAAAATGTTCAAAAACCTTTCAATACCCAGCATGATAAAAAAGACTTCTGTAATTTCCATCACTGTACCTTTTGCAAATGTTTTGGCCACTTGGTCCATGAATGTCTGTGAAATCCATCATGAAGCTTCTTTGGATCCCCTATTCCAAAAATCGAGGCAAGTATGGGTTCCAAAATACGCTAACCATTTGGACCCATAAAAATAAAAGGGACCATGATTTTCTTACCTTTACATCTCGGTGTGTGCTTCATGGTACTTCAAGTTCGAAAAGAAAGATGTATGGTATCTAGATAGTGGTGCTCAAGACATATGACCAGGAGAATCTTGCTTCTCTCTAACATCTCTCGAAGCGAAGGTCCTCCGGTCATCTTTGGAGACAATGCTAAAGGAAGAACAATTGGCTACGGATCCATCATTCGAGGAAATCTCTCCATTGGGAAAGTGTCTCTAGTAGAAGGCTTGAAACATAATCTTCTGAGTATTTCTCAATTCTATGATAAAGGACTTATCTGTCAATTCTCCTCAAATAGATGTGATATCAAGGATCCAGTCTCCTGCTCAATCTTGGTAACTGGACAAAGACAAGGGAATGTCTATGTGATTGATTTGAATGATTACGGCAAGGCTGCTAACCTATGTCTTGTAGCAAACTCGCTCAAGACAAAAGTCGGTTGTGGCATAAAAGACTCAGCCATTTGAACTTCAAATATCTATAAGCTCCAAAGAAGCTAGTTAAAGGATTCCAAAGAAGGTCTAGTTAAAGGATTCAAAGGTCTCGCGATCATGATCGTGCTTGCAAAGCTTGTCAACTGGGAAAGCTTTCAAAAACATCTTTCAAAAGCAAACCAGACTCGCAACATCGAGACCTCTCGCAACTTCTCCACATGGATCTCTTCGGACCGCCACTACTATTAGCTATGGTGGCCACCAGATACACGCTAGTAGTAGTGGATGATTATACAAGATATACTTGGGACAGAGATGATGTCTTCTAAAGACCACACATACGATCTTCTCACGCTTTGTTCTAAGACCGCAAACGCAGTAAACTAGATGAAATCGGTCAAGACGTTAGATCGACAATGGTACCGGAGTTCACCAATAATGGAATAGCAAGGTACTGTGATGATCACGGCATTGGTCACAACTTCTCTGCAGTAAGGACACCACAGCAGAATGGTGTAGCAGAAAGGAGAAACAGAACACTTATCGAAGCTACTAAAACTATGCTCGCTGAAGCAAAGTTGCCCAAACACTTCTGGGCAGAAGCCGTCAACACAGCCTGCTTCACTCAGAACCGATCTTTGATCAACAAATTTCAAGGTAAAACACCCTATGAACTTTGGAGAGGTAAAGCCCCAAACATTGGATTTTTTAAAATCTTCTGTCAAGTGTTTCGTAGTCTACAATGGTAATGACTGGAACAAGCAAATTTGATAACAAAGCCGATTGAAGGTGTATTTCTCGGCTATGCTTTACACTCCAAGGCTTACAAGGTTTTCAACAAAAGATCATTAAAAATAGTTGAATCTGTTCATGTCTCATTTGATGAATTTGATTTATTAGAGCCACACGTGGCTCCAAATGTTCGATGATTTTGTTAATGTGAGACAAAATGTTGAGGCAGTCTCCCAACCATCATCCTCTTATACACCTAATCCATCTCCAGCAACTCAATCAAATATTTCTGACCATCATTTCTTATCAAATGGGTCACCAGAAGACTTCAACCCTGCTCAAGAAAACTCAAATCCAGAACCCTTTGTTTCTGAACCAGAAAATCCTTTTCTTCAACTTACCTTTGAATCAAATTCTGAACAAAATACCCATCAAGACTCAGCTGATCTATCTTCTATTCCTCCTTCTGAACCCTATCATGAAGAAACAACAGCAAATCATCACATTTCTGCTGTCACAAGAACATGTAAAGACCATCCAATCTCAAATCATTGGTGACATTCATGTTGAGTACGGACCATAAGATCTTCCAAAAATGAATGTATGTTCTCAGCTTTGCATTCGTTTCGTAAGATGAGCCAAAGAAGATCGATGAAGCTCTTCAAGATCCAAGTTGGTCGGAAGCCATGCAAGAAGAACTTCAACAATTTGAACGATGCCTAGTATGGATGCTAGTTCCTAAACCTGCTGACCATACTATCATTGGCACAAAATGGGTGTTCAGAAACAAGAAGGATGAGGATGGGAACATCATTAGAAACAAAGCAAGGCTTGTTGCACAAGGATATCGCCAAGAAGAAGGAATCGACTACGATGAAACGTTTGCTCAAAGAGCAAGACGGCGGAAGCTATCGTAATCTTCTTAGCCTATGCTACATACAAGGACTTTGTGCTATATCAAATGGACGCCAAGAGCGCATTTCTAAATGGTGATCTTCAAGAAACAGTTTATGTTGCTCAACCTCCAGGCTTCGTGGAAAAAGGAAAAGAGACTCATGTCTACAAGCTTAAGAAGGCTCTCTATGGTCTTAAGCAAGCTCCTCGGGCATGGTATGAAACTCTATCCAAATTCTTAGTAGAGTAAGGATTTGTGCGAGGAAAGATAGACACCACTCTCTTCATTCTCAAGCACAAAGGACACTCCCTGCTAGTACAAATCTATGTCGATGATATCATCTTCGGATCTACAAATGGGAAAGCGTGCAAGCGATCGAAACACTCATGGTTGGAAAATTTCAAATGAGTATGATGGGAGAACTCATTCTTCTTGTCTTCAAATTCAACAATCCAACAAAGGAATATTCATCACCAATCCAATTTAAAGAACTTGTCAAAAAGTTTGGATGATGGCAAACACTTTCTTCTTAGGTCTTCAAATACACCAATGGTACGCTAAATGCAAACTTACAAAAGACTTACAAGGAAAGAAAGTTGATATCACCCACTATAGGGGATAATCGGATCTCTACTCTATCTCACCTTGACGGACGACATAGTGTATCTTTGTTGGGGTATGTGCTAGATTTCAAGCGGACCCTCGTGAGTCACATCTTCTTGCAGCCAAAAGAATCATCAAGTATGTATCAGATACCACCAACTTAGGTATCTGGTATCCAAGGGAATCTTCCTTCAATTTAGTTGGCTACTCAGATGCCGATTATTCTGGTTAACAAGTCGACAGAAAAAGCACCAGTGGAACTTGTCAATTTCTAGGAGATAGACTTGTCTCTTGGGCTAGCAAGAAACAAGCATCGGTTTCCAACTCCACCAGAGCGACATAGGCTGGCGGTAGGCTGCTGCTTGTCAGCGCTTTGGATCAAACAACGGTTGGTGGATTACGACATCAAAGTAGCGGTGCCCAATCATGTGTGATAACACCTCGGCAATCTCGATCACCTACAATCCGTGATGCATTCCAAGACAAAGCATATCGATGTTCGATATCATTTTCTAAGGGACAATGTAGAAAAGAGGAACATTAACATGAAGTACATTTCAACTGACCATCAACTGGCAGATATCTTCACAAAAGCTCTAGAAGCAGACAGGTTTGCTTATCTCAGGGGAGAGCTTGGTATGCTTGACCCACCTGCTTAATTTTTAATTTTAATAAAATTTATTTTTCATCATTAAAATTTTTTTGAGCAGACTTATACCAACTTGATTTTTAAGCAGACTTATTTCTTTTAAAGAAAAGTCAAAATTCATCGATCCTTTGGGAGACAAAGGTAAGTTTTCTAAACTCCTAGTATTAGAAGGTTAATTATGAAAATTAAAAGGTGATTTCAAAATTGGTTGAGATATTTTCAAAAGGTACTTTTCTCTCTCTAAAGCCGTCACTCATTAAGTCTTTTCAAGGAAAAGGCGTCGACTTAAAGTCCTTTCACAAGTCACTATGGTGATTTCACGCCTTTTCATTTATAAACTCTCAACCGCCAAAACTTAATTCACAAAAGCTGTCTCTTACTCTTCTCTCTATAACTCCTCCTTCTCTCTAAAACTTCTTGCTTCCTTCGCATTCGTAAGCTAATCTGCGAGAATCTCTTCATTTCCATCTTCTATTTCGCAAATCTACTTCAATGGTAAGACAAATCTAACCCTTTCTCGTCACTAAGGTGTAAGCACAAATTTACATATTTTCGCTTTGTGAATCCGCCATTGTTCTTGTTCATAAAGTTTATTGCTCTACATCTCTTTAAACTTCAAAATTTATTGTTTGTTCTTGGTATTAGCTACATATTCTTGTTCATATACAGTCAATTTCAGTTCTCTGGTAAGGTTCGACTGTATAAGACATTTCATGTGTTGTCTAGAAAATTTCTAGGGCTTAATGGTATGTTCATTCATACTTCAAGTTTTTGAGATTTTGCCTAATTTATTTCCTCGAAATTCTTGGGCTAGCACTTCCTCATATTATTTCTGAGCAGGCTCGAAGTTGAATTCGACATTCAGCGCCCCCACTATGTATCATCTGGAATGTGCATCGGCGAACCCTACTGTTCGAGCATACGCTTTTGGGGTCAAAATAGTCGATGACTGAACGATCCGGCATTACGCCCTGTTCATGTTAGAAGATGCCGACTACTGCTACCTAGTGGAAGAATTCTTCCGGAAGCGATAATCAACGAATCGAAACTTCTATCGCTGCGTCGTCGGGGACCGTCTCCATCACCATCCTTTGCATCGAGAATCGCCAAGATTATTGGCGTGGAATTTGATGGACCTACTTCACTCACGGATCTTTGAGAAAACTGCAGCGGTCCACATGCTGCGGGAGAACACATGCAGCTGATCCTCGACATAAGACTCAGCGGGCACACTCTTATTTGAGGCTGGCGTGGCGATCTTGTTGAGGTTGTTAAGCATCCCTCACGCGAAGCTGACAGCTCGCCGCTGATCAAAGCTTCTTTCTTCGCTCCAACACGTCAAGTTTCATATGCATGATGGCCTTTGAAAAAAGAAGGTTTATAAATCAATCAATTCACCGGCTTCATCATCAACCATCACAAGCGAAGAGCGAGAAGCGAGAACGACAAGGTCTCCTCCTCTACTCATAGTCCATGCTATGAATCCACCTCCTTTGTAATAATCAAAATTAACCGAGACAACTGGATGCATTCATGGCCAACAGCTAGCAAGCTCTCGAAAGGAAGGCTGGCTGAAAAGGCGCTCAGCAGCTGTCGACCACAACTCCCTCAAAGACTTCCAAAAAGAAAAGACTTCCTTCCGCCTGTCTTCTTTGCATTACGCTAGCTCCCCAAGCCAAGAAAAAACTGTTGCTCATACGCTCCTGCTCCTATGCACTTGAGGCATTAAACCGAACCACTCCTCTCCGCTCTCGAAAGCGTAAGTCCAAACGCACGAACCTTCGAACCCTTCATTCCATTCATTCCCCCTTCATCTCCTATCTCTTCTTCCTCCTTTTCTCTTACTTCTTCAACGGCCTGCTGGCTGTTGGGGAGGCTTCTCTTTGCTACCCTTCTTCCCTACTTCCTCTTCACCCTGCTTTGTTGAGGAGGAGCCTTTCCCTGTCCCAAGAAACTTGAGGCTTCGCAAAAGAATACGTAGTTCCCCACCTTCTTCTCCATACCTCTTTAGCTATCATTCCTACTCACTACCTCTTCTCCTTCCTTCTCATGCGAGAACATTTCTCTTTCTTGACCCTCATCTATCTACTCTCTCTACAAACAACCTTTACAATCTTTCCTCCTATCTCCCGTATATTACCCCCATTTCCATCTCTTGACCTTTACGGATTCTGTTTCCCTCTATCTCTTGCCACTCATTCTTTTTCTTTAATCTCTCTTCCATTTCGATCTTCTTCTACCCTTGACTCCCCTCTAACTTCATTCTTCTACGACTATCCTTTTCCCTCTTATCTTTTAGAAGCCTCTTCCTCCTCTTACGCTTCTTCCAATTTTAGTAGCTTCGACTCTTGATATTAAATAGATTCTAAACCCACTTCTCCTCCGCCTACAACCTCTGCTTTGCTCACCAACACCTTCATCTTCCTCTCCAATTTACTCCCCATGCTGGCGATACCCATATCTCGGTCAACCTCAACCCTTCTTCCCTTCCTTCAAACAACTGTGACCACTGCTCTTCTCGACCTCCTCGCACCAACAATGCCCGTAGCTGCGCTCAGCAACCGAGTCTCTTCATGGCCCAGCGGATCGAGCGTGCTATGGCTTAAATGCCACTCATGCCATCTTCGACATTGGCAAGATTGTTGATCGGTGGTGAGCGATTTTCAGGCATTCACTACTCATCGGTTTCTAGTTCAAGACCAGCAGGCATCTCGATGGGCATGCTCCACTCTCAACAGTCGGTTCGTGCCCTCTTTGACGAGCTCAAGGCCGAATAGCACGAGCTATCATCCAGGCGATGAAGTTGCCGATTTCATTGCTTTTATTCGCCATATCGAACGTGCAAATGAGAGACTATCTTCTTGAACAAATGTAGGGTTCTTTGCCATCGTGGAGGAGAGAGCTACGCACTTTTTGAATCAAGCTCTCATTGAAGCGAGCGAGGCTACGAGAGCCTCAATAATCGGGATGCGGGTTGGTGACTACCTCGAGCGTCGGCGCACCCAACCACATCTCTTGAACATATTGGTATTACGTTCTATGTGTTATTTCAAACTCGTTGTTTTGCAAAAACTTCTCTTTGTTAAACATCTTGTTTAATCATAGATGACTTATGATTTTATGCTCTCTGGTAAACTTCTGCTTTCTACTTAGTACTTGATATTAATGCTTTTATCTTGTAAGTACTTAGTCTAGCTATCTCTCTACTAAGACTTACGCTCTGAGAGGCATGTGCGCTCTTCTTAATAAAAATCTTTAAGACATGTTATTATCTCATTGCATGATTCAAAGTCTGCTAGTAGTTGAGATGATGACATCAACCAAATAGGAGGAGATTGTTGATCCCTATAGTTCTAGATTTGGTTGAGTCATCTTACGATTCTATTGTACAATGGCTAAAGGTGCAGCGTGCGATTAGTGTT
>CM028381.1:55301457-55327556 GCA_013146195.2 Codonopsis lanceolata
GAGAACCTTTAATCTGGGCGTAATATCTTTTGATTGATTCCCCTATCGTGATATCTTATTGGCTTTATAAGTTTTAGCATTCTCGTGCAATTGAGCGTATGTTCTTCGAGCTTCGTTTAAGCTGGAGCAGTCTTTCCTCTGACTAGAGTTAAATCTAAATTAAGAGATTTAATAGCCAATAGGCTTTATGTTCAATTTCAAGGGGTGGTGGCAAGCTTTGCCATAAACCATTCTAAAAGGACTCATTCAATCGATTCTTATAGGTGGATTACGTATGCCCAAAGAGCATCATTAAGTTTTAATGCCCAATCCTTCTGTGACGACCCGGCCGGACACGATATGGAATCACAAGTCAAGTCATCCAAATAGGACAACAATACATGCAAATACTCAATTATAGAAAACGGCGTGACCTTGACATTTTAGTTGAGCGCGACTCGGCACCGGCCAGGAAATTTTTAAAACTTTTTAAACATGATATAGCAATTAAAGACAAGTATATCAATTCATCGACTTTACTACAGAACCCAACACTATTCATGCAAATATACCTCGGCGGCTACAACATGCCGGGAGAACAACATAAATAAATAAGAGCTAAAGTAATGCCCAAGTTAAATCAAGTGAACCACACTACATCTATACAAGGCTCGGCGTACATGCGCCTGGCACTCAAAATAGAATACAACAAGTATAGACATAAATACAAATAAAACCAAGTTCCCAAGCAAAGTCTAAATGACTTGCTAAACCCAACGTCCTTACAAAGAGAACAAAATAAGGACATCTATAAACCACAACCTCGTCGCGTGCGATCACGGACAAGCGCCAAATCTGCAACACCTCAACGAGCGGTACAGAGATCGGCTCGGATCTAAATGATAAAAGGGGGGGTAAGTCATAAAGACTTTGTGAGTTAACAATTATGCATGTCATGGCATTATGCAACATACATAGCAAGATATCATCTTTAATATCAAGTCACTCAAAGTATTCATTTAATAAACACTTAAATCACATATCCATGGTAGCACATTGTTTCACATAAGTGCTATAAAGTAAACCACATAATAGGAGGATATGTTATGGAACCGGTGCCGCTACGTAGCTCCTGCAATACACAGCGTTAACATTCGTGCCAATGATACCCGTGATTAGTGTATCAAAGTACGAGTTCTCTACTCGGGTACCAAGCTCTCTCCTTGGTACTTAGACTTTCCAATGTGCTCTTTTGGTTACAAAGGGTGCTACTTCCCCCTTGTGTGGCCAGGTGGGCGTGTGTGATAAAAACCGGTATAACAACCCATCACTATCACGAGTCCCATAACTCGTGGCGGCGATGCATTGTCACACCAACGACTCAATCAAATATGCCAGCTGGACTAATGCAATGCCAAGTAGATGTTTACTCGTCATATAATCTCAAATAAGGAACAAGTTCGACAAGAGCGAACTTATTCAACAAGTAGTTGTTTACTCATTTAAGGAATCAAACAAGAATTCGACAAGAGCGAATTCAACATGTCAAATAGATACATTATTCTACAACATGCTCTCAATCATGCATTTACTTCACACGATCACATAAACCGCATAAGAACTCGATTGAGTCTTACAAGCACACATACATCAAGGCATAATCATCAATCCATCTCAAAGTATCGTAAGCTAATTCATTAGTCTAACGAACTACATTCGTCGTAGGGATTGATTGTGGAGTCGTTATTGTTCGATAACTCCTAATTTCAACTCCGGTGAGTTTTACTAAAATTCAACCAAGAAGAGCATTGATACTATATGTATCACATTGCCCTTTCTAAGTTCTCCGTTCATTTAGAACTTGATAACTAAGCCGTTCATGTTCTTAAACTAGCCTTAAACACAATCGAGTTTCAAACCCTAGTTTCGGTGATTTTGTTAAACCTTGAATTGAACTGAATTCTTTCACAAGAGTTATTCCCAAGCTCATTATAAACAACATTCATGCTTTACAAAATGTCAAAATCATAACTTCATAGAGATTTCATAAAATCATACACATATTTTATATGTTGAATTGAAGGTTTTGTCTTCACAAAAGATGTTCATAATCATCATTAAAACAACTATAATGAAGGGGTCATGTTATTTTATTAAACATGGAAATCTCAGGGAATTGTCACTCACCTTAGTCCTAAGATTAATGGATGAATGAGTGATCAAGGCAAGGATTGTTGTAGAGGAGATTGAGGCCTTCGATTTGGCGGTCTCGGATCGCCGATCGGACCACCGGATCTCAGGAAATGGTCTCAAAGTTGGTGTTCTTGATATGGACGAAAATGGTGAAGGAGCCTCTGAATCTCTGGTTTGTTCTTGATCAAAAATGGCTGAAAGGCTGAAATAAGGTTTATATACTTCCCTCAAACCCCCCAATCCAAGTGATGGTGATTATCTTGCTTCTAATTGACCAAGGAAGGGTGACCATTGATAAGGAATGATCAAAGGCTCAAAGGGGTTGTTGAAGAGTCAACAAAGGGGCTTTGAGTCACCAAGGTCGGCCAAGGGCAAGGGCTCAGGGTCAATAGCCAAAACCCACTCAAAACTCAAAAACCATATTCGGAAAACAGACAGTCAATCTTGTAAAATCGACCAAAAATAGATCACACCTCCAAATGAGGTGATTATTGATTTTTATGAAACTAGACTCTTCAAACTATATTTTAGCCTTTTAAATTACTCAATTTGGACTTATATTCATCAAAATATGGCTACTACAAGTTCAAGTACAGAAGCTGATTTCCTAAAAACAGAATTCTGGCACAGCCGTAAGTCAAGACCTAAATGAGGTACTTATACACCTTGGAAAAATACCATATTTTACAGGGAGTATCCTAACATATGTAGGTAAAACATACTAATTTTTAGAAAATTCTCTTTAGTAGATTGGTACCAGAATTTTCCCGAAGTTTACCCAAAACCGGACTGAATCTGTGAAGTAATATGTTGGTCATCTTATTTCCAAATGCAAGAAGTCTATGAACAATGATTATGCAAGCATGGGAAATACTAGTACACTTGGTTTAGAACTCAAATGAACTTCTAAGTTGAAAACACAAACAATACAAGCAACGAAGGCAATCCAGAAACCACAAGGCTGCGAAGCAACAATGCTTCTAAACTCTCAACCAACTCAATGCAAACATGGTATGAATGAAATGAAGTCTCTAGCATGTCAAGACCTATTATAAACATGTTATAATGATGACAAACACGAAATGGGTTTGGGTTCTCACATCCTCCCCACTTAAAGGAATTTAGTCCCTAAATTCATACAAAATCTCGAACAAGTAAGGGTATTTCTCCCTCATCTCAAGCTCAGTCTCCCATGTGGCTTCCTCAATATCATGATTCTTCCACAAGACCTTCACTAAAGGAATTCGCTTGGTCCTCAAGACTTGCTCCTTGGTATCAAGAATCCTCACCGGTTTCTCAACGTAAGAAAGATCGGGCTCAAAGGTAATCTCCTCATAAGTAAGGACATGTGACTCGTCCTTCAAGTACTTACGAAGCATGGAAACATGAAACACATCATGAACACCCGATATAGACGGTGGTAACGCAAGTCTATAAGCCAAAGAACCAATCCGCTCTAAGATCTCGAATGGACCAATAAACACGGGAGAAAGTTTCTTCCCTTTCTTCCCAAACCGCTTTGTACCGCCAGGGCGTACCTTCAGGAACACAAAGTCACCAACACGAAACTCAAGATCACGTCTCCGGTTGTGCGTAGCTTTTCTGTCTACTATGAGCCGTAAGCAATCTGTCTCTAATCAGCTTCACACTCTCAGCTGACTGTTGCACCATCTCCGAACCCCATAATCTAGCCTCACCAACCTCATCCCAGCAAATCGGTGATCGACACTTACGCCCATACAATGCCTCGTACGGCGCCATCTCAATGCTTTCGATTGATAGCGTTATTATCGCGAACTTCGATAGCGGTAGATGTGAATCCCAACTACCCTTGAAATCCATAGCACACGCCGCGTAGCACACGCACGTAACATATCCTCCAAAATCGTATCAATCGCTCCGTGACCATCAAGCGTGGGATGAAAGCGATCTTGAAGTTCAACCACCCAAAGCCTCTGCAAAGAATGCGAGAACCTAGAAGTAAATGCGGGGTCTCTATCGACACAATGCTAACCGGTACACCATGAAGTCTCACAATCTCTGAATGTACAACGCCAGTGACTCAAGCGTAGGAAATCGCAATAGGGATAAAATGAGAAGACTTAGTCAACCTAT
The DNA here is from genome assembly GCA_013146195.2 of Codonopsis lanceolata. NCBI lineage: Eukaryota > Viridiplantae > Streptophyta > Magnoliopsida > Asterales > Campanulaceae > Codonopsis > Codonopsis lanceolata. The sequence continues at coordinate 55,305,745 of CM028381.1, forward strand.
CAACGATAACCCAAATGCATCAAAGCCTCTACAGTGCGTGGCAACCACGTAACAAAATCCATGGTGATATGCTCCCATTTCCACTCCGGAATCTCAAGTGGATGAAGCAAACCGGCAGGTCTCTGGTGCTCAGCCTTAACCTGCTGACACGTAAGACATCTCGAAACATACTCAGCTATCTCCCTCTTCATACCATTCCACCAAAACTGCCTCTTCAAGTCACGGTACATCTTAGTACTACCCGGATGTATCGTATACTTGGCCTTGTGAGCCTCATCAAGAACCATGCGTTTCACTTCATCGGAAGAAGGAGCATAAACCCTACGAAATGTCAAGATCCCATCACCGTTTATTGCGAACTCGGGTGTATTATTCTCACCCAATCCATCGATAATCTTCCTCAAATGTGGATCAGTAGCTTGAGCTTCCTTGATCAACCCAAACAATACTGGTGTAGCACGAACACTAGCAAAGAGAACACTATGCTCACTCACAACAGGACTCCACTCACGGACATCCTCGAGCATCTTCCATTCCCTAATCATCAAACAAGACATGTAGGATCTCCTACTCAACGCATCCGCAACAACATTCGCTTTCCCCGGATGGTATAAGATAGTACAATCATGATCCTTAAGCTTCTCCATCCATCGCCTCTGTCTCATATTTAACTCCTTTTTCGAGAAAAGGTATTTCAGACTCTTATGATCCGTATACACCTCAAACTTAGCTCCATAAAGATAGTGTTTCCACTTGTGAAGCGCAAAGATAATAGCTGCCAACTCAAGATCATGAGTCGGATAATTCTGCTCATACGGTGACAACTTCCTAGAAGCATAGGCAATAACCTTCCCGTTCTGCATAAGCACACAACCCAAGCCTTCCAAAGAAGCGTCACAATAAACCACGAAGTTCTCACAACCACTAGGCAAAGCTAAAACCGGAGCTGTAGTCAACCTCCTTTTCAACTCTTGAAAGCTAGCCTCACACTTGTCACTCCAAACAAAAGCAGACTTCTTCTGAGTAAGATTGGTCATAGGAGTGGCAATCTTAGAAAATCCCTCAATGAACCTACGGTAATAACCCGCCAAGCCCAAGAAACTACGAACTTCGGTCACCGTACTAGGAGTCTTCCACTTGGTACGACCTCGACCTCGATGGATCCACGCGATACCATCACTAGACACAACATGCCCAAGAAAAGCAACTTGTTCTAGCCAAAAGCACACTTGCTAAATTTAGCAAAAATTTCTTACGCAACACGAAGAACCTCTCTCAAATGATGTTCATGCTCCTCTCGTGACTTCGAGTACACAATGATATCATCAATGAACACCACTACGAAACAATCAAGGTACTCATGAAACACCCTATTCATTAAGTCCATGAAAACGGCGGCGCGTTTCAAACCAAGCGGCATCACAACAAACTCATAATGGCCATAACGGCGAAAGGCGTCTTGGGGACATCCTCCGCGAACCCTCAGCGGTGGTAACCACTCCTCAAGTCTAACTTGGAATACACAACAGACCCACGAAGGCGATCAAAGAGATCATCAATGTGAGGTAATGGATACTTATTCTTAATAGTAACTGGTTCAAGCGGCGATAGTCAATGCACAACCGCAAACTACCATCCTTCTTCTTCACAAACAAAACCGGTGCACCCCACGGAGACACACTCGGTTTAATAAACTCCCTATCCAGCCGGTTCACGCTCCCTTCAACTCTCTCAACTCAATTTGGAGCCATCCTATAAGGTGCTCTAGAGATAGGTGAAGTACCGGGCAATAACTCAATGCAAAACTCTAACTCTCGGTCGGTCGAGGTAATGCATAATCGGTCGAAAAAAAGACATCCGGAAATTCATTAACTACCGGTACATCTTCTATACTAACAAGAGACATGCTAGTATCAAGCACACAAGCAATATACCCGTACACCCCGAGATAGAAGTTTTCTAGCCCGCATGCGAAATAACATGTATACCTCTCATAGCATGATCGCCAATAAACACAAATTCGAATTCGGGCATGGCAAAAGTAACCCTCTTGCGACGGCAATCTACTAAAGCATGGTAAACACATAGCCAATCCATTCCCAATATCACATCAAAATCCCGGATAGGCAATACTACCAAATCCGCATGCAAAACCCGATCACAAACAAGTACATCGCAACCCCTATAAACCTCAGATGCAAGCATACAATCACCCAACGGTGTAGACACCTCAAGCACATAAGGCAACTGAGCAGGCAATACGCATAAATGATCAATAAAATGAGATGCAACATATGAATGAGTAGACCCGGATCTATAAGAACTCGAGCTCTATGACCAAAAGCGAGAGTGTACCTCCAATCACCGAAGTAGACTCTGGGACACCACGCTGATCAAGCGCAAATACTCGTGCATGCGCCTTCGGACGCCCATCACTATCCCTCTTGTTCCCTGACTGTGGAACAGAACCCACTGACTGACTAGCACCAGACTTAGGACAATCTCTCCTCAAATGACCCGTCTCCCCACACCCGTGACACTTAGCAGTCTTAGTCCAACACTGCTCAACTGCGTGCCCCGTGCGCTGACAATAAGAACAAACCACAGAACTGTTCCTCGTCCTGCCGCCTCGAGAAGATGGAGCACGACTATCTCGACTCTCGGGCATCGTCCCCCAGCTGCTTGTCTACCATGGCCACCGTTGCGACGGTTGCCCCTATGATCAGACCGATTCCCCGACTCGGCCTCTCCTCTTTGCGAGGCTCCCTGTGATGACTGAGGCTGATGTGAAGACTGCACAGAAGGCTTCGGCCTGTGCTCCTCAATATCTCTCTCTATCTCATAGGCACGATCTACCGCGCCCCGATAATCTGTCAACTGAAGAGACAAAAGCTGCCTCCTAAACTCTGTCTTCAAACCCTTAACAAACTTGAGAACCCTCTGAGGCTCATCTGGTACAAGATGCGCACAATACCGCGACAACTCAGTGAACTTAGACGAATACTGAGCCACGGACATAGAACCCTGCTCCAAGTCCTGACACTCCTTCTCTCTCCTCTGCCTCACTATCATCGGTACATATGAAGCCCTGAACTCCCTCTCAAAGTTAGGCCACACTCTAGGGACCCCATTCAGATTCCAGCTAGCAAGCAAGACTTTCCACCAATGGTTGGCGGCTCCCTCGGCTTATAAGCGCTAGCACAACCCTCTTTCCTCGGTGCGGTCAGGCTGCAAAAATCTTCTCTAAGTCCTCAAGCCACAACTCAGCAATACTGGCATCAGACTCACCCTCGAAAGATGGAGGTTTCATCTTCAAGAATCTCTCTAAAATAGCGTTGTTCCTCCCTCTAGGATCAACAGGCACATCAATACGAGGTGGCGGCTGCCTCACCTCAGGTTATGGTGGTGGTGGTGGTACAAGTGGTACTCCTCCTGGCTGACCTCCCTGGGCCATCTCAGTCATAAAGGCAAGCATACGGCGATACATGTCCGCCATCTGCGCATTAGGGTCAACCTGCTCCTGCTGAGGAGGTCTATCACCCTGTCTATCCTCTCTGTCACCTCGACCAACACCGCCTCCCTGTTTAGGACCAGTACCTCCGGTATTCGTATCGTGTCTAGTCTCCACCATCGTGAACCTATAAGAAATAACTCGACGTTAGAAATCACACAAAGACCCAACCCACCTAGGCCATGGAACCTATCCTGGCCGATAGCTAACCTATAAAGCTCTGATACCAACTGTGACGACCCGACCCGGACCCCGATATGGAATCACAAGTCAAGTCATCCAAATAGGACAACAATACATGCAAATACTCAATTATAGAAAACGACGTGACGCAACATTTTAGTTGAAGCGAGACTCGGCACCAAAAGGCAGGAAATTTTTAAAACTTTTTAAACCTGATATAGCAATTAAAGACAAGTATATCAATTCATCGGCGACTTTACTACCGGAACCCAACACTACGCAGTTCATGCAAATATACCTCGACGGCTACAACATGCCGGAGAACAACATAAATAAATAAGAGCTAAAGTAATGCCCAGCAGAAGTTAAATCAAGTGAACCACACTACGTCTATACAAGGCTCGGCGTACATGCGCCGACACTCAAAATAGAATACAACAAGTATAGACATAAATACAAATAAAACCAAGTCCCCAAGCAAAGTCTAAATGACTTGCTATACCCAACGTCCTTACAAAAGAGAACAAAATAAGGACATCTATAAACCACAACCTCGTCGCGTGCGATCACGGACAAGCGCAAATCCTGCAACACCTCAACGAGCGGTACCTGAACGGCTCGGATCTAAAGCAGTAAAAGGGAGGGGTAAGTCATAAAGACTTTGTGAGTTAACAATTAGCATGTCATGGCATTATGCAACATACATAGCAAGATATCATCTTTAATATCAAGTCACTCAAAGTATTCATTTAATAAACACTTAAATCACATATCCATGGTAGCACATTGTTTCACATAAGTGCTATAAAGTAAACCACATAATAGGAGGATATGTTATGGAACCGGTGCCGCTACGTAGCTCCTGCAATACACAGCGTTAACATTCGTGCCAATGATACCCGTGATTAGTGTATCAAAGTACCGAGTTCTCTACTCGGGTACCAAGCTCTCTCCTTGGTACTTAGACTTTCCAATGTGCTCTTTTGGTTACAGAAAGGTGCTACTTCCCACTTGTGGCCAACGGTGGCGTGTGTGATAAAAACCCGGTATAACAACCCATCACTATCACGAGTCCCATAACCCATGACGGCGATGCATTGTCACACCAACGACTCAATCAAATATGCCAGCTGGACTAATGCAATGCCAAGTAGATGTTTACTCGTCATATAATCTCAAATAAGGAACAAGTTCGACAAGAGCGAACTTATTCAACAAGTAGTTGTTTACTCATTTAAGGAATCAAGCAAGAATTCGACAAGAGCGAATTCAACATGTCAAATAGATACGTTATTCTACAACATGCTCTCAATCATGCATTTACTTCACACGATCACATAAACCGCATAAGAACTCGATTGAGTCTTACAAGCACACATACATCAAGGCATAATCATCAATCCATCTCAAAGTATCGTAAGCTAATTCATTAGTCTAACGAACTACATTCGTCGTAGGGATTGATTGTGGAGTCGTTATTGTTCGATAACTCCCTAATTTCAACTCCGGTGAGTTTTACTAAAATTCAACCAAGAAGAGCATTGATACTATATGTATCACATTGCCCTTTTCTAAGTTCTCCGTTCATTTAGAACTTGATAACTAAGCCGTTCATGTTCTTAAACTAGCCTTAAACACAATCCCGAGTTTCAAACCCTAGTTTCGGTGATTTTGTTAAACCTTGAATTGAACCGAATTCTTTCACAAGAGTTATTCCCAAGCTCATTATAGACAACATTCATGCTTTACAAAATGTCAAAATCATAACTTCATAGAGATTTCATAAATTCATACACATATTTTATATGTTGAATTGAAGGTTTTGTCTTCACCAAAGATGTTCATAATCATCATTAAAACAACTATAATGAAGGGGTCATGTTATTTTATTAAACATGGAAATCTCAGGGAATTGTCACTCACCTTAGTCCTAAGATTAATGGATGAATGAGTGATCAAGGCAAGGATTGTTGTAGAGGAGATTGAGGCCTTCGATTTGGCGGTCTCGGATCGCCGATCGGACCACCGGATCTCCGGGAAATGGTCTCACAAGTTGGTGTTCTTGATATGGACGAAAATGGTGAAGGAGCCTCTGAATCTCTGGTTTGTTCCTGATCAAAAATGTCTGAAAGGCTGAAATAAGGTTTATATACTTCCCCTCAAACCCCCCAATCCAAGTGATGGTGATTATCTTGCTTCTAATTGGCCAAGGAAGGGTGACCATTGATAAGGAATGATCAAAGGGCTCAAAGGGGTTGTTGAAGAGTCAACAAAGGGGGCTTTGAGTGACCAAGGTCGGCCAAGGGGCAAGGGCTCAAGGGTCAATAGCCAAAACCCACTCAAAACTCACAAAACCATATTCTGGAAAACAGACAGTCAATCTTGTAAAATCGACCAAACAATATATCACACCTACAAATGAGGTATATTATTGATTTTTATGAAACTAGACTCTTCAAACTATAGTTTAGCCTTTTAAATTACTCAATTTGGACTTATATTCATCAAAATATGGCTACTACAAGTTCAAGTAAAGAAGCTGATTTCCTAAAAACAGAATTCTGGCACAGCCGTAAGTCAAGACCTAAATGAGGCACTTATACACCTTGGAAAAATACCATATTTTACAGGGAGTATCCTAACATATGTAGGTAAAACATACTAAATTTTTAGAAAATTCTCTTTAGTAAATTGGTACCATAATTTTCCTGAAGTTTACCCAAAACCGGACTGAATATGTGAAGTAATATGTTGGTCATCTTATTTCCAAATGCAAGAAGTCTATGAACAATGATTATGCAAGCATGGGAAATACTAGTACACTTGGTTTAGAACTCAAATGAACTTCTCGCAAGTTGAAAACACAAACAATACAAGCAACGAAGGCAATCCCGAGAAACCCTAAGGCTCAAGCGAAGCAACAATGCTTCTAAACTCTCAACCAACTCAATGCAAACATGTTATGGATGAAATGAAGTCTCTAGCATGTCAAGACCTATTATAAACATGTTATAATGATGACAAACACGAAATGGGTTTGGGTTCTCACACTTCCTGTTAGGTCTAACAGTCATGACTCCCTTGATTTATTGATTGCTAACCTCAACTTGGCCAGAAGTCTAAGGATGATATGGAATAGCCAGCTTGTGGGTAACACCATGTTTCGTAAGGCATGCATTCATCAAACGATTGGTGAATTGCGTCCCTTGATCACTAATGATAGCCTTCGTGATTCCATACCTACTAAATATTTCTTCACACAAAAATTTGACAACCACCTGGCCATCATTGGTTCAAGTAGGGATAGCTTCTATCCATTTTGATACATAGTCCACCACAACTAAGATATATTCAAAACCATGTGAGATTGGAAAAGGGCCCATAAAGTCAATACCCCAAACATGAAAAATTTAAATTGCAAGATTATAATGTAAGGGTATCTCATTCTTTTTATTGATTCCGCCAGTCCTTTGACACTTATCACATCTTTTACAAAATATTTCAGCATCTCTAAAAATAGAAGGCCATTATAAACCAAATTGTAAAATTTTCCTAGCAGTCATAGTACAACTAAAGTGTCCACCACAAGATTATTTGTGACAAAATGCCAAATTACTTTGTTGTACATGGTCTGGGACACACCTTCTAATTAAGGAATCTGAACACGTTTTGAACAAATAGGGGTCTTCCCAAAAATAGTGTCTAGCATTTGCCAAAAATTTCTTCCTTTGATGATAATCAAAATAAGGATTTATGATATTTGCTACATGGAAGTTTACGAAACCAGTATACCACGGTTTATGATTTTTGACTGTGAAAAACTGTTTGTCTGCGAAGTCTTCATTCATAAGTCTTCATTCATAGTACACTCTAATCTGGACAGATGATCAACAATTACATTTTTTGTCCCCTTCTTATCCTTAATTGTTATGTCAAATTCTTGCAATAACATTATTCATCTGGTGAGCCTAGGCTTAGCCTCTTTTTTGCTCAAAAGATATTTTAAGGCTGCATGGTCTGAAAATGTTATAACCTTAGCTCCTAACAAGTAAGGACGAAATTTTTCTAAAGTAAACACAACTGCTAAAAATTCTTTTTAAGTTGAGGTGTAATTCAGTTGTGCATCGTTTAATGTCCTACTTGCATAATGTATCACATGAGGTTTCTTATCGATTCTCTGTCCTAACACCGCCCTAACCGCAAAATCTGATGTGTCACGCATGATCTCGAAAGGGAGAGACCGATCAAGACTGGTTAATATAGGGGTTGTTGTTAATTGTTCTATTAACAAATTAAATGCATTTAAGCATTCTTGATTTAAAAAAAAAACTCAGTATATTTTGCTAACAGATTGCATAAATGTTTACAGATTTTTGAAAAATCTTTTATAAATCTTCTATAAAAACCTATGTGTCCTAGAAAACTTCTAACACCTTTGACTGTAGTTGGATGAGGTAATTTTGAGGTGACTTCAATTTTTTTCCTTGTCTACCTCAATTCCCTTATTTGACACATTATCACCTAAAACAATACCATGCTTAACCATAAAATTGGCTATTCTCCCAACTTAGGGTCAAATTGGTCTCGCAACATCTTTCGAGGATCGATGTCAGATTTTCTAAGCAATCGTCAAATGATTTTCCAAATACCAAAAAATCATCCATGAACACTTCTACACACCTATCCGCTAAATCAGAAAATATTTAGATCATACATCTCTGGAAGGTGGCAAGGGCATTACATAGTCCAAAGGGCATCCTTCTATATGCAAAAGTTCCAAACGAAAATGTATAGGTAGTCTTTTCTTGATCTTTCGGTGCAAGCGGAATTTGATTGTACCCCAAAAAACCATCAAGAAAACAATAGTATTCATGGCTCGCTAATCTTTCTAGAATTTGGTCAATGAAGTGTAAAGGAATGTGATCTTTCCTTATGGCCGCATTTAACTTCCTTAAGTCTATGCACATCCTATAGCCTGTTATAGTTCTCATGGGAACCAACTCATCTTTCTCATTCTTTACAACTATAATTCCTGATTTCTTAGGAACTACTTGGACTGGACTTACCCATGTGTTATCAGAAATAGGGTAGATTATACATGCATCAAGAAGTTTGAGTACTTCTTTCCTAACAGCTTCCTCCATATGGGGGCTAAGTCTCATTTGGTGCTCTCTAAATGGTTTGGCACCTTCTTCCAAATGAATTTTATGCATACACATAGTAGGACTTATTCCTTTTAAATTTGCTAAGGTCTATCATATAGCTTCTCTATGTGTCCACAAAACTTTCAACAAACTTTTTTCTTGTTCTTCCATTAAATCAGTAGCAAGAATAATGGGTATAGTTTTACCTTCCCAAAGAAATGCAAATTTCAAGTGGGATGATAAGGGTTTTAATTCTAATTCCGGAGTAGATTCAATGGATGGGGCGAACTTTGGAACTTCTAGTCCCACCTTTTCGGTTTGAGCATCCTTAGGAAGGATCTCTTCCGCTTCATCAAAATCAACTAAAATATCTTGAAAATCTACATTATCTCGATCTCTTCCTCCAAAAATTACTTGTTCTAAATTATCTTCTTTTAAATATGTTTCAAAGCTTTGGGCCGTAAAACTTTCTATTTCATCAATTGAAAAACAAGCGTTAATGTCACTCGGTCTATTCATAGCATCAAATACAAAATTTCTACTGTTTATCCCATAGCTGACATTGACAGCTTACCATTTTTCACATTGATCACTGTATTGGCCGTGGCCATGAAAGGTCGTCCTAACAAAATAGGAACTTCATTATTCGTGCATATTTTCCTTTCCATCTCTAGAACCACAAAGTTAACCGATATGATTAACTTATCGACTTGAACTAAAATATCTTCCACTATTCCTAAGGGATGCTTGACCGAACGGTCGACTAACTGTAAGGACATAGTAGTGGGTTTCAATTCTCCCAAACCTAATTGTTTGTAGACAGCGTAAGGCATTAAATTAATACTAGCACCTAAATCAAGCATCACTTTCATCTTTTTCAAATTACCCAAAGAAACTTGGATATTGAAACTACCTGGATCTTTCAATTTATGGGGAAGTTCAGGTTGTAACACTACACTTACATTTTCAAAAACAATTATTTTTCGTTCTTTTCAAATTTATGTTTCTTAGAGTGGAGATCTTTGAAAAACTTAGCATATGATAGAATATTTTTTATAACATTGAGTAAAGGAAGATTAATATTCACTTTAGACAATATGTTATAAATTTCTGTGAATTGCTTATCCATTTTTTTTTCATCAATCTACCAGGGAATGGAATTGGTGGCACAAATGGTGGAGGTACAACATATGGTTTTTCAAGAGGTTCTACCTCTTTTTATTTTTTTCTTCTCTTTTTCCAGTTCTTGAGTTTCTTTACTGGAACCACTAACATTTTCAGGAATATCAGAAGAAGGAGAAGGAGTACTTACCTCTTCACCAATGAATTTACCACTACGCAAAGTAGTGATCGATTTTGCTTGTTCATTTTGAGTATGGAACTTCCCTTCTTCTTTACCTTTTAATAGAGCTAATTCATCTGATAACTATCCCATTTGTGTCATTAGTTGCTTCACACAAACGGTAGTTGAATCATTCTTTTCATAGTATTTTTCCAATTTATCAGTATCCACTTTCGCTCCTTCAATTTGAAGTTGTCCTTGTTGAGAGAACTGTTGTGGTTGCAATGGCTTATTTCCTCCCCATGAGAAGTTTGGGCGATGTATTGGAATAGGGATCATTCCTTTGTCTTGGAGGATATGAGTTCATAGCATTTACCTGTTCAGAAAACTGTGTACTAGATGGGCAAAAATTAGTAGTATGATTATTTAGTCCACAAATAGCACACACTTCATTCACTTGACATCTATTTGAATTTGCGACTTGAAGCTGTAAGGCTTCAATTTGTGCTTGTAACCGTTCTATTTTAGCATATTCACTATTATTATCTTAAACTTGATACAAACCTTTACCTTTACCTCTAGTGCTTTTCTGTTGTGAATTAGCACCTAACATATCAAACAAATTTTCTAATTGAGCTGGTGTCATTCCTCTAACAGAACTACGGCTGCACTATCAACCATGGTCTGAAGTGCTGAAGGAAGCGTATGATAAAATTATGTAACTAACATATCTTGGGGAATATTATGATGAGGGCACATAATTTCTAAATTTTTAAATCTATCCCATTCTTCATGAAATGTTTCACCTGGTACAGTTTGGAAGGCAATGATTTGTCTTCTATAGTTAGATAATGATGCATGCTGATAAAATCATATAATTGAGCCTATGTATAAATACTCCTGGAGCCAAGTTCATAAACCATCTTTTCGCTACATCTTTTAATGCACATTGAAAATAACGTATTCTCAGTTGATCTTTCATTAGTCCTCCTAACCAAAAATTATCAGAAGGTAATCCATAAAATGATCTTCAGAAGGTAATCCATAAAATGAAGGCAACATATTATAAAAATGGCCTTTGAGTTCAAAATTCATGATTGCATCCAGTAATAATAAACATCACGGTGTCACATTTAGCATTGGACGGCAATAATCATTTATTGTTCTTTCATTTACTACCACTTCCATGTTTCACGCAGCTGGTTTCTCCCTTTGATTCGCTGGAGGAACCCGATTTTCTAGACGTGGATTAGCCATTTGAGGATCAGCTATGGGATCCTCTCTATCTATTGGTTCTGGAATAACTGGTGGATTGTTAAAATTATCAGGATTTCCTTTATTTCTACCTAAATTATTTATTTTCTGATGTATGTCTGTCAGTTTGGGATTTAAAGATATATGACCATGCATACAATGCACAACTAAAATAAATAAAATAATTAACTAAAAACAAATTAAAATTTTTTTGTGATTTTTTTATAAAAATTAAATTTAAACGTTACCAATTAAACTAGCTAGAAACTAGCTTGTCCCTGACAACGGCGCGAAAAACTTGATATCTTAAAAATTTACCTCGCAAGTGTACGGATCAATATAGAGTATAGTGTACGGAAAGTAAGGGTCGACCCACAGAGACAATAAGTAACTAAAGAAAATAAACATATAACAATTATAACTAAGGGGGGTTTTGTTTGATTTATTTATGTAACTAGATTATTCTACTGGAAAACAAGTAATCTAAATGAACAGTTATGCAACGCAGTAAACACAGTTTGTAAAGATCTAATGGTGGAGGAGAATCTAGGAATAATGATTCACTTGTATCTACTATAATGTTCTTTTGTTTAATGTTTCAATCAATTAATCTTGAGTTTGTTCACGAAAGATTGGTATAGTTCGTTGAATTATAATTCAGTCTCCATCCTAAATAATTCATCCGAGTATATACCTTTAAGAATAAGAACATAAGAACCGAATTCTAACTTATCACTCTCGTGCATCGATAGATTTAATTTACCACAATGGTGAGCCAGTGTACGACATATAAATATGGCCGTGTAGTTATCCACACCTCTAGGTCTTTAACTATTGTGATACCATTCATTAGGAAAAAGTCATATAGAAAAGAGATTGATAAACACTGTGATGAACAAGACTTGATTGAATATGAAAACAAACTATTTGATACAAGTTACCTCCAATCCCTAGATATAAGCGGTTAGTTCATCCTTGAAGATGAACCAATCAATTGGATGAAAGAATACGTGAATGATCTTCTTAAACTATGATTACAAGTAAGAAAAACTATAAATTACAAGCAAAATTTGGATTATTTCCAACATAGAACTTAGGGCTACAAGGTTTGTATTTATACTAGAGTTTACAGGGAAAGAAGTAGAATTGGGATAAAATTCATGTCTTTCAAAGTCGGCTAACCTTGTGGGGACAAGGTCAGAACGTCATGCGACTGCAAGGCCTGCAGTTCCTTCGAGGCTGCTTTACTGGAGACCTTGCGGGGGCAAGGTCTAAGGGGAGTACGGTTGCAAGGCCTGATCTTTTCTGGTCCTTCTTCTTTGCAACTTTTGCATTTTTCACCCTTCCTTCAATTCTTCACTTAAAGCCACACGAATTCCATAATTCCATCTAAAACCCTAAAATTCACAAATAAGCTCTAAAACACATATTAGTAGCCAAAAGCCTAGTGAAATCACTATTTCTAAGCTTAATAAGTACCCTATAGATGCGTATAAAACACATCTATCACCTTTCCATTGATTCAATCACCTATTTATATAGCGAATTACAGTTAGGGCTACATAAGGAGTAGGGTACAAGAATCTCATACAATGAAGGAGTTATAATAAGGAAAGAACTAAATAAGGAGAGGAACTATATACGGTATTTACCACTAATAATAATTACAAATATTATTATATAATAGACATTAGAGACAAGGTTTTGATCGAAGGTTGTGTCTATTAGAGCCGTCAAAATGAACCAAACTTGTTGGGTTCGTCCGCCCCGCCATATTAAAAAGGTAGGTTGGGTTTTAAAAGCACGACCCCGCCAAAAGGTGGGCTTTAGACCTAAACGGGTCACAGGTTAAGCGGGGCGCGGTGGGACGGGTTGGTCCGCCAAATTTCACACACACACACACACACATATATATATATATATAATATTGAAAAGCAGAAGTGGGGAGGGGAGGAATCTGACCCAATTATTGGTAAGACTTCTTTTAAGATTCAAATGGGATATATATTACTCCATCCGTCCTTAAATTATTGTCCTCCTTTTTTTTTCGTCCATCCCAAAATAATTGTCCAGTTTGAAACTTACCTTTTTAGAACATCACTTTTACACTTTACCCTTACTTTTTCACCTTAATTTAATTATGGGTCACATACACATGGGTTTTAAAGGAAATTATACATTAAACCAATATTAATAATCAAGTCAATTATTTTTTCTTAATCTGTGCAACGGGTCAACTAGGATGATAATTTAGGGACGAATGGAGTATATATATATTATACCAATAACCAATCATCCATCAATCCATCACTATCGGTCCATCACCCCCAATTAATCAGTACACTACACACTATGGTACACTGTACACACCAGTACACTATAATTAAATAACTAATCTAGGTTGTTACTTGTTAGCCTGTTAGTATAATTTTAAGGAGAGAAACCCTACGACCTACATTCTTTTCAATTGCAGGCTTGCAGCCATCACACTCCTTTTCTCTTCCTCCCTCTTATCCAAATATTTTCCTTCTCTCCACTCTCTCTATGACTTAGGCCTCAGTTCCTCACTACTATGGATCTCGGCCTGCAACAGAGCTTGGAAATTCAACGCGAGAGGCAGGCGAGTGGACGACGGCCACCCCCAAATTTTGGTGAGATTACTAGATTAGGGTTCGTAAATCGTAAGGAGTTTTTCCTTTTCTTCCTATGATTTTGCACTCTCCTTGTCCTCTTTATGGCGCGTGTTCGATGGCTTCTATCATGTTTTATGTATCCGTGTTGGGGGCATGGTGTAGCTATGAATCAATTTCTCAGATTCAACAATGGATGTCTCGCTCTTTGGCGGGTTGGTCCGTGTTGAAACATGAATGTTTAGAATGACTTAAATCTATTAATTAGACTTTATGAAATTAAAAAAGAAAGGATTCATAGAAACCCACCTGCTGAATTTAGATCACTCTAATAGATATATCTAAGTAAAATTCAATAGGTTGAATTAATTAAGTCATGCATGATTTAGAAGACATTAGTTAGTTGTTAACTAAAATCAAAATTGATTAGACTTTAGCAAGTCTAAAGTTATATCTGTTGAACCCTTTAGCAGATATAATACAACTATTGTCTTATCCACTTAAGCAAGATTAACGTAGATTAAGTTAAGTCGTTTTATTTAAATAAATTACTCCTTCTACTTAAGTTTAGTCATCAACAGTTATCAGCTGTTGATATCTAAATACTAGTTTATCAACCACTATGCTTTCCTATACCTCAAATCTCTATCTGTTGAACAATGTACGTTGTGGTAATACTGCGCTACAAATTATAATAAAGACTTTAACATCTTCAAGCTTTTGTTAAATGTTTCCAAAAAATAGTATCTTTAAAAACGCGTGGCCTTCACTCACATTTAACTTAATTCACTTAGCTAAAACAGCCTTTCGTTAAAAGATAAACTCATCTCTTGTATCAGCTAGCTGCTAGCTGCTGATGCTAAGTGTAAGTCAATGCTTGAATTGTTATTTTATCTACTTACACTTTCTCTCTTTTTGAATAAAATATTTAAACAATTTCTTATATAAATCAAACAGTTTTTTAAACATTATATATGAAAAGCACTTTTTGGCCACACTCACGTATTTAATTCTTGGCCATCAAAAAAAAGAAAAGAAAACCTAATATCGCACACACTGAAGGTTCGATCTGATTCTCCAAAGTCCAGTGTTCATGGACGACGTTTTTCCTCCGGCACCACCAGATCCCCCTCCGATCCCCAAACCAACTCCATTATCCTTTGCAGCTGCCCTTATTACCTCTCCCACGGTTCCATCTTTTGTCATTTCGCCTTCTTCTTATAAAGGAGAACATGCCCTTAAGCTCTCACCCGAAATCATAGAAACCCTAGCCAAACCTTACAGCCACGCCCTTATAGGAAAATTTTCCCATGGAAGGCCTTCAATGGAAGCTACCCAAAAGTACTTCAATACCATAGGGCTCAAAGCAGCGTTCACAGTTGGACATTTGGACGTTAAGCATATTCTGATTCAAGTGCACCATGATGAAGATTAACAAAGGCTATGGATTAAGGACCAGTGGTTGGGTAAGTATCCCATACGCGTTTTTAAGTGGTCGCCAAACTTTAGGCCAGATGTGGAGAGCTCTATAGTCCCTGTTTGGTTTGCACTTCCAGGCCTCCAGATTCATCTATTCAATAAATCAACATTGTTCTCTCTTGCTTCGTTATTTGGAAGATCTTTAATGCTAGACCAACCAACTATATATATCTAACCCAACCAAGCGTTGCTCGCATCTACGTGGAAATCAATTTATTAAAAACATTCCCTAATAAGGTTTTGGTAGATTGTGGTTCTATCTTCCCCAATTTTTGGCAGCCTTTAGAGCCTAAAAATAAGACTCTCTATTGTAAGCATTGCCTCCGCCAAGGTCACCAAGAACTCAACTACAAGGTGAAAAATCTAGACCTAAAACCTCTTGAAGTCCTCAAGCCAAACCCTCCCCCAGTTCACCAGAGGTGGAAGCCTAAGAAAATTGATAAATACAATGATCAAGCTCAAGAAAACTACCATGCCGATGAAGATCTTGAACATGATACTGATGCTTTTGCAAAAGGTAAGGCTGTTGCTGCTCCTCCTTTTTCTCTGGAGCGAATGCCGAGAACAAGACATCTTCTCCCACCCCAAACCTGGAAATCGAATGAAACTTAGCTACTCATATTGATTTAGGTTCCTACCAAGTTAACATGGTTATTAATTCTCAAGGGATGTCGTCAGTTCTTAACGGTTCTACAACCATTTAGGCCTCTCCTACACATAGGAATCATGTCTTTTTTTTTCTTTTTTTTTTTTTAAATAGGGACGGCACACTGCACAAATTTATTCAAATAAAAAATATAGCAAACAAAGAGGGGGACAACCAGCCTAACCCACAGCTGGGCGGACAAAGGAGCCTTACCTCTAACCCAACAATAACAAGGAACCAACCAAAATAAAAACATTATCTACCTTTCCAAAACTTATGAAGACCCAAAATATCCTGGCGATAGGCACAAAGAACCTGACGAGGCAATTGCTCAATAGACCTGTAGGACAGACTAGACCTATGAGTATATGCCACCGAAGCCAAACTGTCTGCTACAGAATTCCTTTCCCTATGAACATGATACACACGGTAACCATTACCAAAATCTTTGCAACTCTCCAGTTCGTACAGATACTTCCATGGAAGTTGATCAACTCCATTAATACCCAAAGCCGCTGAATTAGAATCCGTCTCCACCTCTACTTTAGCCAAACCCAGCTCCCTACACATCCTAAGACCATAAACAAGGGCAGCGATCTCAGCAAACATATTTGTCCCATTACAAAAAAAGACTAAAAAGGCTGCTATAAGACTCCCATCGCCATCACGAATAATACCCCCACCTAAGCTCTCCCCATTTGAAGCCGACCCGTCTGTATTCAGTTTAAAACCCTCACGAGGTTTTTCCCATCGCATCCATCTCCCTCGGAGCTCCGGAACATTGATAATAGGAATATGAAGAGCTAACAGACTAGCCCTCCCAAGCCGTCCCACAGCAACAGTCGGCCTGTAAACACTGCCCATGTCCATAATCCCATGTCGAATACGCCGAAAAATATTCTCAGCCACCATAGGATATCCTTCGAAAACTGCTTGACATCTGCTCTTCCAAATTTTCCAGCAACCGAAAATAAAAATGCCCATCAAAGTCGCACCAAGCTGAGATTTAGAGGGACAACGGCAGACCAAAGAATCAAATAACTGAGCCAGAGAACCTCGTAAAATCGGAGTATGAAATATCATAGCAAATCTCTCCCAAATTGCTTGAGCAGTCTCCGAAAATAAAAACAGAAGAGAAATCGACTCCATCTCATGCGAATATGAACAACAAACGCATTTAGAAACAACAGGCACTCCTTTCCTTTGCAACTGGACATCCACCGGATGTCACTTCTACTCTTTAGGATGAGAATGCTTCTTCAAATGACACGAATGGGCATGCTTCTCCTAACATATTCGTCATTCAAAATACCCTCAACAATGAAGAGGAAGAAGATAGAGCAATGTTGAATGCCCTAAATCTTGAGGTTCCTCTTCCACTTACTATTCCCAAATCAAAGCTTCCCATCCCTCCTACGGATAGACAAACTCGGTCACGATTAGTAAGCCCTCAGCCACTAATTCTCTTAATCATAATTAATGGATTGTAAGGCCCTCTTCCGGAATGTGCGTCGTATTGGTAATGAGCCCTCTGTTTGTTGTCTCAAGCAACTTGTCAAACTCCATAACATCATTGTTATTGCCATTTTCGAACCTATGTTGTAAAAGTCAACCTCATCACTCATAGTCTCAACTTCAGGTTTTCTTTCTCCAATTCTATTAGATCTATTTGGGTTTTTGTCAAAGCAAGCTTTACTTGCGGTCTTATTTATGAAACTGCTCAGCACGTTACCCTTAAGCTTCAACACTTTTCTTGGTCTGTTCACGCCTTATTCACTTGTGTGTATGCGAGGTGCAACTCGAGAGATCATCAAGATTTATGGGATGATCTGATCCAAATTAGCTCCCGTCACATTAGCATTCCGTAGCTTCTTGGAGGGGATTTTAATATTATCCTCCACCCTAATGAAAAATCTGGAGGCACTGGTTGGGATCGGGTAGGTGCTATGGACTTCCATGCTTGCTTATCTGCAGTAAGATTATCTGACTTGGGGTATTCTGGTAGTGACTTCACCTGGTGGAACAAGCGAGATGGTGTAGCAACTATTCAAGAGAGAATTGATCGAGCCCTTTGCAACACGTCTTTCTTGGACCTTTTCCAAGCTACACCAGTCCAACATCTCAACAGGACCTGCTCTAATCATTCCTCCCTCCTTGTCACTATCACTCGGCAGGCTTCTCAACGTCCTGGGGAATTTCATTTCCTCAATGTCTGGACTAGTCATGGTTCGTTTAGGGACACTGTTTTACAAGCCTGGAATCAGCCTGAAAGTGGGAGACCAATGACTTGTTTTTTCCAAAAAACTTCGCAAAGTCAAGGCAGTCTTAAAAATTTGGAGTAAGAATGCATTTGGTAACATATTTGATAATTTTCGTGCTGCTGAAGATGAAGTTCTGGAGATGGAGCTTTACTACGAGCTTAATAATTCTCCGACAAACTGTGAGAACCTGATGGCTTCTCATGCTAAGCTTTGCAAACTTATTTTATGCGAGGAGTATTGGAGGCAAAAAGCTAAAATTAAATGGTTAAAAGAATGGCAAGGCAACACGAAATTGTGTCATGCGTCTGCTAAACAAACCCAACGTTGTTTTCACATCCATTATATTACTGATGTTGATGGCTCTATTTTCACCTCGGATCGGAAAATCAAGCAAGATGATGTTCGCTATTTTAGTTCGCAGCTTCAATATGAGGGGATTATTACTCTTAAGCTTGACATGATACCTTCGATGATTACGGATGACTGGAATGATTCTCTTATAGCACCCCCTTCTTTTTCTGAGATTAAAGCTGCTATTCATTATCTGAATGGGGATAGTGCCTATGGCCCTGATGGTTTTACTGGGAAGTTCTATTGTGCATGTTGGGATATTATAGGGGAAGATTTCTACAAAGCTGTTTTGGAATTTTTCTCGGGTTTTTCTCTTCCTCGGGCTTGATCAAGGACGCTCATAGCGATGATTACCAAAGTTGACAGACCTTCAACCTTCAAAGATATTAGGCCTATAAGTTTGTGTAACTTTTGCTCTAAGGTCATATCTAAAATCCTCTCCATAAGGCTTGCTATCATATTGCCACACATTATCTCTGAGAATCAAAGTGCTTTCATTCAAGTGCGCACCATTCAAGATAACATTCTCCTTGCTCAGGAATTGATGAGCCATCTGGGTAAAAAGGTGAATGGTTCTAATGTGGTCCTAAAGCTTGACATGGCTAAGGCTTTCGACCGTGTTTCCAGGTTTTCCTCACTAGTATTCTTCACAAATTTGGTTTTCACGAGATATTCATTGATCTCATATGGAGGCCTATATCTGATAACTGGTTTTCTGTTTTAATCAATGGAGATCCGGTTCGTTTCTTCCCTTCTTTTTGCGACCTTCGCCAAGGAGGCCCCCTCTCTCCTAGTCTATTTATTATCTCAGCTGAAGTGTTGAGTAGAACCATCAATCATTTGCATAATCATGTCTCGAACTCCATTTACTCTACTATCAGTGGATGCCCCGTGATATCTCATCTTGTGTTCGCTGATGACATAATTATTTTCTGCAATGGTAGTAAAGCCTCCCTTCTTCATCATAAGAATTTGATCAAAGACTATGAAGCTACTTCTGGCCAATTAATCAAGAAGATCCACAAGCTCTTTTTTTGTTCCATCTACTTATGTTAACTGTAGTAATCTGATCCACTCGTTTCTGGACTTCCAAATGGGTACTCTCCCTATCACCTATCTTGGTTGCCCTTTATATTATGGTCACAAGAATAAACATTACTTTGAATATTTGGTTCTTAAGATTCAATCTTGAATCAGTTCTTGGAAGGGGTCTCATCTGGACGCTGCTGGCAGAATTACTCTCATTAAGCATGTCCTCCACCCGATCACCAGCTACCAAATTGCTTCCATTGATCCGCCTGAGTGTGTGACATGATTGATCAAATGTTCACTAATTTTTTTCTCAGGGACAGTTGGAAGGCAAAAGCAAAAGCCATTGGGTATCTTAGAAAACTTGTTGTAGACCTGTTTCTGAAGGAGGTTTTGGAGTCTACTCTATGGCAGACCTCTTTCAAGCTTTTTTTTTTTTAGGAAGCAGGGACGGCACCCTGCAACATTTTATTAAATGAAAAATGGAAATCATACGTGAGGGGGACAACCAGCCTTACCCAAACAAGGGGGACAAAGGAGCCTGGCCTCTAGAAACAAATACAACCAAAGAGATTAAGATTTCCTATAGTCATAAAAGCCTATGAAGTCTTGACGGAGGGTTTGACGAACCAAGCGAGGAAGATTTATAATATGCTCAAAAAGGAGATGCATCTGATGGGAATGAGCTTCCACCGCCAGACTATCAGCAACTCTATTTCTTACTATATAAACGTGATGAATACTATAGTCCTCAATCAGAGAGATACAGTGACGAACAGACTATTCATAGGCCCAAGGGGAGCGGCATCTTTTCTGAATCACTTGCACAGCCACTTGAGAATCTGTCTCTACAATAACCGAATGAAAACCCAAGGAATGACACAACTGAAGGCCATCACGCAAAGCAAATATCTCCCCTTGCATATTGGTACCAGAACCATAAAAATTGGAGAAAGTAGAGATGAAATGACCCTTAGAATTATGGATCACTCCCCCTCCAGAACAGACCCCATTCTGAGCTGAACCATCCGTATTTAATTTAACCATATTACCCAGAGGAGCTTCCCAACGAATCCACATACCACCACCAATCAAGGGCGGGCAAATGGGGAGATTCAAGGAAGTCAGGCCAAGCTGCCCCATAAGATTGCTAGGAGCCTTGGGCAAGAAATTGGAAAACATGTCTCGAAGATGCTGCAAGATATTATTGTAAATCTGAACTATACTCATAAGGGTATTATCAAAAACCGCCCTGCATCGGGCTTTCTAAATTTCCCAACAAGTAAACATCAAGATACCAATTCGACAAATTCCCACTTGAGTACGAGCAGAAGCACCCTTGAGCCAAATATCGCAAAGACGAGATATCGAACTATAATAAGGAACTTTCGCAAAAGCGTTTGCGAATCTCAACCAAAGATCCTGAGCAACTTCAGACCGAAGGAATAAATGGGAGATAGATTCTTGAGCCGGCGAAGTAGGACAGCAAACACACTTAGAGACAATCGGGATATTTTTTAACATGTAACGCCAAGTCTACTAGAACTGCACCCCAAAATAACTTCCAAACAAATCTGCTAACTTTGAGAGGAATACCCAGATGCCATATTTTACTAGCCCAAGACAGCCTAGGATAACAATCCCGCAAGTCATTCCAATAACAGGAAGAAGAGAAGATACCATCCTTAGAGCCGGACCAAACCATACGATCATTTAGGCGATCATCCAGAATAACATGACTAATTAACTGTTGCGATTCTATGGAGAGAAAATGGAGGAAATTACGGAGTTGTTGAAGAGTTGAACGAACAGACAAGCCAATATCAATGGGACGAGGGCCCTCTAACACCTGCCCACACCAATTGTCGTTCCAAAACGAAATATCACCATTGCCAACAATCCACCGACAATTGTCATAAATAGAAGTCATATGTCTCATAATTGCCTTCCATGTCTTAGAGGCACCCAAAGGAATCCTCCATCATGCAATAACTCCATACTTTAAAAACAAGCGGGACCAAAAGGCTGCGGCGAATGGCATT
>CM028381.1:55327656-55351641 GCA_013146195.2 Codonopsis lanceolata
TCTAAATAATAGCCTTTGGTTTAATCCGAGTGAGGCCAGACCCTCATATTGTGATTTCGAGCTTATATGCTACGTTGATTGCTGTGACTTGAGGGTTATGAATACCCCAAATAGGTGGTTCCCGACTATACCGCTAAGTTAGTTGGTTTTGTTAAGTATGGCAAATATGTGCATTGTTAAATCTGGTGTGTGAGCCTTATGACCTACTTGATTTGATAAGTCCGCTTCTTCGGTCTTGGTTCTTGTTTGAGTACGAGTAAATATCTACTGCATTGTGTAAGCTCCAAATGGGCATTATTTGAATTGGTTTTTCTAGGTCGCGTAGGACGGCACATCGCCTATACGAATCGTAAGATTCGTATTCGCTATGGATCGCCGCACTGGACCTCACACACCCTCCACCGCTGGCCCCTGGGAAGTTAGCCCATCTCAACCAATAGAGCGAATGGATTATGCTAATTGAGTTCGAGAAAGGGGCAGTTTTTTGAGGCAAAACCACTCTGCTGGCCGATGTATCAATCACGTGCATCGTGTCACGAACCAGTATAACATTGTGTAATGCAGGAGCAACACAACGACACCATTTGGGTAACTTCTCTATCCCTTATGTGGCTTGCTATAAGCATTTATATGAAAGATAATGTACTAAGTGATTTATGAAGTTTATGATACTTGGTGACTTAATACAAGTTTAATATTGGTATGCTATAAAGATGCCATGATTTTATACATGTTTGTGCATTATGCCATGCCACGCCATGCTATGCCATACATTGCATTTAGTAACTTACTGGGTCATTATGACTCATTTCGTGTGTTTGTTTTCCTTAGTTTTTGCAGTTAGCTCGTTAGTGCACATTGAAGCTTCGGGCGCTTGTTCGATATCAGGTGGTCTTCCGGGCAATGGCTTGGGGTTATTAGTACTATTGTATTTGTTATCTTGTGAGATACGGACGTGAAGTTATGTAAACTTTACTTGGGTAGTTTTGTTAGTATCTTATTATTGTCGTTATTTTGGGAGCCGACTTGTTTGGTCGAGCTATTGTATTAACTAGAAGTTATTCCGTTGTCTTCCCGAGCAAGGTTTTAGCTCGCTTATTCTAGTATTATGTTATTGTTAATTCTGTCTCCGACAACTTTAGTCGAGAGACATTGGTTTAGTGGTTAGTATTTTATATCTTATTCCTTTAGTTGATTTATTCCTCCGGCATGTTTCAGCCGTTGAGTTGTTGTTTATCAGGTTGGGTTCTGTTGTTTCGCCGGCCTTAGGTTGCCGATGGTTTGTTGTACGTGCGCAATGTTGCGTCACGCGAGTCGTAGATTTGTCGAGAGATAGTCGTCTCTCAGCCTTGTGTCCCTTAGTTTATAATTATAGGCTTTGGTCCCACTTATGATTTGCTTCCGCAGATTTTAGTTTTTGGTTATTCGGTTTTGCCGTTATGGCTTTACATTCCTGTTTAGAGTTTGTTGGTTCAACTCTTGACTCGCACCACTACGCTTAGCGGGTGCTTGTCCATCTTTTAGCTTGTCTTGACGGCACGACCTTGGGATTTCGCATTGGAGTCCGGGTCGGGTCGTCACATCACCACATATGTGCTGACTAATCCACAGAACAAACCAACTTATACTCAAACTGCTACCGGTCTCAATTTCTCCGTGTGTGTGTGATAACCAGTCATAGAGAATATCTTAACTAAAGCAGTTTTATTAAGCTAAACAGAACATTCATTCTAAAAATCAGGATTTTTAAATAAAACCAATGCAACACAGAGTATGAGATCTACCACCCAAACCCGGTCTATTACAAAAAGAGAGATCACCAAGGGTTTCAAATACTTATACATCCATCCCATGCACTTCCTATGTATGACATACAATGCTTTCATGTCCCAATTACTTGCAATAGCTAAGATTATGCTAACACAGTGAGCTTGCGAATAATATGAATATATGAAGTGGGGATCAATTTACATGCATTACCATCAAATCAACAAACACAAGTATTGGCAAGAAGATCAATAGGTCTTTAATAAGCTTGTAATGTAAGGCCAAGGTGTTGGGGGATATGATGGAAAAGGAATAGAATGCAAAGTGAGAGAGCAAGATTACCCTTTATCCCAAATACTTCCAAGCAAAAGGAAGTTTTTCCCAATTAGGCTAGGACCTGCAAAGACCACAAGTGGGGACTTGTCCCCCAAACTTGTTTTGTACAATATATCAAACGAAAAATATCTAGTGTTCTATTTTTTAGAATAACTTTTCTATCATATTTTTTCTGATGAAAGCTATACTTTCATTTGAATCTTCTTGCACTCTTCTTCTCCCGTTTCATTTTTCGTCGACTTATTATTATTTTTTTTTTTGAATTTATCAACGGGGTAGAAGAAGTCTTCGAAAAGTTTTTCTAATTGAAAATTGGTCCATAAAATTAAGTTCCCACCCACATCCTACTCTCTCAAAGGGTAGGCTAAAGTGTATAGGCTTAGGGTTAAGTAAATGTGGGTTAAAGAAACGATGTCGAATGGGGGTTCAATGTGTGCTTAACACACTCCATTCTTTTTAATAAGGCTCAAAGGAGACACTAGGGATATTTTTAGTAAGGTCGGGAAATATTTAGGCTTAAGCGATCCAAAGATGGCCTATATCATATCTTCATGCCAAAATACTCATGCAGTTTTTAAGAGAAGTAAAAACACATAAAATATCATATCCATTATGAAAGTTGTGGAATTGAAGATTTAGCATCATTGGGTTTCACATAAGCATTCGCTAGAACAGATGGTAGGGGAAATCAAGACTAACATGCAGACACGGTTCGAAAGTGTGCTTGAGATATATTAGTAAGAAAAATCCAAGGGATAACTTATCATGTAACTGACCATAAGTTACCATTTAATTCAACAATCATGTTAGGACGGCTATTCATCATATTCTTGTGCATATCTTGTTGCTAGAATGAAATATGTGCTATAAACTTTATAAAAATGTTCAAATCAATCCAAAATTATGACTGGTATAAGTGCACAAAGATTTGGAGAAAATCAAGAATTTTGCAAAATCAAGTAAATTCCAAAATGATCTAAGGAAAAGTTATGTGGTTCATTGAATTAACTCCTCATCGACCGAAATGA
Source organism: Codonopsis lanceolata (assembly GCA_013146195.2). Lineage (NCBI taxonomy): Eukaryota > Viridiplantae > Streptophyta > Magnoliopsida > Asterales > Campanulaceae > Codonopsis > Codonopsis lanceolata. Next base: position 55,330,788 of record CM028381.1, read on the forward strand.
CAATACCAGGACTCGATGATGAAAATTTTGAATTAATTTTTTTTTAATTTTTGAAAATTTTTATAAAAAGAAAATGGGGATGAGCGATGACGATGACTCTTTTGATGGGTCCCTAAGGGAACCAAATATTAATGTATTCTGGTCAAGGCAACATCTTCGAAAATAAGAAAGTATAAAAAGCAAGAAAATATAGTGAGGAGGAGACACGATAGAGAGACAAAATTTTTCCCTCACCCTACAAAATGTAGTCCAACTTCACTCTTCCTTAGGCTGGGACCTGGAAAGGCCCTGGCCTTAGAAACCACCCCCCCCCAAACTTAAATTTTATTTTGTCCTCAAAATTGAGAAATGTCCTATGAGAGCGTTGATGGAGGAGAAATATCAAAAGGAAATAGGTGGCCCACCTAACGAAAGAGGAAGAAACTTAGGCTTCGACTCATGGTGAGTCGGGATGGAATAACGAAGGAGGACGAAACTCGGGGATCGTGCCAGGTGGCATCCCATAGAGTGCGGGGACATTTTGCCCCACCTGGTTAACCAAGCCAAAGAAATGAGTCTGGTCGGCGCACATTTGCGCCAACTGCTGGCTCATCATCTCATTCTGCAACAGAATCTCCTCCTGCCTATTGGAGATCCCCTCTAAGGGATCCTCCTCCTCTGGAAGGTCCTCACGTGGGCCTCTCACCCGTGGCTGGCAAGGGTGCGCAAATAGAAGCGCCTTAATGATGTCGGGGACTGCCCGAACTCTCTCCGCATCTGGAGTCCAAACGACTCTAGCCCCACTACATAGTCCAGTAATCAAACTCGGGAATGCGAATCCCGAGTTTGTAGTACCTTGAATAAGGGTCTGAATTTGGGCGTTGATCAGACGCCCAACATCAACAGATCCACTGGTCAAAATGGCGTAGATCAGAATGGCCTTATGCCAAGACACCGTGTGCTGGTGGCTCGAAGGCATAAGGCGTGCACAAATAAATTTGAACACGGCCTTGGCCGTGTTCGTGAGTTGGGTCTCGTGAATGGTGTAGGGGCCAAACGGTGGACCTTGATGGAAGGTCCAAACCGCATCAGGTGTTGCGATTTCCGCATTTAACACCTGGAGGGAGAGGGTTAGCGATGTGGATACTGTACTGGTTAGTACCACTCACAAAGTTGGGAGTGCCAAAATAATGGTTAATGGTTTGGGGCGAAAAATCGACATTCCTATCCCTAACAGATGTACGGTCAACTACCTCGCCAAAAATGGAAATACGCCCATTGGCGTAGAATTCACGGACTAAGGCCACGATGGCCACGCCTGGGGCCGCACAAAGGTTGCCCCACCTTCGTCGGACGAAGTGGGCAGGGAGAGCAAAATCCTTAGCTTTAAATCCCCTCTCAGGGATTATGCTTTTGGAGAGCTTCCTAGTGTAGCTCTCCGATACCTCGTAAGATACAAATCTACTGGGGTCATAGTGTTGCTCCTCCTCTTCGGAGCGGGACGAGGACGGGCCGGTGTTTCTACGCTTAGGGGCCATTCTATATAAGCACAATAAATAAATAAAGTCTACTATCTTTAAAAATTAAAATTTAGCCAACCTAACTAAAACATGCACGTAGACGATAAAAATTAATTCTAACACCCTAGCATGCAAAATTTTGACGAATCAGAATTTAAAAGAGAGGGGATAGAAGATACGTGGATTGCAATGCTTTACTGTGATGGTGGGTTGGCCGAAACTCCAAAGCTTGACGTCGGCAACAATAACGACACTTCTTCCTCAAATCTTGGATGGGTTGGAATGGGAGATGGAGATGATGAAGAAGCTTGAAGAAGAGAGCTTGGGCTTGAGTCCTTGGCCGGAATGGAGAAGAGCTTCGCTGGTTTCTTGAGAGAAAGATAGAGATTTTCGGATGCTTGATGCTTGAGAGAGGGACTGGATTTATGTGATTTCTGAGACAGACCCGTTCCTACTTATAAAGAGGGCCTTGTGGCCGCAAGGTATTTATGCCTTGCGTCTGCAAGGTATCCGGTCAAAGGGGCACTGATGCTGTTGCAGGCTTGCAGGGGCAAGGGTATTTGGGCTTGCAGTCACATGCTTCACGCGTTTTGCCATTATTAGGGTCTTGCGGCCATAAGGTGTTTTAGGCCTTGTGTCCGCAAGGTCCACAGAATGTTCACCCTTGGAGTTGGTTTATAGATTTTGGCAGTTTTCATTTTAGTCCTTCCGTTACATTCTGTTAAGTCCGTTTCTTTCATGCACTCTGAAAATTTACACAAACTTCTAAACTAAAATATTAGAAACATACAACACTAAGATGCTTTTCTCCCCCAAACATGAATTATGCCAATACTGAAAAACATTCAAATTAAATGTCCATAATTAAATAAGACGGAGAACTACATATTTAAATTACACTACGAAAGCAAATAAAATTTCATCAAAGTGGGTTGCCTCCCACCTAGCGCACTTGTTCAACGTCTTTGGCTCGACCCAACTACAAACCTATTCTCTTGGGGGTTCGGTGTCAGAGAGACGAATTAGTTCTATTGTTCTCTCAACTGACATGGGTTCAAGGTACGGTTTGAGTCGGTGACCATTAACTTTAAATATCTCATTGGTCTTTGGATTCTTAATATCGACTGCTCCATGTGGATAAATTCGAATGATAATAAAAGGACCAAACCATTTTGATTTTAACTTGCTTGGAAATAATCTATGTCTAGAATTAAAAAGAATTACCTTCAATCCTGGACGAAACATCTTGTTATCCAAACCCATATCATAGTATTTCTTGGTCTTTTCTTTATAGATTTTTGCATTCTCATACTGTGGGTCGCCCAGACTGCGCCCGCGCCCCGCGCGCCCTTGGATAGGGGTGCGCGTACGTGCGGATACGGGACACCACTGCTCTCATTCCATCCTCCCTTGTTTAGGGGAAAATGAAATTAAAAGTGCGAGAGGAGTGCTGTCTAAAATAGCGTGTTGGAATGCACCTCGGTTGACTTTAGTGGATTTTTGATCAAATATGGGAACTTTGAGTTTCCCGCATCAAGTTATCCCTTGTTTAGGGGATACCAGGATATGTTAATTCATCATCTTTTCATTCCCATTTTCCCTTTTTTAGGGGAAAACGGAAAAGTGCAAAAAAGGATATTGCGACACCCCTACTATGGATTTTATAAAAATAGCCTTATGGCCTATTTCGGATCACTATGGGAGCTTTGGGTTTCCCGCATCAAGTTATCCCTTATTTAGGGGATACCAGGATATGAGAATACATCACCCTTCCATTCCCATTTTCCCATTTTTAGGGAAAACGGAAAAGTGCAAGAAAGGAGTGTTGCGGGCCCCACTGGATCCAAAACGTTTTATAGAGTCGCCATCTTTATTTTAAGGAACAAAAAATAAATCAAAACCAAAGAAAGAAAAACCAGAGATTATAAAACGGGTTCGGAGGCTAAGTTACGAGTTGGGAAGGTGCTAGGCACCCAACTCGCCCTTTCGTTCTCAAAAGTGGTTTTTGGCTAAAGCACACTTTTTGTTATAATTTATTTAGCAAATAAACAAAGCATTTAAAGACATGAAATAAAAGTCAAATACATCCGCGGCTACATTATTTACGGACTTGCAGCTGTCTCCTTACAATAATTACAGATATATTTAAAAATATTTGGCCATTATAACGACTCTTTTACATAGTATTTTTAAACTAGATCCAGGCAGCACAACGGCTTATATTTTCTTCATTGGGCCGGATTTAAATAACAACTTTTATAAAAATAATGCCCTTAAGGCTATTACCTTTTAGAGCGGAGCGTGCTCACTCTGTCCTTCTCGGGAGAGGGAGACTTTTATCTGCTGCTGCTGCTGCTGCTGTGATTTGGGCAGAGTGACAACTTATTTTTGGTGGCTTTTGGCTCGCTCAATCGGGTAGAATGACGGCTTAGTTTATGGTAGTTTTGGCCTTTTAAATCGGGCAGAGCAACTGTTCTTTCCACGATATTTGGACCGTGGAAGTAGGGTGGAAACCTAACTGGGGGGCTAAGGCTCACTTTAACCAGTGGGTTTTAAGTTTGGAGGAGTTTTGGCAGGGTTTTGAGGCTTTGGATAGATCGATCACTCACTATCTCACTTCGCTCTCTATTATTTCAGCGTAACGAGAACGCGGAAAGCTTTGCGGAAGAAAAGGTGTCTTGAAGGTCGACCCCGAAGGCTCTATTTATAGCTTGGGATGAGGATTCATCGGGGATTAAAATTCCTTCTTCCGTGCTTCACTTCATTGTACAAACCGCGGAAAGATTTGGACTTTACAACAAACTATAGCAGTTCTGTAGCATCTTTGAGAGCACTGTGGACAACTTAGGGTGCCACCCATACTCAATCTTGGCGCCACTCCCACTTCATCCATGGGTGGCACCAACTTTGGCAAAGTTCTTTCTTTTTTGACACTTTAACCCCTGCATTTCACTGTTTTGCGCATCCTGCTTTGTCCTTTTGCATTTTCAACCCTGTAACTTGACATTTGTTAATGTTTTAACAGGTCTTGATATTTTATGTCATGCTACATACAAGGGGTACGAAATTGGGGTGTCTACAGAGCCCCTCAACGATGGAGTCTACGGGTAACCCGTTGCTTACTGAGTAGACGAACATCATTGATAAGAAATAGACTCTCCAATTTTGCGCAATCAATACAGGGGAGAGAAGCAACATGTAGCAGTTATAATGCAACAATTTATAATGCAAACCAAACCTCCATATCCTAGACATTTTTAGTCGGTTATGGCAGGTTATCGCAATTTTTAAGCAGATGTGCAAATTAAGTGCTCTGATGGTCGGACGTCTAGTGTAGGCTGCCTACGTATTCCTTAATAATGGAAATCATACCAAACGTAGTTCGGCCAAAACCTAAACTATCATTCGTTCAACGGTCGTGCCTACCAAAATAGGCTGCCTACGTATCGTTATCTAAGGAATCAAACCGAGACGTAGTTCGCTCAGCCGGGGACCAAATGCTGCGGTGCAAGTGCGGCGGTGCTAAATGAGCAAGTGCGGCAAAGATTTATCAAATGAGTGCTGCAAAGGTAATTATAACGTGCTGTGATGGTCGTGTCTACCGAGATAGACTGCCTACATATCCTTAGCCAAGGAATCAGACCAATCGTAGTTTGCCTGCGGCTGTGCGGCATGAATTGTCTCCTCAGGAACGCTTCCTTCGTCGGAGGACAAGACCTTTCCCTCTGATCCGGGGTTGCATGCCCCTTAAAAGAAAGTTTTCCAACACATCGATTGATTTCTGAAATTCAATGTCTCCTTAGGAACTCAGCCTTCGCTGGAGGACAAAGTCTTTCCCTTGCCCCGGGGTTGTCTGCCCCGTTAGGAAAGTCTTCCAAACATCATACAAATGCACAGAAAAAGGAAAATACCTTCCTATTCTTACCCTTGTCGTTCCCATGCGGCAAATTGCTGCTGCTATTACTTTGTTGCTTCTTGCTGCTTTACGCTGTTCTTTGCTGCTCTCGCTACACTTTGCTGGTGATTCTTCTTTTGTCACAGTTCCAGCCTTTGCTGGAAAATCCTTTCCCATGTTCCGCTATATTTTCGGCTTTAGCTGGAAAATCTTTCTTGATGCTGCTGCATTTTTCTTTGCTTCTCTTTCTAACCTTGGTTAGAAATTTCCTTTCCTTGCTGCCGCATCTTTTGGTTCCAGCTGAAATCATCTTTCCTTTGCTGCTGTTTTCTTTTCGCTCCATTTTCTAGCTTCAGCCGAAAATTTCTTCTTCTGCCGCCGCATTTTCTTTTGTTGCATGCACTTATAAATTTTCCTTTTCTTTTCTTGTACATGCATTTTCCCTCTCCCGATTTATCTTTTCTTCTTTTTTTTCTTTTTTTTTCTTTTTCTTCTTTATTCTGCATGCTCGCCACTTCTCTTTATTCGCATGCTTATTATCTATTTATTCTCTTTTTTTTGCTTTTTCAATATTCCCATTTTTGTAAACAAAACTTAAAAAAGATTTTTCTTTTATTTTTGAAGGTAGAATAAGAATACCTTACCTTCCTTACCTTTTCATGCTTCGACTGCTGCTGCTGATTCAGCTGATTTTGCTATTTCTACACTCCTAATTTATTTTTTTTCCTTTATTTTCCTTCTTTAAATGTTATATATGCAAATATTTATTATGCAATGCAATACAATTTTATATGATGCAATAAATTAAAAATACAGACTCAAGACGCACGCACAAAGTAAAGCTATACCGATATCTAAGGGGTAATGGCACGCTATATCTCAGAAATGGATTTTAAAGGAATACACCTTCAGGCTCGAGCAGGTTTTTCTGATGATATGCGGGGAGGAGGAGGCAGTCGCCTCCTCCTGTTCTCGGCCATATAATTGCTGCAGGGATACACTTGGCATAAGGCTATTCTCATAGCCCCTGCTTTTTCTTTGCAATCAGACAGGGCATCAGTGAATGGTCGGAACCCAAGTCGTCTGGCTGTTTCAGGACAACGACAGTGCGGATAATGAATAGGACAAGGACACTTCTGGTGCTTCTCATTCTGATGAGACTGAGCCCTTTCTGTGCCTCGCAGAAGAAGTATATGGGCCTGGATGGGCGGACGCCGCAAGCACTGATGGACTGCTCCGGGGCTTAAGCTGCAAATGAAGGATAGTTTTGGGGGGAACAAGTGGGTAGAGGCAATAATAGATATGTACAGGAAGCTAATGCATAGTCCAAATATCTTAATAATTATTCCTAAGTTGCACCTTAGGACCTGTAATATTATATTTTAGTGTTTTAATATGAGCTTCTGTCGTGGTTTTCCTTTTCTCTTTGTCAATCGAGCTCCTCGCATGCTGAAGACTGGAGGTAGGATGCCGAGGATTCAAGTAGTGCCTTCCCTCCCCTTTTTCTCCTGATTTTTTTATGCTCTAATTTTTGCCTAGGCTGCCCTTTCGGGTTTTCAACCTATCGAGCCCTTATTTCTCCTTTTTATTGTTTTTTTATATATTTTTTTTATTTGCTCCAATTTTTGCCTAGGCCGCCCTTTCGGGTTTTCAGCCTAGCGAGCTGGGGAGGGAAGCAATTGCTGGATAGATTAGCCCAAGCATAATACCTTGTGAGCTTGTAGAGATTGAAGGGCTGAACTTCTCTTTCCTGGTTTATGAGGAGCACGACACCTCCTAACCGGATCTCTTTGACAACATACGGTCCCACCCATGGAGATTTCCGTTTTCTTATGGATCATGTCATGGAAGAGAGTGGTGGAAGCCCTTTGATAAGTAGCCCCGACATTTTTCAGCCCAAACGGCATGACATGATAGTAGTAGGTCCCCCAAGGGGTGGTGAATGAGGTCTTTTCTTGGTCCACTGCTGCCATTTTGATTTGATTATAGCCCAACATGCCGTCGACGAAGGATCTGATTTCATGAGCTGCAACGGCGTCTACCACAATATCAATATTGGGTAGAGGGAAGTCATCTTTGGGCGACGCCTTGTTGAGGTCGCAGAAGTCTACGCAGATCCGGACCTTCCCGTTGGGCTTGGGAATGGTCACTATATTGGACAGCCAGATTGGGTATTTTACTATCCGAATGAAATTGGCGTGCAACTGCTTCATGATTTCTTCTTTAACTTGTAGTGACCATTCTGGCTTAATCCGGCGGAGATTTTGCTTGATCGACCGAGCATCCGGATATATAGGGATCCGGTGTTCGACTATTGCTGGATCTAGCCCAGGCAAATATGTCCACGAACTCTTTGAGGAGGTCAATGAGTGCTATCCTTTCTGAGCCTTGCAAGTAGTTGCCGATTTTGATTTCTTTGATTTCATTGTCCAGCCCCAGATTGATAGTGGATAAGTCTTCAGTTGTTGTTGATGAATGATGTTGTTCCTGGTGCTCAACTGACATTACAAGCTCAAGCAAATAATTTTTATCTTTTGGGTCCTTTTCATTAAATGACTCATCATTATAATTATTTAATGCGTCTTTTAATGTAGGTGCAACTAAGGAATAAGCAAAGACATTTAGATTATCATTAAAAGCAAACTGTACAGGGTTTATTACATTATTGAGGACCTGGGGTTTGAGATTCTCAACTTTAGGGAGTGGATCGGTAGATGACCAATCCGTAAAGCTAGGGAAAGGAATAGGGATAGTATATCCGAAGCGGTCCACCAGGTCTGCGGGCATAAAAAACGGGCCGGTCGTAGTATACCAGTTCTGCAGAGGCTTATCATACCCGGGAAGCTGTCACTTGGTCTTTGTCAGAGTGATCACCTCTTTCCATGTTTGGTTGGTAGGCTCGGCCAGATCGGGTAAGGTGGCTAACATCCCCACCGACCCAAGTGGCTTTTTCAATATTACAAGTATTTTGGCTACCCAAGATAGTGTCCCAAGAGAGCATATTGCAGCTAGGCTCTTTTATGGATGGGGATGGAAAGAAAGGAACAAGGATATATGGTAATGGGTGTTTATTTGTTTTGAACTTGGGTACACAAAAATTTTCATCAACCTCAATCATGTTGATTTGAGGTAGAGGGTTATTGACTATATTTGGTCTGGGAGGAGGTTTTTCAATAACCTTATCATCTATAAGATCCTGGATAGCATCTTTGAGCATATAACATTTATCGGTGAGGTGACCACTACAGCGGTGGTATTCACAGTACTGGGCATGATTCCAAGTCCTGGGCAGGGGGTTCGGTGGCTTATAATTTTCCATAGGCTTTAGTACTCCTTGTGCCATTAGCCCCTGCAGGATCACAGACTGGGGGGCTTGCAGTTCATCATAATACCGGTTCACCTTGTTCTGATTTCTGGAATTTTTGTTCGGGTCATTATTTCCTCCGACTGTGTTGACGGACCTGTCCGCTCCATAAGACCATGGAGCAGTGCCATAATTTTGGGTAGGAAAAGTGGCTGATGCATTTCCTACCATATTGACTGCTGGTGCTGGTGCGGCTGCGGCTGTCTTTCCTTTAGAGTAACAGAAAGAGCTGGGAGGCGTATTGACTTGTAATTGCCCTGTCCGTATATCTTCATCAATACGGTTCCTATCTCCACAATTTTTTGAAATTGGTATAGAGGAGATACAACATATGTTCCAGGTAAATGGGCTGGAGGTTTTTGATGAACATTCTGCATGACTCAGCCAGATCAGGTCTGTCAAAAGTCTGGGCCAACTTTCTTTTCCACCTGACTGCAAACTCATCACAGGTTTCTTTTTCCCTTTGGGTGCACGACTCGAGGTCCCTTCTATTTTCAGCATTGGTGTTGTCTTTGTATCTTTCAAGGAACCCTTCAGCTATCTGGTCCCAAGTATTCATAGTGCTACTATTAGACAACATTAGCCATTGCTTAGTAGCCCCTATTAGGGTGAGGTGAAAATTGGAAGCCATAACCTCAAAGCTAGCTCCCCTTGACTGCATGCCAGTGGAATAAGATTTCAAGTGGGATATAGGGCATCCAGTCCCATCAAAATTTTCTATGTCGGGCATTTTGAATTTTAAGGGAAGTATTGCTGAAGGCTGCAATGCTAGTGCCCGCATAGAAAATTCCCCTTTGTTGAGAAGTTTGAGCATCATAAACTTCATATTTTCCATGTCAGCCTCCATTTTGGTGGCTGGGGGAATTGGCTTTTGGTATATGCTGGCAGGATTAGGGAAGGTTGGGTTAATTTCTTCTTTGTATCCGTAAGGATTTTGGGTGGATTTGGTGGATAAGGATTCGGGTTGGTGGAACTTGGGTAGGATAAGGATTTTGGGCTGGTGGAACTTGGGTGGAACTTGGGTGGGTTGGGAATTTTTTTGTGGATTTGGTGGATTATTGATGGTTTCGGCTGGGCGGCCAGGATCATTATAAGGTAAATAAGTGGTAACTTGGCCTAGTGGGTTATAACTTTGTGGGTCTATATGTGGCTATTTTGGAATGGATTTGTTATGGGAAAAAGGAGGTCATTTGGGCTTTGGGGAATATGGGTGCTTGGGAAAGGAGGATATGGAGAATAGGACGGGTAAGGGTTGATATTTGGGTAGCAGGGACTTGGTGGAGGATTTGGATTTGGGGTATCGGTAATATTTGGTGGGTTAGTGTTTGGCTGGGGGTTTGGGTTTGGAGGAACATGGGATGTTGATGCTTCCTGGGGGACTGTAGGGGAAGAGTTCACCTCACCACTGGATTTTAAACTTTGCACCAGAGTAGCCATTTGGCTCATCATACGATCAGTCGCTGCACCCAACTTTTGGTCTAACCATTCTGCATTCTTTGAGTCGGAGCGTACCACGAGGCCCCGTATCGTAGCGGATGCTCACTTTCTGGCATCATCTTGCTCGGATCGTACTCTCGACTTATGCGATCGATACCCTCTGATCTGATTTCTGCACTTATTTCCCGTATCAACCGGCCAGTACTATCTCTGCCTTTCCAAATTCGGGCCAGGTTTTCTGAGGAAAATGGGTTATGGAGGTATCAGAAAGCTGGCTGAAGGCTTTCAGGGTTTGGAGTACAGCGTGCCTTTATTAGTATATTTTATTATTATTTATTTTCCCTACAATTAACCGGATATGCACCTGCTTTATTTTGACGGTCGCAGGACTTTTCCTGGAACAGTTGATTCTTTCTCTAGAGTATAGGACCAACGTATTCCACCTGTCTTTCGACTCCCCAAGATCGGACTGATCCCAGGCGAAGGGCCTATACTCTTTCCATGATCCACCATTCGAAATAGTCTAGGTCGAGCATCAGAGAATAACAAATCAGCCCCTGCGTATTTATTATTTTTTTATGCGCACTTATTTTTTCATCATTTTTTTTGACTGATAATTTTTTTTGCTTGCGCATTTATTTATTTTGACTATATATATATATATATATATATTTGACTTCTTTTTTTTTTCATCATTTGTTTTTGACAGGGGTTGACCCACGATTCAAAGATGCAAAAACCGGCCAGTCTTTGAAGTGTCTTGAGAATCTATATGCATTCTAACGATGTCTTATGCAGTTGGTAGGCTGGCCATGGTGTAGGGTTACAGTTCGGAATATACATATATGCGTGCACGTGAGTGCGGTATCTAAAAAGCAGTAAAGTCCTTATTTATTTCAGATATATAAACAGAAAATAAAACAGATATGGTTTGTCTTGCTGTTATGCGTAGATTTTCTAGGCTTTTTAGTTTGAGCGCGAGCAAGCAAGCACATCTCATTAAGAAATAGAAAGAAAAGCGAGGAATCTATATATTCCTATTAATTACAAATATTGTCCTATGTCCCCAAAATAAAATGACTGAATGAATGCAAATATATACAAATTGAACGGAATAATAAAAAGGAATAATAAACAGAAAGAAATAATAATACAGAGCCGAAAATAAAGCAATATTAAAAATATAGCCCCGCCCCTTTTATTGTGATGCCCGGAATTTTATTGCAAACATATATATAATATGTATATATATATATATTTTTTGAAAACTTTTTTTTTGATTTTTTTTTAATCTTTTTTTTTTAAAAAAAATAATATTTTTAAATATATACACAGCAGGTTATCGGGCAGCTGGCTGCCAAGATGGAGGATCATATTCACAAATATAGGCACGGATGTATAGGAACGCAATATTCAAATCCATAAATTAATATAACAAGCATACTTAGCCAGAAACAAATAAAAACAAAAAAGTTTTTTTTTTTAATGAGTCTAGCCCTCCATTTTATTTAAAATAAAACGATCTCCTCAGCAGAGTCGCCCGGACTGCGCCAGCGCCCCGCGCGCCCTTGTTTAGGGGAAAAAGAAATTAAAAGTGCGAGAGGAGTGCTGTCTAAAATAGCGCGTTGGAATGCGTCTCGGTTGTCTTTAGTAGATTTTTGATCCAATATGGGAACATTAAGGTTCCCGCATCAAGTTATCCCTTGTTTAGGGGATACAAGGATATGAAAATACATCACCCTTTCATTCCCATTTTCCCTTTTTTAGGGGAAAACGGAAAAGTGCAAAAAAGGATGTTGCGACGATTTTATAAAAATAGCCTTATGGCCTATTTCGGATCATTATGGGAGCTTTGGGTTCCCGCATCAAGTTATCCCTTGTTTAGGGGATACCAGGATATGAGAATACATCACCCTTCCATTCCCATTTTCCCTTTTTTAGGGGAAAACGGAAAAGTGCAAGAAAGGAGTGTTGCGGGCCCCACTGGATCCAAAACGTTTTATAGAGTCGCCATCTTTATTTTAAGGCAAAAATAAAGCAAAATCAAAGAAAGAAACACCAGAGATTATAAAACGGGTTCAGAGGCTAAGTTACGAGTTGGGAAGGTGCTAGGCACCCAACTCGCCCTTTCGGTCTCAAAAGTGGTTTTTGGCTAAAGCACGCTTTTTGTTATATTTATTTAGCAAATAAACAAAGCATTTAAAGACAGGAAATAAAAGACAAATACATCCGTGGCTACATTATTTACGGACTTGCAGTCGTCTCCTTACAATAATTACAGATATATTTAAAAATATTTGGCCATTATAACGGCTCTTTTACATAGTATTTTTAAACTAGATCCAGGCAACACAACGACTTATATTTTCTTCATTGGGCCGGATTTAAATAACAACTTTTATAAAAATAATGCCCTTAAAGGCTATTACCTTTTAGAGCGGAGTGTGCTCTTTTTTTTTTTTTTTTTGGAAACAGAGGCAGCACCCTGCTATCTATTATATAAATGAAAAAAACAAGATACAAACTTGAGGGGGACAACCAGCCTTGCCCTGTAAAAGGGAGGACAGAGGAGCCTTACCTCGATAAGAGAAGCCAAAACAAATATAAAATCAGAAACTACTAACGAACTATGCACGAGCATGACGAAAATTATAAAATCCATGCGAGTCCATCTGTAACAAATGCTTTGAATCCCTTGAGAGCGAGACAAACTGTTCAAAGTGCTTACAAGACCAATGAGTATGAGCTTCTGCAGCAAGTTGATCAGCCACTTTATTCTGTTCCCGAAAAATATGACCTAAGGTATATCCAGAAATCAGAGACAGACACCTCCGGAGGTCATAAGTATATTCCCAAGGAGCCGAAAAATTATTAACTAACACATCTATAGCTACCTTAGAATCTGATTCCACGACCACATGCTCCAGGCCCAATCGACTACATAACTCCAAACCATCCTCGAGGCGTAAATTTCGCCTTCATATTCGAGCCCTCGCCGTAGAAATTGAAAAGGCCGAAACAAAGGCACCACGAGAATCCCCGATAACACCACCACCGAACACTCACCATTCCTCAAGACCCATCCGAATTAAGCTTATAGGCATTTGTGTCCCGAGGGATCCATCGATCCATTTACCCATACGAATAGGGTCAGAAAAGCCCACTGGATAGAATCAGCCAGCAAGCTCTAGGACCACTAGCAGACTTCGGCCGAAAAACTAGGCTCATGTCTCTTAAGCTTGCAACGACCCGATCATAAATGAGGTTCCCATTCATTGGAATGCCATCGAAATAGGCACGACATCTGGCTTTCCAGATCTCCCATACTGTAAACACGAAAACCCCCAGAAGGCAAGCCCCCAGATGACTTCGAGTAGAACCTCGAGCCCAAGTCTCAAACAAAAGCGAAATAGAATGATATGAGGAGCCCTCTCGAAAAACTACCGCAAATCTCGACTGATCGCTGCATCGCTTGAGCTGTTTCTGAGTAAATAAAGAGGTGCATAACAGATTCACAACCTGGATTTGACGGGAAACAAACACATTTAGAGGCTAGAGCTATCATCCTTGATTGAATCTTGGAATCAACAGGAACAACATCGTGGAAAAGGCGCCATACGAAACCACTGGTCTTCAACGGGATCCACGGATGCCAAATCTTTTTTGCCCATCTTAAAATAGGATCACAACTGCCTAGCTTTCCAAAGACGAAGCTACCTCGAAATCCCCCCGAGACAGTCGGCGTGCATACCAAATTATCCGAACGCCGCAGAACGCACTCTGCTAATAGAGTCGTGAAGAGTCGGGTCTATGTGACTTAATAAGTCTTCAATATGTACCAAAGCATCCCGAACCGATAAATGTAAATCCATCGGTAATGGACCTTCCAACCGAACACCGCACCAGTTCGTGTCCCAAAAAGATATGTCACCCCGACCGACAATCCATCTACTATACTGTAAAACGTGACTGATATGGCTGTAAATGTCCTTCCATGCAGCAGTGGCATTTTGCATGCGAGAAAGCCCATGAGAGATACCATACTTTGCATTGCAAAAGTTTGCCCAGAGACTTTGATTTTGAACAGCCCGCCAAGCCACCTTTGCATGCAACGATTGCATGACTTGATCAAGAGATCGAACTCCCAAACCTCCCTCCTCAGTTGGCCTACAAATTTTATTCCATGCCACCCAATGAGACCTTGGTTCCCCCCTTGAGTTCCAAAGGAAATCTGCCATCATTTTCTCTATACGAGCCAAAATGCGTTTCGGGATGGATAGCGCAGCCATAGCATACACTGGGATACTACAGAGGATAGATTTAATCAGAGTTATCTTTGCCCCAAAAGATAACATCTTCGCACTCCATCCATTTATCCGCCTAGCCAATCGAGTCACTAGATCTTCAAAGTAAATACACTTCCGCCGCCCTGTAAAAAGTGGCAACCCCAAGTATTTCATAGGCCATGTACCAATAGAGCAACCAGTCCATTGAGCAATTCGTTGGGTGGACCTATAAGTTCGGCGATTTGAAACATAAAAACCACTTTTCCGCATGTTTATGAACTGACCAGAGCTTCGTTCATAGGCAGTGAAAACTTTCCGAAGACCCAATATAGAAGGCTTGCCCCCGTTGCAAAATACAAGCATGTCATCCGCATACAATAAATGAGAAATCACAAGGCCGCCCCTACCATGTTGAAACGGCTGAACCAAACCTTCCCTTATCACTCTATTGATGTTAATAGATAGGATTTCCTGAGCCAGAATGAATAGCAAAGGAGAAAGCGGATCTCCTTGCCGAACCCCCCTCGTGGAATGAAAGAAGCCATTAGAAATACCGTTAATGCGTAGAGAATACCAAACATTGCCTATGAGCTGTTGAATAACATTACAAAACTGCCCACCAAAACCAAAGGCCTGTAAAGAGGGAAGAAGGAAATCCCATTCCAGCCTGTCATAGGCTTTTGACATATCGAACTTAAAAATTATATTCCCTCCCCGCACTTTTTTATTAATGCGTTGGACTAACTCATTGGCCAATAAAATATTTTCCTGGATACTCCGACCTTGCACAAAGCCGGATTGCTCCGGGGATATAATATCTGGAAGCTTATTTGCAAGGCGGGTGGCAATAATCCGAGAAATTATCTTACATGAGAAGTTACACAGACTAATGGGACGGAGATCACTAAGAGTCTCGGGGTTATCAACTTTTGGAATTAACACAAGAGTAGTCGCCGTCATACCTCTATGCAAAGGATGCCCAAAGAAAAATTCGTGGATAGAGGCTATAACTTCATGCTTAATTATATGCCAACAGCTTTGATAAAACCACCCCGTGAACCCGTCAGCACCCGGCGCACTATCTGGATTCAGAGATTTGATTGCCTGCCAGATCTCCTCTTCCGAAGGGCTGTTAACCAAATATTTGTTATCAGCTATGGATACTGTTGGCTGAATGTTATCAAAAAGAGCCTAATCCACCAAATGCATTTTTGAAGTAAAAAGATCCTGAAAATAGTCTAGAGCCAACCTACCAACATGACTTGGCTCTGTACTTAGCGAACCATCTTCCAATCTAAGGCTAACAAGCTTTCGCCGTGATCGCTCCTTCATACATGCATGAAAATAGGCAGTGTTTCTGTCCCCATCTCTTAACCAAAGCTGTCTCGAGTTCATAGCTGCGAGCTCCTCCTCCCATTTAAGAAGCTGATCCATGTGTTTCCTTGTAGCAACCAACTGATCAATATGTCTAGAATCCCCGGACTGTTGAGTTAATAAATCCAATCTCAAGATCTCATCCTGACAAGCCTCTAGCTTCCGTTGCACGTGACCAAACACCTCCCAATTCCAATGCTTCAAAGCCGAACGAAGCAACAAGCGAAGTTTCTTGAAAAGTACATCCATTGCCGAACCGTAAATGTGCCGACTCCATTGATTCTCCACAAATGTGAAAAAATCTGGATGATCCACCCATATACGAAGAAACTTAAAAGAACTCTTAGGCTTATCTCCCGAAGGGAGTTCCACCAACAACGGCGCATGATCCGAATCCACAGTAGCGAGGTGTTTCACCCGTAACCAAGGATAATTTAGTTTAAAGTTCCCATTAACCAAAACTCGATCCAGCCGCTTCCAAATTCGGTGAATACCATCCTGATTATTGCACCAGGTATAACGGCTTCCTTCGTAGCCCACATCATCAAGACCCCGCCTCGCCTCATCAATGAAGTTATTAAAGTCATCTAGTTCACGAAGGTCACACTGGCTCCTCCAAGCTTTTCCCCGAGTGCGATATGACATTGAAGTCGCCGCCGCCGCCTACTAACCAAGGATCAGATCTTTGCATAGAAAAATTAACTAAATCTGCCCACAACTCCGTTCTTTCCTCTTTTGTGCACTTGGCATAAATAAAACTAACGTTGGCTTCAAAATGTTGCTCTACTTTAACGTGTACAGTTATAAATTGATTAGAACTTGCAAGAAGAGAAACCTCCACTCTATCATTCCATAATATCCAAATATGCTGGTTAATAGGATTGACGTGTAAGCTATCAAAAAACGCATACGCTGCGAACGAAGCCAAACGATCCTCGAAGCTTTGGGTTCCGTATAGCACACAGAATGGATTATGATGTCTCTTAATCATACGAAAATAATTCCTCGACGCTTATTACACACACCCCTCGCATTCCATATGAACATCGTCATGTAAACTATTATTGAGAGGGTTTAGTCTGGGCCTTAGCTGCAGCCCTAGTCACACGTACATTTTGCTTTGCAAAGGAAACTTTCTTTCGATATTTATTCAAATTCTCACAATAATGAATAAATGATGGCCTTAGCTTAACTGAGGACATATCCAAATCTGTCAAAGCTGTAGTCAAATCTATAGCGTTAGATTCTTTGTCCCCATCAACCGAAAGTGCTCGACGATCGAAACTCCTGGGAGCGATGTGGAACATCCTTCCATACATCCCGCCACTGCTACACAGCCATGCTTATTCCGTTCAAGCATCGCAACTTCCTTTTCAATTTCCGTCTCACCATCTAAGTTCATTAAAACATCATATGAATTTTTAACCGGGACACCGCCCGTATTAGGGACCCCCAAATCTTCCACGTTCCTGCTATCCGCCTGAACCACTCGGCCGGGCCCGTGCTCACGATCCTTCTCTCCTCTGTGCTCCTCGTGGAGTTGGAACCATTGAAGGAGTTGCATCCCCACTATTCTTAGTAGCCTTTTCCACCTGTACCCACTTTTTGTCCCTAACGAAATTTGTCCCATTCAAATTGGGATTTTCTTTGGGGGATGGTTCTGTCAAGACCTCCTTACCTTTCAAATTAGTCCTTGGCTGCATATTACCACCATTACGGGGGCCGTTAAAATCAACAGGATGATCCGATTGAGATTTAACAGCCCTTTTAAATCCTTTGCGACAAAACTCCTTCGTATGACCAAGGAGACCACATCCAACGCAAAAATTAATGTTCCCTTCGAATGCTAATGGCTGCCAAAAGCCGTCATCTTTACTTGTGCCTATCCAAAAACGAGACGGGAGCTTCTCCGAAACATCCATCTCTACACAAATACGGGCAAACATCGGTCGCACTAATGATAATGTTTTATCATCCGCCCTAAGAAACTTCCCGAGAGAGTTACCAATACATTGGAGAAAAGATGGGTTGAAATAAGTAAAAGGTAGTTGGGGAAGCCTCACCCATACTGCCACCTTCGTGGAGTCCTTACTAAACGAGAAATCCGAGACCACCGAAAACGAAACATGCACGATCGAATCATGTGCGATTCTTTAGAAAGGGCTAATACTAGATCCTCTGAAGAAGAGAGATGAACCATTACATGAAGAGGATCGAGTAGTCCAACAACAAAGGGGCCGTTTAGCTTCCATGATTTGGATATTTCTTCCTGTATCGCATGTACAGAAGGACGTCCAGCCGAGAACTTCAACACCATGGTGTTCGAGAACCTTATCGCCGTTTTCTACCTCCGGGGTGAATATACACCCCGGTTCTCCGTTGAACGAAGTCTGGTTCCTTGGGGCTAGAGGTATAGCTTGTAGAACGGGATTCTCCTTCCCCACAAAAGGCTTAGGGTTTCCAACTATGTTAGCATATGTTTTGGGAACGGATGCGGTTGGTGGAACCGATGACATGGGGGCCGAGGGAGCGCTGGCCGCAGCTGATGAAGGACCAGCCGGAGTGTTAGCCGCCATGCCTACGCCGTCCGGCGGCATGAAGGCGAAACCCTAATTAGGGCGTCAAAACCGTGGAGATAAATCTACAGAGAGAATTTTTTTTGTTCACTCTATTTTTTGATAAACATTGCTCCCCTACGATGTTATTACATGCGTTACACTAGAAAACTAATTCTAGACTATTGAAATGGATTGACTGTCATGCTTGTATCCTTGTGACATAATAAATGCATACTTGATATATGTTGAGTTCGCTCTTGTCGAGCTCAATCTTGATTGTTTATTGATGAGATTATATACTAATCTTGATCGAGGACGCCTTTTGTCGGACTCGCTCCATACCGATTGATTGTTGGGTAAATACTACTTGGCATTGCATGAGTCCAACCCGGCATACTTGTTACCAAGCACACACCCTCCTTGGCCACAATGGTGGGGAAGAGCTCTCTTGGCCAACCAATACGCGCCCATTGAAATTGACTACTTTGTTATCCCGAGCATATTCTCGGAAGATCGATGTATTATCACACCCATCGATAACCGCACGCTAAGGTTACTTTTGCAGGTCGACGAAGCGGCCCAGCTCTATATCCTCATATTATGTGAACTATGTTCAATAATGTGCATCTTAGATATTTGATCTACATGATTGGAATATTGTCTTGGTTAACGTGTTGCATAATGCCATGTCATGCATGATTGACAGCTTACGAGTCATTATGACTTACCCACTCCACTTACAGATTTTTTAGATCCTAGCAGTCGACCTCCCACGAGGATCGCAGTTGCTCGTATACTTTAGTTCTCTTTTGATCAGGCTCTTGCAGTCGAAGAGGTGGTTCTAGAAGTCCTCTTATCTTCTTTTGTATTTTGCAAGGACGATGGTTATAAGCTAGTCATCTAGACTATGCTTGGGATTGTATAGACTTGTGCTCGTGTATTCCTGTTAGCTACTGTATTATTAACTCTTGTAGTAATTATCTTCTCTTGATGCCGGCAATTGTACGTGTTAGCCGTGCCTTGTATATCTTGTTAGCGTTCACTACGTTTAGACTTCCGCTGAGCATCCCATTAGCTCTTATTTATTTCCTTGTCATATTTACTGCTTAGCTTGGGTTCCGGCTGTAGTGTCGCCGAAGACTTGGATTAAATGTTTAACTGTTTTATCAGGTGAAATGATTTTGAAAATACCGACCTTTTGTGTCGAGTTCTCCTACGACTGAAATGTTGCGTCACGTCAGTTTTAAAATAATTTTGAGTCCTTGCATGTTCATTCCTTTCCTGTCTTGTCTTGTTTGGCGCTCCGGTCCGCGGTCCCATATCCGGTCCGGGGTCGGGGTCGCCACAGTTGGTATCAGAGCTCTCGTTAGCTTTTGTTATTGGTTAGCTGTCGTTAGCTATTGGTCAGGATAGGTTCCATGGCCTAGGTGGGTTATTTCTTGTGTGATGTTCTAACGTCGAGTGAATTCTTATAGGTGCTTGATGGTGAATCCTAGAGCAGATCGTGTAGGCCGAGGTAGAGGCAGACCCAGGAGAGTTCCTGATGAACCTGAGGAGGAGTTGCCACCTCCACCACCGAATCCAGTGGGCATGAATGCTCAGATGGCAGATTTGTATCGCCGCATGACAGAGTTTATGACCGAAATGGCTCAGATAGGTCAGGGTCAGAATGTTCCTCCACCGCCACCGCCAGAACCGAATGCGAGAGTATCACCACCAAGGAATGAAGTCATACCTGAAGCAAGGTTGCGAAATAATACTATCTTGGAGAGGTTCTTGAAAATGAAGCCTCCATCATTTGAAGGGGAATCGGATGCTAGTATGGCCGAGTTATGGTTGGAGGACGTGAAGAAGATCTTTGCAGTTATGGGTACACGGATGAGGAGAAGGTTGTGTTAGGCGTGTATAAGCTTAGAGGAGCCGCTAATCATTGGTGGGAGGTTCTACGTGATAGTTGGGAGTTGAATCGGTGTGGCTCAAGTATGGCTAACTTTGAGATGGAGTTTAGGGCTTCTTACGTGCACTGTTGGGTTGAAACGAGGAAGAGAGTTCGAGGATGCGGAGGCGGGGAACCATGTGTGGCAGAGTATTACGCTAAGTTCTTTGAATTATCTCGTTATTGTGCACATCGGTGCGGGATAGAGAACCGCAGGACTCATAAGGTTTGTGAAGGGGTTGAAGGCGGAGTTTGGGAAGCTTAATTGTTATCTCTTGAGTTGGAGGATTATCGGACGCGGTAGATCGTGCTTATGAGATAGAAGCGAGACATTGAGGACGCCAGAGGCTGGCGGTCTTCTTGCGGTGACCTCCCGGCATTCGGGGAGAGGGGTCATCTTGAGGGGAATCGATCCGGCCATCGGGGCAATCGCTGCTTTTAATAATCGAGAATAGGCAGCGATGCGGTGGGCCGATTTAGGCAGCGATCGATGAGTAGTAGTGGC
>CM028381.1:55351741-55511405 GCA_013146195.2 Codonopsis lanceolata
ACATGAGCTTTTTAAAAAGAAACTACAAATTAAACCAATATAAATAATAAAGTCAATTATTTTTTTTTAAATTACGCTAAATAATCAATTAACGCTTTATTTAGGACCTGGGAAGATTTTTTGGGTTGCAAGTGTTTCGAGGGAAGTTCGATGGCCCGAATAAAACTACACGCGTTAACATTATAGCTATTCGTTAAGTTAGATCGGAAAGGTCGGTTTGTTAGGTTTGCACTATAATTTTGCTCTATTTACTTATGTTTCTTAAGTTTACTCCCCACCAACCCCATTCTTAGCTCCAAAATTCAACCTTGCCTTCACGTCACCTGGCGATATCATTAAGTACTCCCCTTCGCCCCTTAATAATAACGCTCGCTTCGATCCCAAGACACGCTTTGAAGTTAAAAAATAATCGACTCTCGATTATTTATATTAGTTTAATGTGTAGTTTCTTTTAATGCCCATTGTATGTGGCCTTGATCACCAAAGCAAGAGTGAAAAAGTAAGGGTAAAGTGGTAAAATGATGTTTCTAAAACAGAAGTTTCAAAGTTGACAATTATTTTGGGACTTGACGATAATTTAGGGACTAATTAAGATTTTTTTAGTCATATCATGTTCCGTGGCTTGGATAATAACATGCATCTATTCAAAAATACTTAAACATAAATAACATGATTATAATTAGAGATGGTACTGTGGGTGAGCGTAGTTTTTCCAATCCGGACGGACCAATGGAACCGACTGCACTGCCAAAAATGGACCTGACCAATTACTTTGATTGGTCCTGATCTCAATTTTACGAACGACAATTGGTCCGCTCTCTGCTTCCAAACCAAAACGTGAACCGACCAATGTGTATTTATTATTTTTTATTATATAATATACTAATATAGTATAATTAGTATATATATATATATATATATATATTGATAAGAAGATAATAAAAGGGATACAACTTACAACCTAAAGAAAATATATAATAATTTATATCAATATTCAACCAAGTTTCCTTTATTTGATTAAAGAGAAAATAGGAGGGAAAAACATTGTTCTTCCATATTAATTAATTTTCTCGCTTTTTTGTGATTCCAAACATTATTAGTTTGAAGGATTGTTACCCTGAAATTAATTAAATTAACATAAGTGTGGATCGAGAGAAGATGACTTGCAATAAATTTCACAACTTTCTTTTTTTCACTTTTTATTAATTTTAGTAATGATTTTTACCTTAGTTTATTTTCACAAGAACAACGAACCCAACAAAATGTTGTATGAAGGAAGAACATGATTTGATTATTGATCATTGTTTTTAGAAAATCTAGTTATCCTCTTGATCAAAGATAC
The DNA here is from genome assembly GCA_013146195.2 of Codonopsis lanceolata. Lineage (NCBI taxonomy): Eukaryota > Viridiplantae > Streptophyta > Magnoliopsida > Asterales > Campanulaceae > Codonopsis > Codonopsis lanceolata. Next base: position 55,353,084 of record CM028381.1, read on the forward strand.
GCATCGTATTATCCTGCCCCGGTCCTCGACGCCTTCAATTGCTTCGACCGACCAACGATTGGTTCTAAACATATCGGGTTGGTCCTGCCTTTATATTTTTAGCCATTATTGGTCCGTCCCCGTTCTCTCAATTTTTCCAAAAAGTGGACCGAACCCACTCAAGCTCACCCCTATTTGTAATTAAGGTTATCGGATATGTTGATTAAGCCATTATCCATTGTTGTAATAGATGATGGCTTAACCCAAAACTATTCATTAACACCTAATTGTCACCCCTAATTACTATATAAGTCGATGATATTTATAAAACCTAATTACAATATAAGTGGATGATATTTATAAAATGTCATATAAATTGTAAGTGCTCCCTCCGTCCCTAAATTATTGTCCTGGTTGACCCGGCGCACAGATTAAGAAAAAACAATTGACTTGATTATTTATATTGGTTTAATGTGTAGTTTCTTTTAAAGCTCATGTATATGTGGCCCATAATTAAAGTAAGGAAAAAAAGTAAGGGTAAAGTGGTAAAAGTGATGTTCTAAAAAGGTAAGTTTCAAAGTGAACAATTATTTTAAAACTAAAAATATAAGGAGGATGATAATTTAGGATAAATTGTAAGTATAATTTTGAATGTAAATTCTTAAAATAATACTATAATTGACTTTTTGTTGGAATAGATGGAGAACAAGAGTTTTCATCCACCTTCCAAAAATAGAAACTTCATCAACCTAACAAAATATTCTACTGTTTTAGTATAAACAACCATGGTGAAAAAATCACAGGAAGATCCACTCAACAACCCGGATGATGTTTTAATACTCCCTCCGTCCCAATTTATTTTTTTTCCCATATTTGACCCAACAAACAAGTAAAAGAAAAATAATTAACTTAATTATTAATATTAGTTTAATATGTAGTTTTTTTAAAAGTAAATTGGTAAAAGTATTGTACTAAAAAGAATAATTTTAAATAAGACAATTAGTTTAGGACGAACGAAAATGGAAAGCATGAGAATAATTTTGGGACATAGTTATTTCTACCATTTCGGGCAAAGAGTTTACTATTCTATTTTTGGATGTTTCATTTAAAAAGTCCACTTTAAAAAATGAAGGACATAAAAGTATCATTTTCTTAAAAAGTTTGATTTTCAAATGAGGACTCTTTGTCCAGAATGGAGGGAGCACATTCTAACTGCTATGACAACAAACAAAAGTATAAAATTAAAAATAAAATAAAATATTCCATTTAAGGCTTTCCAAAAATCTCAATTAGGTCTGATAATTACAACTCATTACTCGTTAATTCACACAATCCGACCCATTAATTTTTCTTTACCAAAAAAATTAACGGGTCGGTTATGTGGATTAAACGGGTCGAACTTGTTACCCATTTCGATCAGTTACATATTACGACCCAACTCATTTTTACTTGTTAACTATTTCGACCCGACTCATACTCAACTCAACCTAATCGTTGGCCTTAATCTAAACTATTTGGGAACGCAATCACATAACGATACTCACCTAGAGAGAAGACTACGTCGCAAGATAAGACAATAAAATAACGGAGAAAATTCAGATATTCCCAACATATAAGAGAAAGACCCTGATCCCCTGACTATACAAAAAGTGGCATAGCTAATCCAAAGAGCATGGTTAACGGTGCATCAAATAACAAATCAAATTAAATTTTAGCTTACAATAATAAATTTAAAATGTATCTAATCTAATTATTATTTAATTTGGTTTGATTCAAATCAAAACCAAATTAAAAAAAATCAAACCAACCGATCATGACATAAAACTACTCCGTTTTGGCCTTTAAAGGCATGAAACGACAAAGTTTCAAAGCCAAAAATTCAAAAAATTGAAGAAGGTGGCCGACAGACACTCTTCACGTACAGAAAATTTGCTGCTCATCCCTTTCCACATGGCAGGTTGCTAGTGGTTGGAATAACTTTTTTACCATTGTTTTTCTTGTCCAATTTTCAGCCAAATTTTTTTAAATCTTTTTCCTAAACGAAAGTATACATTTTTACCTATAAATAGAGATTTGGTTTGTTTCATTTGAATATCTGAAAAATTTTCTATGATTTTTTTCAAATTTTTAGTCATTTCTGAAGAAAAAAAAGTAATGGAAATAAAGATAATGGAGTATGAAAAACATATTGGATTATGTGTCACTATTATATGAATTTTTTGGTTTTGAATCAAATGAATATCAAATGAATTATTTTATTGATTTTTAATAAGTTGTGTTTGATTTAGGTTCTTTGATCCAAACGGTTGTCCTTACTCTAAAGACCCCCATTTTCGATCGTTCTTTGCTCTCATATTAAATATAATTGAATTTAATCAATTATATATACACATATTACTGAGTATTAAGGGTTATATAACTACATTGAATAAAAATATTTTATCATAATTAATATGTTAATATTAAATGTGGATGGTAAAGTTGAAATATTATGGGGATGATAAATACTTAATCTGTACAAAAATTATTGTTCTGCTTTCTTTTCGTCCGTACTAAAATAATTGTCTTGTTTTAAAAAAATCTTTTTAGCACAACATTTTTACTAATTTGCTTTTACTTTTTCATACTACTTTAATTATGAGTCACATACAAATGAGTTTTAAAAAAACTACACATTAAATAAATATCAATTGTTTTTTCTTAATTCGTATGTGATGAGCTCGGCCCAAATCTTGGTCACGAGCTAGGCACATGTGCCCTCACGTGATAAGCACATAGAAGATAGGGATCAGGAAAAAGGTCACCCGAGCAAGATAACCCAAGGAGAACATTAACATATCTACCGAGCAGGAATCCTCCTACCAATCTGATCGAGCAGGAAGCAAGGCTGCTCGAATAAGACAGTTATTCATTCCAAGCCTAACTATCAAGATAACCATGGAGCCCAAAATTTAAGTCATAAAGGCCTATGATCTCCGTCAGTTACGCGATCAACCCCTATTTATGGTCATAAAGGCCTATGATCTCGTCATAGTAATGACTCAGCCCGGATTTCATTCTCAAAAAGGCTATATATACTTGGCAATATTTCATTTCAAAGGTATGCTCACTTTTACGCGCCGAAACTCTGTTATTTTGCTTCTACAAGCTTAATACTTACTCTCACGCCTGAGGGATTTCGAGAGGCCTTGCCTTTCATTCCTTCTAAGGTGTTCTTCCTTTGACAGATTTTTATAAGATCATACATTCACATAAGCTCAGATATCCTACAAACCGCAAAGAACGGCTCAAGACCAAATTGTGTAGCATCAGTATGTACGGTCAAACAAGACAATAATTTTAAGCAGGAGAGAGTAATTTTTTGAACGTAAAATTTTAAAATAAAATATCACAAAATAGTATAGTGAACGTTTTTGTTTGGAACGAAGGGATTATTACTTCCTCAGTTCGAGGGCAAAGAGTCCTTATTTGAAAGTCAATTTTTTTTAAAAAAAAATGACACTTTTAGTAATCTATTAGTAATAAAATGATATCTCCATACGTTAATTTTTAAAATAAACTCTTTAAATAAAACATTTTAAAATGTAATCGTTGACTCTTTTTCTGTCTCTATTTAGAAAGTTAATTTTACCAGTATTATTTTTATTTTTTATTTAGAAAGTTAATATTACCACTCTGGATAATTTCTTACTTTGTGCGTGTGTGTATCTTCCTCACTTTCCTCTGGAGTATTATTTAGAAAGTTTCGTTTAGTTCGTTGGATCTTTATCTCTTTTATTTAGAAAGTTTCGTTTAGTCCGTTGGATCTTCTATCTCTTTTCTAACTTAGTTTTTTTATTTATATTTTTTTAATAATAGAGGAAAGTAAAAAATCGAACGTGGAGAATACCTTCTAAAACTCCTTGTCTAACTCCGCCTAGGCATTAGGCGTCTCTCTACCGCCACGAGTTTTTTAGTCGTCGTCTAATCAGTAAATTCTCGGTGCCTACGCCAAACCCCGTCGACCTTAATTTATTTTTGTAGCTTTGATTTTGTGGCGTACGGTGATCGAAAAAGGAAGGGGAAGTTTTAATGGTAAGGAAGAGAGGGAGATAGAAAGAAAAGAGATTTGATTTTGTAGATATTTGGTAGGCTAAGAGAGAGGATAGATTAAAACGTTAAATCTATGAGAAAGGAGATTGGAGGATAAAAAAATGAGGAGTGTCGGTCTGCCGGAGAGAGAGAAGGAAAAAAAAAGAAAGGAAGAAAAATGGGTAGTTGGTCTGCTAGATAAAGAGAAGAAAGAAGAAGAAAAAAAGATGAAGAAGAAAGGGGTTGTCTCGGAACTCAGAATTCAGAATGAAGAGGGATTAAGAAGGATAGGTTAGACTGTGGACTGTAGGTGTAACGCCCCAAACTTGGTACCGAAATCACGGTCCCACAATTTGGTCACGTCATTAACAATCATAACTTAAATAATAGTAAATATTTCAAATCTCATAATAATTAAATTTTAAACATGTTTGACTAAAGTAAAAAAAACCCCAAGTAATTCAATACAAAATCAAAATAAAACTTAACATGAGTCAATAATTTATTCAATGTACTATCAAGTGATTTTATAAGAATGACTAGATTTAAAATTCTCGTAAATCGTCGTCTTGGTCTACCTGTGCCGAAATCATTTACCTGAGAAAGAAGAGTATGAAGGGGTGAGCGAACAATGTTCAGTAAGTTCATATACAACCCATCTGGTTACTAAGGAGGAGTTGATGAAAAACAAATCAAAGATGAATATTTCAAGTATTCAAAATTCATTGTTCAAATATCGATAAGCGGAAGCAGTTATCAAATTTCGATTTAAGAAAACGAGAGTCCAAATGAAAGTAAAGTACAAAGGTGACTCGAGTAACCAACTATCACCAACCGTCTCATACCGATTTGGGACAATTGACTACTCACAGATTCTCATGATCACTTAAGCAATCCAAATATTTACTCCGAAGAGTTTCGATAGTTCGATAAAATTTGATATATCCGGATAACCATACCATTAACTAGGTGACAATTCAAATATTTACTCCGAAGAGTTTCGATAGTTCGATAAAATTTGATATATCCGGATAAACATACCATTAGCTAAGTGGCATTTGATAAATTCAATTGTTCGATAATCATATCCATTAATCAAGTGGAATTTGATAAAATCAGTAATTCGATAATCATATAGCCGGCTTAGTGATCAAGGTGGAATTTCAAGGAATACAATGTTATAACAAAATTATGCATCGCAAAAATCATACTTTTTATATCAAAACAACATCTCACATGAAGGTCGATAATTATGTGAGAATTAACAAAGAATAAAAATCATGATTTCGAAAGAAGTGTAAACGACGGAGTTCAAATTCAAATGCCGATTTAAAATTAGAGTACGTTTCAAGGAAACATTAATATCAAAGAATTAAATGGAAACCTAACGAATGATTCATAAAAAATCAGAGACCTAAAAGAGGTATAATCTCTTACCTCGATATGCTTTTCAAAGATAATCCACAACACGTACTATCGCCTTAAGCTCGTTTGCCAAAATCTAAGTTCAATCATAAACAATGATCATGAAACTATGTATTGCAATGATTTATAAAAATATGGTTGCGAGAATATATATATATATATATATATATATATATATATATATATATATATATATATATATATATATATATATATATATATAATTCTTTACAAATACCGACAATTATATTGGTAGACTTCTTGGTATAAAAATAGATGTAGTTAAAAAATATAACATAATCATGATAATGACAAAAGATTAACTTATTAAAATATGCAAAACTCAATTTCCATAAATTACTCTCACAGTACACTCATAGTCATAGTCGTTCCATAAATATATATTGTATATAAGTAGGTAGATGACCTCATCAAGTACAATTGGCAATTCTGGCAGGATCCACCCACACGACACACACTAACTCATACGATACATCAGTATAATGCATAGTTGTACCACTCATATACACATTATACAATATATATTATTGATGTGGCAAAATCCTCAGCTTGGGCCGTCTGTGCTTTGGGTAGGATATCTGGGCTTGAATCTGTTTCCTTGAACCTAGCTGAGAACAGAGAAAACCTGAGTGGAAGTGCAAGGCAGGGCCTCGCGAAACCCCTCCGGCGTGAGAGTAAGTATCGAGTGCAAGTATGACAGCAATTCGACAGAATGCCAAGGCTCAAGAAAGAGGGTGAGTATATGCGTGTACCTTGTTATGGCTTGTGGAGGAGTATTTATAGGCCTCTTTGTGGTTGAATCCGGCCAAGATTCGGTTTCCTTAGTTACCTTATTCAACAAGGGGAGAATCCCTGGATTTTAGGCGTGATACGCGGTTGGCCGCGAGATATCAGGAACAGATAGGGCAAGTGTCCTGCCCACATATGGTAACCTTTGACTGTGTCTTGGAAGACAAGCTACTGGCGTTTCCTGCTCGATATGGGTCTGAGCGGGCAGGGCTCTGCCCGCCTATTTTGATAAGTGTTGAATTGAGCGAACATAGGTCCTGCATGGCCCCTCGGCCTGACAGTAGGCCTATGCCCGGCCGTTTGGACGGAGTTTCTATGCTCGCCGCCGATGCTTTCATTACTTTGCTCGCTAGGCCTGTGGGTCTCATAAGGATTGTGCTCGTGACTGGCACGTGAGGGTAGCTCGTGCCTTGCTCGTGACCGGGTTTGGGCCGGGCATATCAGTGGCCCCTAGCTTCGTGTCTGGCGAGTATTCATGCTCGGAGCAGGGAGCGTACAGGATGTTATGACGTTGCTCGAAGTTCGGGCACAAACACTTGTGAAAATTTTGGAGAATAATGATCGGGCTGAGCGTAGTGGTGGATGGTTCTAGAACTTCATTTGGCAACCAGATGGTGCGTATCAGAGAAGCCTCTCGCTGAGAGTATCCCAAGGTGAATGGGGACAGAGCGTGTGAGCCGCCAGAGAGTAATGTGAAGCGACAGCGGCTCGAATCTCGAGGCAAAGCATTGAGTGTGCATGTGGGCTGGTGACGGCGCGCAGTCCTTTCGACTTCCCGTTCGGCGCCCCCAAAAATTCCCCAGATTTCGCCTATAAAAGCCCGAAGCTTCTCCCATTTGAACTTTTACGGTTCTTAGAGTTTCTAGAGAGAGAGAATAGAGAGAAGCTCTGCAAATCCTTGCCGCCGACCCCCTGAAACGTTCCAGCCACCGGTGCCCTTGCCGTTGTTCCTCTGTCCAGACCGCGATTTCCAGAATTTAACCTCTTCCAGATTCTTAACAGTAAGTTTCTTCACTTCTCATTTCATGTTTTATTTTGCTCACTTTCTTTGTTTTTCGCATTTCTGGGCAAAGTCTCCTTCCCCTTCTGCATCTTCTGGGTAAACTCAATAGAATTAGGAAAGTCCATAGGTTGAGATCGAGGAGAATCACCCACTGTGTCCTGTCTGCTAGGCGGGCAGGGCCCTTGGATTTACCTAGACTTAGAGCTTTTTTCCCTTTTAGCAACTGTTCTATTTTACGGGCAGGATCTGACCATTGCTTTCCCTCGATCTCTATGTAGATGTCTGACGGAGAGTATTCGGAGAACGATCGTGAGGAGTTTAGCTATGGCGGGCAAAATGACCCTTTAAGCAGTGAGAAGTCCCCTTCGCTTGACGCCGTATTCGAAGAGGGAGACGAATTTGTGGCCGGAGAGGCCGTAGCAGCATGGGTTCGTGTTCCCGTGATCACCCTCACCGACTCGACCAGCGAGCATAGTAATTTCGACGGTGAGGTAGAACAGGGTCGGGTGGCCGCCGACGGGCAAGGCCCAGTACAGCTGCCCGAACGTGTGGAGCCCGCTGTTATGGAAAAGGCTGGTGACGAGCTGTTGCTGGACACCCGGGAGACTTTTGCGGTCAACGAGCCTTGCCACTCGGAGGAGGAGGATTCTGACAACGTCCCTATCGCACGGAGGAGGAGACGGACTACCCGTACAGGAAACGAGGCTACCACCTCTACCCCTCCCCCGGCCTGGATGTCTGATGCCGAGAAGACGTTTTATGCAGCTCATTGGGCTTCGCTAGATACCCCGGCTAAGCTTACTGCCTGGTTCACCTCAATGGGAATAGAGGCTTAAGATTACCGAGTAGAGAAGGTCGTGTTGGTGGACGGCGAATATCCCCGCGAGCAAGACGGAAAATTGTTGTTCTTTGCCGACTTTTTCCGAATAGGGTTGCGTCTGCCTTTAGATCCTTTCATCCTATTGTTCCTCAAGGAATTTTGCCCGATGCCCGGCGACCTGATGTTAAACACAGTCAAGGCCTTAATGGCATATATTGTAGCGTGTCGTCTGCTGCGAGTAGAGCCTACACTCAAGATTTTCCGGCGTCTCTTCATTCTGAGCGTCAATGCTTATGGCCGAATAAATGCCCGGTCCAATTCCAGTTTTCTCAGGATTCTGTCCGACGTACCGGGGAAGTTGAGTCTTGGGATAGGAGAGCCGTCATGATCGAATCCCGAAGCGGCTAGCCAATAATGCCTATGAGTCAGGCGTGTATACACGTTCCCAAGCTTCCCCGTGGCAGCTTCACCACCGGTGATTCTGGTCGCCTGGCGGTTATCCGGGCTGCCTTGGGTGTCGTGATGGACGGGGAAAAGTAGATCAGCCAGGAGAGCCTGTTCGATTGGAAAGAACTAGTCTGCAACCCCAAAAATTTACGCCTGGCTGGGGTGCTCCGAGCTGTCATCCCTTGGGTAGAGCCCCTATGTTCCTTTGATGCTGAAGAGGCCCATGTCTATTGAGGCGACTACCATGGGCAGAATTTTCGCCAAGATTGTCGTAGGCTCGGGTATGACTGCACGCCTGCCTATACTGCTGCCCCTGGTTGATTTAAACTTTGCTCACTTTTTCTTTTAACTGTTTGACTAGTTGTTTTCTTTCCGACTGTGGTACTGATTTTTCCTTTTTTTTGCAGTTATGTTGACCCTGAGGCAGTTACAAAAGCTGGAAGCCGAGGAGAGCCGGAGGGTGGCCGCTCTGGCAAGCAAACCAACCCAGACCGTGCCCACCGTCCCACTTGGCCCTGCGGCCAAAAAAGCTCCCGCGGTCAAGAAAACTGTTGAGGTTTTCCCTCCTCCCCCTCCTCCACCTGCTGTCGATGCACCCGCCCCAACTGCTGATGATGCCGCTGTGGCCGCGCAAGCGCGGGAAAAGAAAGAGACACCCGCCCCGCAACCGACGATCTATCCGCCTACGGGCACGGGCTCTGAACATACTGCCCGAGAGTCATCGAAGCCGTGGCTGAATCCTGGCTACGAGATGCCGACTACCGTCACTTCTGCCCGGGCCATAGTTAGCGGGCTGTCGGAGGTCCCTAACATCGGGCACATTGAATTAACTGCTCGTGGGAGCCCTGCCGACTTAGTTGGCAAGGGTATCATGAAGAGGCTTCTTTAGGAGGACATCACCCATGACCGCGACACCCCCGGACATGTCTTGCTTGGGCATGTTGGGTTCAACTTAAGCGAGGTATGTTCGCGGTTGTCTTCTTTTTTTAACAGCCTTTGTTCACTTTTCTTATGCTGACCTTGTTTTATGTTTTCACTGTCTTTCAGATCGCTTCCTCTTGTACCAACATTTATGACCGCTACACTGAGGAGAGGGATGCTCGGAAGAAGGTCGAGTCCGAGAGGGACGAGCTGGCGGGCATGGTGAAAAGTAAGAACGAACAAATGGCCACTCTTGATAAATCGTTGAAGGAGAATGTGGCCACGAACAAAAAACTTGAGGCCGACAAGAAATCTCTGGCCAAAGAGAAGACGACCCTTGTGGCCCAACAGAAGAAATCCCAAGCCGCCGAAGAGTCCCTTCTCGAGCAACGGACCCAGCTTCAGGCCGAACTGAAGGCTTTAAAGGCCTGGGCAGCAAAAGACGCGGCGGTCATAGCTTCCTTCTCGGATCAGCTGGCGGCGACCAAAGAACAGGCCGTAAAGGACTTCGAAACTTCCCCGGCCTACGCTTCCCAAGTGCGCTAGGCAATATTCCCCTACTACACAGTGGGCACTAATCATATCTTGCGGATGCTAGCGGGCACGGACGCGGTGGACATGGCAACGATGGCTGAATGGGCGCTACTCAACCCATACTATGCAGAGGCTCGGAATCTGCACCATCTTGTGCCTTATACTCAGGGCGAGCTGGATGCCCTTGCTCATGATGATGCAGAGGACGGACTGGAGCCCTGGATCCCCCCCGCTCCCTTAGCCGTGAACGTGTGCATCCTGGTGGAGGCCAAGAGGGCAGAGAAGGAGGGGCGAATCACGGAGGCCGCCCACCGCAAGTAGAATCGAGGCCCCGCCGAGAGAAGCCGCCGCAACGACCTCCCCAAATGTAGCTTAGGTGTTTTGTACTTTGTTTGGCCGATGGGCCTTTGTAGCTGTACTCGAAATTTTTGGTCGTACATTGGGTTTTTGATGAACAATGACTTGTAATTTGTTTCTTTACTTTATAATTTTGCTCGGTAGTCGCTTCTTTACTTGTGTTTTTCCTGCATTCTATTAGTACTAACATATTTGTATGCGGGGTTGTCCCGAAAATATAACGAGCAAAACAATTAATGAATCGACCACGTAAAATTATGCAAACATGAACCCAGAAATAATAAAGCAAAACAAACTATTATATATCTGAGCTTAGTGTAATTCGGGCAAGAGCTCGAGGTGTATGTCTGATACCAGCCAGGGCTTCCCCCGGGCATACAGATCGTTGCCTCTCGCTCTGAGTGATTGGGACGGGCCAAGGCTTTTGAATGGGCAGGGCCCCTATCGCCTTGGACGAGCTTCAGAAGACTGCCTAGCGGGCATGGCCCAGCTCGGCGACCGACGACCGGACATGGCCCTTGTTCGATGTGGGTAACTCGAAGCGGTTGTCAGTATATCAACTGGGTGCGGAGATATACGACTAGCGTGTTGCTCTGGCCACCGTAGGAACTGTAGCTAGCCGCTATCCGATGGGCGTGGCCCCTACCGCGTGGCGGGCATCCTAGTACGTGAACCAGGTAGGGCCGCATCTCACCCACAGAGAAATTAAGTTCACTAATACTCGGGTGTTTGAGTGTTGACTGGGCTTGGCCCTGGTCGCTTGTCAGGCAAGCAGCTTTGTCGAACATAACGTAGCCAATCGATAGATACCAATAAAATCTGAATGAACAAATTATATAAGACTTGCCTTTATTAAATAACATTGGTGACCCTCAACAGGGCTGAGGGTCTTGCCCGTTCATGTACTGAAGACTGACTTAAGGGTAGTACTTTTTCAAATGATCAGCGTGCCACGGATGGTTTAGGTCTTTTCCTTCTTGAGTCCGGAGTGTGTAAGTGTCCTCTCTGATTATGCCAGTAACCTGAAAAGGTCCTTCCCAGTTAGGTGATAGCTTTCCCCATTCTGCTCGTTGGTCTGTTACCTCCATCTTTTTAAGTACCCAGTCTCCAACCATGAAGGCTCTGCCCCGGACCCTTTTGTCATGATGAGCCTTTGCTCGCTGCTTGTAGTTGACCATTCTGAGTCAAGCATCCAGCCTTCTTTTTTCCAAGAGATCAAGGTCTATTGCCTGCAAGCCGGGTTGTTCGCTTTCATCAATGGGAGACTCGATAACTAGGCAAAGCCATTTCAACCGGAATCATTGCCTCCGATCCATAAGTGAGAGCAAATGGGGTTTCCCCTGTTGGGCCGGGTACAGTAGTTCTGACTGCCCATAAAGCCAATGGTAGTTCCTCGTCCCATTTCTCTGCTCACCCTTCTAAATTTCTCTTAAGTGCATGTAAGACCTGCTTGTTTCCAGCTTCGGCATGTCCGTTCCCTTGAGGGTAAGCTACAGATGAATGCCAATGCTTGACACCCAAGCGAGCACATTCCGCAGTGAACTTGTCAGAGAACTGGGTGCCATGATCGGATATGATTGCCCACGGAAGGCCGAATTTGCACCATACTTGATCATGGACGAACTTGATGACGTTTGCTTCTGTGATTTTGGCCAGAGGCTTTGCTTCTATCCATTTCGTAAAGTAATCAATGGTGACCACTGCATATTTGTATTTGCCTTGTGCTAGTGGGAACGGGCCGATCAGATCAATTCCCCACATGTCGAAGGGCCAGGCCGCAACGACCGGAGTTTGCGTGGTGGATGGAAGTCTCGGTATGTCCGTGTATCTCTGGCACTTGTCACATTCGCGAACATATTTCTCTGCATCCCTTCTGAGGGTTATCCAGTAGTATCCTGCGCGTAATACCCTTTCTGCTAAAGCGCGGGTGCCCGGGTGGCCGCCACATTCTCCCTCTTGCACTTCATATAAAACGCTTTCGATTAATTCCGGGGGTATACAGCGGAGCATAGGTCTGACCTTAGATCGCTTGTACAGAATTCCCCATACTACCGAGTAACGACAGGCCTGGCTTCTGACTGTGGTGGCCTTAACTTTGTCTGGTGATCCCCGCGATGTAGTCCTTGTAATCGTCAATCCAACTTCTGGTCGCTGGCTCAATATCCATTATCACTGGTCTATCAATAGCCGGAGTTTCCAAGTGCTCGATCATCACTGAAGGATTTAGTAATGCCAAATTTGCCTCAGCGATCTTGGATAAATAATCTGCCCGCATGTTGTCAGCACGATCAATTCTGACGATCTCCCAGAATTTGAAATTTTTCAAAATTCCTTTGGCAAGTTCGCAGTATCTGACCAGTGAGGGGTGATGCACCATATATTCCCCCTGGACTTGGTTCACTACCAGTTGTGAATCCGAGTACACCATGATCATTTCTACTCCCATGTCCGCTACTAGTTCAAGACCGGCAATTACTGCTTCATACTCAGCAACGTTGTTGGAGGCGGGGAACTTAAATCGCAGTGCTAGCTCGAATTCTGTAACTTGGTTGGGAGCTATGAGAAGGATGCCAGCTCCGCTCCCGACTTTGCTCACTACTCCATCAACATATAGATCCCAACAAGAGGCGTGTCGAGGAGGTTGTGGCGCTGCTCTTGCCCGGCTCGCTGGCCGGGGTTTTAGGCTCTTCTTGCTGAGTGAAACTTGTTTCCACCAAAAAATCGGCCAATGCCTGAGCCTTGATTGCCCGCCTGAGCAGGTAGTCTATGTGGAATTCAGTGAGCTCTATCGCCCAGTTGAGTAGTCTGCCCGATGAGTCGGGCTTATGGAGAATCTTGCGCAGTGGTGCATCTGTGTATAATATGATTACATGTGCAGAAAAATAAGCCCTTAATTTTCAGGTAGCTACGACAAGCGAATAAGATAACTTTTCTGCATTAAAATAACGGCCCTCAACAGTACTGAGGGCTCTGGATACATAATACACAGGTTTTTGAATGTCAAATTCTTCCCTAACTAAGACAGCGGCCACATCCTGGTCTGTGGCCGCTAGATACACATACAAAGGCTCACCGCAATGGTCGCTAAGGAGGGGTGGCTTGCCAAGATATTCCCCGAGTCAGTAGGGCTTTGCGCACCTCGCATTCCACTCGAATCATTTGTTGCCGCGCAGGACTTTGAAGAACGGTAGGCACTTCTCCGCTGACCGGGAGATAAAGCGGCCAAAGACAATGATTCTTCCGTTCAGCCATTGTATGTGTTTGATGCAATAGGGCTGCTCCATGTCGAGTAAGGCATGGATCTTCTCCGGGTTTGCTTCTATCCCACACTGATTAACCATGAACCCGAGGAATTTTCCAGCCCGAACCCCAAAAGCGCACTTGCCCGGATTCAGCTTCATGTTATGCTCAGAATAGCAAATGTCTCGCTGTGTCAAGAGTGTGGTCGCGTTTTGGTTTTGATGACCATGTCATCTATATATGCCTCCATATTCCTACCGAGCCGTGAACCGAAGACCTTATTAACCATGCTGATAAGTTGCCTCGCTTCACCGAATGGCATCATCTTATAGTAAAGAAGGCCTCCCCGCCTCTAAGGTCAGTTTTGCTTTTATCTTGTTTGTTCATCCTGGCCTGGTGGTAGCCGGAGTATGCATCCAGGAAGCTAAGCATTTCGAAACCAGCTATGGAGTCTACAAGCATATCTATACGAGGCAGCGGGTAGCAGTCTTTCGGGCAGGCTTTATTGAGACTCGTGAAGTCGACACACATCCGCCACTTGTCATTGGCCTTCTTGACCATCACTACGTTTGCTAACCAGGTCGGGTATTGGATTTCTTCGATGATATCTGCCTTTAGAAGCTTTTCAATCTCTGCCCGGATGGCTGCACTTTTCTCCGGGGAGTACCGCCTTGACGCCATCGATAGGCCTGAATGTTGGATCAACATTTAAGTCATGACGCAACGCCCTCGCCGATTCCTTGCATATCCTCAATACCAGAAAATACATCCATCGCTTTTTAATAGCTCAATCAGCCTTTCCCGAGCTTCAGGAGGCATGGCCTTCCCGATTTTGATTTTCTGATCAGGGTAGGCGGGATTGATGATTATTTCTTCCAAATGCCAGCCGAATATCGGGCTCATCCCGCACTTGCAGGGTATCCATCTCGATATCTTGTGGCTCTAGGCACTTAGTCTTGTGCCTTGTGGGTGCTGGGGATGGGGCCTGTACGGGCTCATCTGTTTCCATGGGATCCTCTACTCCAGAGGTTTGCCCGATCTCAATATTGCTTATAGGGACAGGGGCTGTCGCGACATCGGGCATCTCTTTCTCTGGGATTGATGTTGTCTGGTCGGGAATGTCCACGATCAGTTTTTGCTTCTTCTTTTGGGAATCTCGGACATATTCCCACATTGCCCGGGGTTTGCTATTCAGGATACCCACACCATCCTCGGTATAAAACTTTGCCTTTTGGTGAGGTATAGAAGTCACCATCTGAAATTTGGCCATGGTGCGCCCAGATGCGCTTGTAGGCGTCGATTTGAGATCGATCACCAGAAAATTGATCATCTCTGTTCGGGTCTGTGCCCCTTCTCCCATGAAAACCTCGAGCTCGATGGTGCCTTTGACGCCCACTTGATGGTTGGTGAACCCTTCCAGCTTTCCCAGATAAGGCTCGAGCCGGGCATCTGCTAGCTCTAACTCTTTGAAGCAGGAATAATACATGATGTCTCTGCACGCTCCAGTGTCAAGTAGAACTCTATGGACTTGCCACTCGTTTACCAGGCAGGAGATGACCAACGGCTGCTCGGAGGTGAGAGGGGTGCTCGCCAACTCGCTGCGAGTAAAGAAGATATTGGGCTCCCCTGCCCGCTGTACTGCTGGAGAATTAACAGCCTTAGAGAGCGAGTATATGTACTTCCCAATTTGAGGGTTAGATGGAACCTCTTCCTGGATCACATTGACCACTCCTCGAATCTGAGGGGCCTGGCCACCTCTTCCTCTTGGAGGTCTTCCCTGCCTGTCATTATTTGCGTTGTTTCCCTCGCCCTGATCTTTCTTGAAGCGGTCCAGCTTGCCCGTGTTGATCAATTTCTGTATTTCATGTTTTAACACAAGGCATTCCTCTGTGGCGTGTCCGGTACCATGATGATAATCGCATTACTTCGTGTTGTCCCTGGCATGAGCTAGCTCAGGGTCAAGCGGATAGGGAACTGGCAGCGCATCTCCTACTTGGAACATAATTTCTTCCCGCGTAGTGTTTAGCGGGGTAAACTGCGCTTCCCTGAACAATCTTTGCCCGGAGGTGTATATTCTCCTCCTATCTCTACGCTGACGCTGCCCTCACCGGTGGCGTGGCCGAGCCCCGGTCTTGTCCTTGTTTTTATTCTTATCTGCTCTAGCAATCTCAGTCGAGCAGAATAGGTGGGAACTTGCTAGCAGCTCAGATTTGGAAGCCCCCGAGTTCATAGCCAACATTGTCTTCAGTGGCCCTGCTTTCATGTTGTTTAGGTAACAAAACGTTATCTCCGGGTCACTGGTAGCGGTCACTTGGTCGAGCATCTCCTCGAACCTCTTCAAATAGCTACCGTATGACTCATGTTCACCTTGTTTTACTTTAGCAAGATCGAACCGGTTCTTGGGTGTTGGTCCGGCAGTGCCAAATTCTTCTAGGAACTTCTCCCGTAACACTTCCCAACAGCCGATGGATCCGCGGGGAACCCTTCCCAGCCATGCTTGCGCTTTCCCCTGAAGAGCCCCCTCGAATGCTCGCATTTTCAGAGTCTCTATGTCCGTGACCATTCGAATCTGTGCCTCGAATGATCTGAGCCAGTCACTTGCCCGCGTTTTCCCAAAGTATTTCTCAAATTGTGGGAATATGATTCCTTGTGCAGGCGGTGCATTTTCGATCTCGGGGGTGAAAGGGCTACCTTCCAATGGCTTGGTGGCACCATAGCCGAGCTTGGCCACAGCCAGGTTAGCCATCTGTTAGGCCATGTCACGTTTCATAGCCTCAATGCGCTCGGACAGATGTTTCTCAGCATCTAGAGTGATACTCGACGAACGGACACGGTCCGACCGATGGTTGTGCGAGGGCGGCGGGCAGAAGGTCGGTGCGCAAGAAGCTTCCACCTCTCTGTCAACTCGCGGCCTACGCTTAGGCCGGTGTGCCTCTCTTTCAACGTACTCACAAGCTCTACGGCGACTGTAACTTTCACTGCGGGCATAATGATTTTGTCCGCGACTATGTCGGTGTGAAAAATTCTGGCGGCTGTATCTGCTTTCCGCCTAGTCGTCTGCTCGCTTCACCTCTTCAGCCCTCTCTGAAGGTACATGGATGACAGATGAGAGTCGTTTGCTGGGGGCGGGCAGATGTTGTGAGGCATGGCCATCACCAACAGGTGCGGGAACGCTGAGAGCTGGCAATATCAAATCAGCAACCGGAACCGGGGCATGGCCCAAGGCGAGCAGTTGTTGGTTGAGCCTGTACATTTTGCTATAGTAGTCCTGTTGATTCTTATGTTAGATTTATATCTGTTCAGTTCATTACATTAGTTTTATACTTCAGTGGCTAATCGGGTTGCGTATCGATTAGCGTGGCAACTGTGTATAGAACTTTGCCTAGTATAGTTTTTATAGGACTTTACAGGGGTTCTGAAGACCTCTTCAAGCTTCACCGGAAGACCTGCTCAAAACCTACAAACGGCAGACCTTGTGTCCACCTGGTCTCTCATGACGTGTCCTATCCAGCAATGACTCATTGGGTTAATTCAAGCTTATCATTATCATTGTTTGAATTAATCCAAGACATTCCCTGACATATCAAGCCGCCGAAAGCAACTTTCCGAAAAGCAGGAAGACTTTTCGCCCCGAATGCTGAAAGGTGAAAAGCATCGCCTCCTACTGCTCGCAACAACTCTCAGATCTGACACCTAAATCACCCACTTTTTGAAGATCTCAGAAATCATTCCCTGCTCTAGATATCTGTGAAGACGAAAATCCTTGATTGACAGCCCCATGCATTTAATGCATTCATAAAAGAGCTGTTGAAGTATTCGTCTTCTCCAACGGATCTTTTGAAGTGCACCTACTATAAATACTGCCATTAAAGACTGGAGATGAGAGCACTGTATAGAATCGATCGAACACTTAAAGAATTGCTTTGAAACTCCATAACTCCAAGTCTTACAGCTCAGTGCAATCAAGAGATCCTCAACAGATCTAGAAGTCCTCGTCAACAACAAGAAGCTGTTCATCAACACCTATTGTTTTATCTTCTTGTTGTTTACATTCATTAACTATACTTCTGCACCAATTAAATATCTTGTATTTACAGATATTTAATTCCCTAGACCCCAAACAAAAGTCAATATTTTGTACACGATCCATTAGGGATATTCTTTGTAATTGATCTAGTGGAAAACATAGTGCACTATTTAAATCCAAGGTTGACTGCCTTGGTGGTGGACGTAGCACTCTTTATAGTGTGAACCATCCCAAAATACTTGTGTTATTTCTTACTGTTTGTCTGTTATTTGAACTGATTAATACTTTGATTATCTTTATCCATTTACAGCAGAACTTAAGTAACTTGTAAAAGGTCTACCGATAGTCCTTATCGGCAGACCTGGAACAACTACCTTGAAAGTCTTTCGCTACTTCTATCTTTTCAATAGATTGCAAGTACCCTTCAAAGAATTTACTTAAAAGTTTTAAGTGTTTAATAAGCTATTCAACCCCCCCCCCTTCTAGCTTATTATTGTGCCCATTGGGACCCACAATTGGTATCAGAGCCTTACTCTTTGAAAACAAGTTTTTCCAAGATTAAACTCTTGAGAGATACGATAAAATGGCACAAACACACTACATGCTGCCTACATCTAATGCTAACCACGTCCCAATATTGGACGATGGACATTTTGATGTATGGAAGGATAAGGTAATGAGATTTATGAACTCTATTGACAACAGATTATGGAAATGCGTTACTGCAGGTCAACACGTACCAATGAAGCCAAATCTTCTAGCCTCTATTGCTGGGAATCCTGCAGAAGTACCTAAAGAAGAATCTGAATGGACATAGGATGATAGAAAGCTGGTAGAATTTGACAGCAAAGCAATCAACATGATCACCAGATCTCTAGACACAAGCACATACCAGCAAGTGATTCGATGTACAACTGCAAAAGAGATGTGGGAAGCTCTTGTGGAATACTTGGAAGGAGACCAAGACACAAGAGATAACAAAAAATATACATACATCCAGCAGTTTGATTCGTTCAAAAAGGATCCTAAGGAAACCTTGAGACAAGCTTACGATCGCTTCAGTGAGGAATGCTTCATGGCTATAGAATCAGAAAACAAAGACATCTGGTACCTGACAAGGGTCTGCTCAAGACACATGACTGGAACAAGTCTTCTTACGTATATAGCTGAAGCAAAAGGACCCACTGTTATTTTCGGAGACAATGCAAAAGGAAAAACAATTGGATATGGCTCAATCACTAGAGGAAGTCTCTCCATCAACAAAGTCTCTCTAGTGAGCGGCCTAAAGCACAATCTGTTGAACATATCCCAAGCGACAAAGGACGCTATGCCAATTCAACTCCAACCTGCCTCATCAAAGACAAGTGAATCCTCGCTCTACAATCGATCGGCAATAGACAAGGAAACGCCTATGTCGTGGACTTAAATCTTCTAGGGAGATTCTCAAACCTGTGCCTAGTAGCCAACAACGTTCGTGACAACAACTGGCTATGGCACAAGCCTCTCAGTCACCTCAACTTCAAGCACCTCTCCAAGCTCTCCAAAAATGGGCTTGTCAAAGGTCTACCTACGGTGTCCGCCGACCATGACGAAGTTGTAAAGCTTGTCAACTAGGAAAACTTTCCAAGTCTTCCTTCAAAAGAAAGTCCAGATTATCTACAAACGTACCTCTTCAACTTCTCGCATATGGATCTTTTTGGACCGATCACAACAAACTAGTATTTCGAGACAAGTATACACTTGTAGTAGTTGACGACTACTCTAGATTCACTTGGATTGAAACAATGACATCTAAAGATGATATGTATGATCTAGGCACTGCTCTTTTCAAAAGACTTCAAACTCAAAAGCTTGAAGACATTAGCGACATAAGATCAGACAATGGCACTGAATTCAAGAACAATGGTGTAGAAAAGTACGCGATGACCACGGGATCGGCCACAACTTCTCTCGCCGGTACATTCTCAACAAAACGGTGTAGGCGAACGGAAGAACAACACCGATTGAAGCAAAGAAGAATCTTTGGCGGAAGCTAAACTTCCAAAGTACTTCGCGTGGCGTCAACACCGCATGTTTTACCTGCAGCATCCTCGTAAACAAGTTTCATAACAAAACTCCAAATGAAATATGGAGAGGAAGATCCCCAACATAGGATTTCTTAAAATCTTCGGTCAAAATGTTTTATTCTTCATAATGGAAAAGAATATAGAGGAAAATTTGATGCTAAATCGATTTAAGGAATTTTTTGGGGTATTCCAAACATTCAAAAGCATTTCGATTTTCAAGAAAACTAATTTAAAAATTTTAGAATCAGTGCATGTTTCTTTTGATGAATATGACTTGTTAGAGCCTAGAAAGGCTCCGAACGTTGCTAATGATTCTGATAATGATGAGACAGGTACAAATACAGCTTCTACTTCCACTCCTCATCAGAAAATGGCAACTGCAAAACCCACAAGTGTAACGCACCGTATTCTTGCTTGTGCATTGTGTGCTTGCCTTCATGTTTTCTTGTTGATTGTGAGCATGTTACTTAGTCTATAAATGTTTTAGAAACATTCATAAATCATTCACGAAGCCCTTAGCATGTTTAGAATCATGTTTGCATGCTTGTTTAATCGCCGGTTAAATTGCTTGTTTGGTTCTTCTTCTTTCTCTCCTTCGCTTTGGATTGTTCGGTGTTGTTTGAGGGTGCTTGTGATGAGTTTTAAACTCATTTTGTTGGGGTTTGAAACCCCTTGATTTGGCTAAGTGTTTGGGGGTCTTTTAGGTTGAGTTTTGAGCCATTTTGTTCTGCCAGCTTGCGGTCGCAGGTAGAATGACCTTGCCCCGCAAGGTAACCGAAACTTGGAGGTTGAGCATCCTGAGAGGATGCGGTCGCAAGGCTAAGGGGACCATGCGACCGCAAGGTCCCCCAAGGCTGGTCTGTCCTGTTTCGATGTTTCTTGAATTCTACCCTTAAACCCCTATCCAAAACCCTTTTTAAACCCCACCTAAACCTCACTAACCCTTATTACTTGTGTCCTAACATTAGTAACATGTTTTATGGATGGATTAAGAGAGCATTAGTGATCATTAAACCCACAAAAATCAGATTTTAAGAGACCACATTGTCATGACACTTGTCCCACTCAGTTTTTGAACCAATATACACCACACTTGCAGATTTTGACTCTCATTTCTCTCCCTCACTCTCCAAAAACGGGATTTCTCTTCTCCAAGACTCTCCCATGGCTTCTTGAAGCTCTCATCTCCATCTTCCTTGATCCTTCACTCATTTGCCCAAGCTACCTTCATCAAAAGTGTAGAGCTCGAAGAGAGGATCGTTTCCAACCGATTAGTTTCTTCCTTTGCTTTCTTTGGTGTAGAACTTGTAAGTTACTCTTCTTCTTCTTCTTCTTTTAGTTCTCATTGACCCTAAGGAAACAAAGCCTATGGTGATCGAGGTCAATGAGGACACATAAATGCTTCCTATGCTCTCTTCTTGTATTTTAAAAATATGGACTTGCTAGGAGCATGTGTAGGATGATTTCTTGCCTATGGAAGTTTATAAAACTCTTTCATCTTGTCTATTTAAGGATTTGATCATGTTAGAAACATGTATTATATATGTTGCTTGAATGAGTGCAATATGTGAATGCCCTAATTTGAGCCTACATTGTATGTTGTTAAGTTGTTATGTGTTCTATCCTCAAAGTTGAACTCTATGATGTATATGAATCACATTGCAATGCCTTGGTGAATTTACAACCTTGTTGAACCTAGAAATGACCTAGGTTGGGTTATGAAGCACATAGCTTCAATTTCTCCAAATTTGGGAAATTAGAGAAAAGACTCAACGGAGTCGACTCTAGGGAAGATTTGAACATGTTGAACTCTAGTTTCAATCCCTACGAAGTTTGGACACCGTTTGAATTGGTTTACTTAAAAATGAGCTTGGTTTAATTGTTTACAATAAGTTGTTATGAAAGATTGGTTTTGAGCAATTAATTGCCTTGACATGTTTTTATGGTAGAGATGAATACCCTACTTGGTTGGTCGAGTTCGCTCTTGTCGAATTCGATCCTTAATTGGTTTAAGTCAAGTAAATATCTACTTGTGCATCACATTGAGTCCAGCTGGCATTATTTGGTTTGTTTATTAAGTCAGGGTGGGACGATGCATCGCCTTCACGAATTATGGGATTCGTGCTCGCTATGGATCGCCGCACCTAGGACCTCACACACACCTCCATTGTTGGCCGCAATGGGGAAGTAGCCCCTTTGCCGTATCAATACGTGTCGCATTGGCTTGCTATCTAGATCGAGTAGGTTCTCGATAAAAGTCGATGTAATCACCGAGCATCGATGTGGCACGATAAAGTATAATAAAGTTTATTGCAGGAGCTACGAAGCGGCCGTGACTATATCATATCCTACTTGTATGATTTATTTCCTTGCACTTACGTGAATAATGTGCTAAGTGCTATTTGATGATCATGTACCATAATTGAGATAGATGTCATGCTATAACATGAACATGCATTGTAGTAACTTACTAAGTCTTTCGACTTACCCTATTTGTTTGTTTTGTTTCCTTAGATCCGAGCCGAGGAGACGGTCCACTTAGACTCGCTTTATCCCGTTTGGTTGATTGTATTCTCAAGGTTGCTCTTTTGGACTTTTGTGATTAGCCTTTTATTTTGGAAAGGACGTTGGGAAGCAAGTCATGTAGACTTGGCTTGGGATTTTGTTGTTGTAGTAAACTCAATAGTTTAACACTTGTAATCTTTTGTATGCCGACTTACATGTCGAGCCTGTTTATATGTTTATGGTTCACTACAGTTTCTTCCGCTAAAGCTCGTTAATTATTATTGTTGTTTTTGTCTCCGGCATGTTGTGGCCGTTGAGGTTTTATAAGCATGTGTTAATATTGTAGGAGTAGTTGTTGTTCCTAGTAACGCCGCCAAAGACTTGTTTATTTTAAGTTGTTTTTCCCGGCCAAGTGTAGCCGAAGTTATTATTCGTATGCGATGTTGCGCCACATGAATTTTATAATCCTACTTGTGCATGCTTGTGTATCTTGTCTATTTGGACGGCGCGACTCGGGATCTCGCATTGGGGTCCGGGTCGGGTCGTCACAACAAGTACCGCTAACCCTTCACCGGTAGACGAGAACTCTGCCGGTACCAATTACAACTCTTCTGTTGACCCTGAACCCATCTCTTCTGTATTACCCCAAGCACCTTTACAGATCACGCATCCTTCTTGTTCACCAGAAAATGAAAGTTTTGAAGATCCTATGTCTTCTGGACCAGATTTTGGTGAATCTCCTTCTCAACCTACTCCGGATTTCTTAAGGGAAGAACCCATCAGAAGTGATCTTCCTCCAACCGTTATTGAAACAAGAGATCATCCCATTTCTCAAATCATTGGTGATCTCAACACAGGAGTTCGTACGAGAAATAAAGTTCGAGAAGAGACTATGTTTGCTTATGCATTTGTATCTGAACTCGAGCCAAAGAAGATTGATGAAGCTATTGTGGATCATAACTGGATTGAAGCTATGCAAGAAGAGCTGAACCAGTTTGAAAGATGCAAAGTGTGGAGCTTAGTTCAAAGGCCGACTGATCATCCAGTCATCGGCACTAAATGGGTTTTCAGAAACAAAAGAGATGAATATGGAAATATCACCGTAAACAAAGCTAGACCGGTTGCAGGCTACCGACAGGAAGAAGGAATTGACTTTGATGAAACTTTTGCTCCTGTTGCTAGACTAGAGGCAATCAGACTCTTTCTAGCCTATGCATCGTTCATGGACTTCAAGGTGTATCAGATGGATGTTAAGAGTGCCTTTCTGAATGGTGATCTTCAAGAAACGGTATATGTTGAACAGCCTCCGTGATTTGTCATTTCGCACAAACCGGATCACGCCTACCGACTCAAGAAAGCTCTTACTGCCCGAAGCAAGCTCCTAGAGCTTGGTATGAAACTCTATCCAAGTTCTTACCGTAACAAGGATTCGTGAGAGGAAGGATAGACACCACTTTATTCATCCTCAAGCACAAAGGCCATTCTCTCTCGTACAAATCTATGTGGACTACATCATCTTTGGATCAACTAACCAAAGCCCGTGTAAAGATTCGAGAAGTCGATGCAAAGCAAGTTCGAAATGAGCATGATGGGTGAACTTACCTACTTTCTAGGACTGCAGATACAACAGACTTCCGATGGAATCTTCATCAACCAAACCAAATATGCAAAGGAACTAATCAAGAAGTTCGGACTTGATTCACCTAAAGGATTCGAAACTCCAATGTTCACCGACCGCCATCTTGACAAAGATGAGAAGGGAAAGCAAGAGAACATGACCAAGTACCGAGGAATCATAGGTTCACTTCTTTACCTTATCGCTAGTAGACCGACATTATGTTTGTTGTTTGTGTTTGTGCAAGATTTCAGTGATCCAAAGGAGTCACATTTGCTTGTCGCCAAACGTATCATCGATATGTTTCAAAAACAACTAATCTAGGCATTTGGTATTCCAAAACAACAATTTCAATCTAGTTGGATACTCAGATGCAGATTATGCAAAGCAAAGTGAGCGTAAGAAGCACCAGTGGGACTTGTCAATTCCTTGGAAATAGACTTGTCTCATGGTCTTGCAAGAAACAAGGATCGCTTGCAAACTCAACCACGTAAGTCGAATACATTGTTGCTGTTGCTCAACTCCTATGGATGAAGCAACAACTAGTGGACTACAACATCAAGATCGCAAATTGTCCAATCATGTGTGACAACACATCAAGAATTTCGCCTCCAAAAATCCAAGATGCACTCCAAGACAAAGCACATTGATATCCGTTATCACTTCCTCAAAGATCATGTGGAGAAAGGTAACATCGCTTGGAATATGTTCCAACCGAGCATCAATTGGTCGACATTCTCACAAAACCACTGGATGCCACCAGGTTTGCTTATTTAAGGAGAAATCTTGGTATGATAGATCCTACTGCTTAATTTCAAAGTTTTAAGTGTTTAATGTTTCTTTCATACCTAGACATAGTTTTAGATCGATCGAAGACGTAAGTCACCCTTTACCTGAAGACTTAAAGGTCAAGATTCTCACTTAGTCTTTTTTTTGCTAAAGAGGTTTCTAAAGCAATAAAGGGGGTCAAGAATAAAATTGGGTACTTGGAAAATATCTTAAGTTCCCGCTTTTAGCTCTAAAATTTACTCGCCTTTAAATAGACCTTGAACCGCCTTTTGCAAAACTTTACGAAACCCCTTTGACAAAATATTTCTCTCTCTATTCTTGCTCTCTCCGATAACCGCTCGCTTCGCATCCCAAATCCTTCGTGTTTCTTCTTCTTCTCTTCAACAACAATGGTATGTTCTTCTCTACTCTCTACTTGAAACTTATTGTTTTCTGTTTTGCATTTCATTTCATAACCTAAAAGTTGTTTTGGAATACAATCGGTCATTTTCGAGTTTCTACAGTATTCGCCATTGTTGTTCCTAAAAACCTAGAAAACTAACAGTCGTTTATGTACTTTCATTATTTATTCTTATGGAAAACTTCTGTTATACATTTCTCGGGTGTAGACTCTCTAAACATTCTAGGGTTTCAAGTTTTCATTTCGAAAAAATTCCAAAAATTTCAGAAAACTTTGAAATTTCTGCTTGTTTAGTTCTTGAGGTGAAAAGCCCTAATTTTTATTTGTATTTCTTTCAGGCAAGAACTTCAAAATCTAAGCGTGACAGCGGAAATAAACTGAACCCAGAAACCGACATTCCTCCAAGTACGGATGTCAACCTTCCGGGATATCCATCATTTCCCGCTTCTCATGACATAATAGTGGCCCTGGACCCAAAACTGTATATTCCAGGGATGTGTATTGATCTTCCGATTGTCTGCTCTATAGCCTCCGGCGTCAAAGCATGCGATGACATGAACGCCTCGCATACTTTCTCTTCTCGCCTCAACGACAAGAATTACAGCATCTTTCTAGCAGAAGAATTTTATCAGAGGATGGAACTCATGAGCCCGAATGCTCTACGAGGATGGATTAGGGGCCGACCAATCTCCATCACCGCCAAGAAAATTTCCACCATCATCGGCGTACACTTTGGCGACCTCAAGCAACCATCGCCGAGGTCGTACATGCCCGGGAAGCAATGAGAGAGTAGATACTACAGAGAACCACAAGGGAAAATGCTCAAACTGCTCCTCTGACGCCTTCATCGCCCAACCCACCTTATTGACAAGGGGCTTCTATTCAAGAGTGGAGCACATGATATGTTTACGGCTCAACAAATCAACTTGACCAGTGCCGTATTTCTTCAGCTCCGTCTCAACTGGGGGGCCATCATCTTCAACGAATTGAAGCAGTGGGTGGAGAAAGCCAAGAACAACCCCACTTGCAAACGCCCCTTCGTAAGGCTCATTAATGCCCTTCTTAGAGATGATGCAAATGTCAACTCTTCAAGGAAGATGAACCGATCAGAGTGGCCAAGGAGAAGCTACCACCGCTTCGTTTCTTCAAAGAATACTCGTAATATGAGAACAAGCGAAGATCGCAGTGGTCTACCGCCTGCCTCCATAGACAAAGTGGCCAAGCCTCGTACTCATCTTGGTAACTCGCTTCAACATGGAAGCACATGACGCCGCCAGTAACCTTCAAAAAGGCCTCTGCAAAGTTTGACGATCAAGTGGTCGCGTCCCTCCATCAAAAGGCCAAAGACCTGGCTGATGAGGCAGAACAACTGCTAAGGGCCAAGATGAAGGGCAAAGCAAAGAAGACAAGGCCGGAAGAGGTCACTCCAACTGAAGAGGAGCAGGCCAAATGGATTAGGAGAGAGATGAAGGAAGGCCAAAAGGACCAGCCTTCAGCCGGACCAACTCCTTCACCTTCCCCAGCCCAAACTTCACAAGCCCAGCCATCTTCTCAAACTCAACAACCACCCTCATCTTCACCTGCACCTACCCCTAAACCAAAACGAAGGAGACTTCGTAAAACCCTTGAAGACCAGCCACCAGCAGACACTCCTGCCACTACCGATGAAGTAACTGAGTCACCAATTCAGCCGCTAAGGAAGAAAAGGAGATCTGCCGGTACTAAGCCCTTTACCGCCAGCCAACCAACTACCGATACCCAACCCTCTACCGACGTCCAACCAACCACCAACACTACATCAACTACCACTACCTCTAGCCAACCCACTACCGACACACCCACCCAACAACCCATTCCTCCTGAGTCATCTACTCAGAGGAATTCACCACCTCCGGAGGAGCCTATCCCTCAGGAGGAGACTCAAACTCAGGAGGAGCCAGCCAGAACCCCCACTCCTCCTCCTCCTTCACCCTTCAACTACTCACCTGACCCATCTACCCCTTCCTCACCTCACCAATCCCAACCAACTTCATCAACCACACCACAACCAACTCCCAGCCTAATAGACTCTGCTGCCGCCAAGTTCCTTTTCGAACTTTCGTCAGTAGCAAACCTATTCACCCCTTACCAACAACCTTCTCAACCTTCCCTTCGAAAACCAAAATCCCTCTTCTACCCTGCCCCTTCCTTCTGGTTTTCTACCGACCCTCTTCCCGAATCCTCCCATATCAGTGAAAATTCTGACACTGATATGGAACTGGATTCCCCACCAACCCCTCCTCCCCCTCCACCCATAACCATATCTTCCTCCACCAACACCATACCAACCTGTGACTCGCCCTCTTCCGACTCCATCACTCCTCCACTCCAACCTGTAAGGCTCGCCGACTCTACCTCGCTCAAGCACCATTCATATTGGCCAGCAACCTCTTCTCATCACCAACCAATGATGAAATTTTATCGAGGTCGGACGCAATATACGAACGGCTAGCGCGCTATCAAAGATCACTACCGCTATCGCCGAAATAGCCACCGCCGCTAAGGCAAATGACCGAATCGCCCGCTTCTTCGACAATTTCAAGAGGATGTCTGGACTCGTTTTGGACAGATGCGACACGACTTCACAGATGTCAAGATCAACATTGAAGCTCAACGAGATGAGTGTGTACGTATCTGCTCCTCCCTTTTCTACGAGCTTTTCCATGCCATCACTCTCCATCTCGGCAACGGTCGCCCTCCGGTTCTAGAGCTCAACAACATAGCTCGAGACTCTGCTCACAACATTATGAATGCCCATCGTGATCGTGATCTGGCCATCACGGAGGAGAAGCAAATGAGGTCAATCAACGTAATGCCGATGGAAGAGAACAATGCCGCTTCGTGAAGAACTCGACTACCGCGCTCGCTCCACCGCACTCCTACCGATGCCGATGACGAGTACGAACGCAGAATGGAAGAGCTAGAGAGAGAACGAAGGAAAAGGAAGTCGCAGACAAAGGCAAAGTGGAAAAGACCTTGGTAGTTTTTGTATCTTTTCTTCCCTTACCTTTGTATTTATCTTACATTTTGAAAACTCTGTTATATGTAAACATCTTGTTTATAAATACAGAAGATTATTTGTCTTTCAAAATTGTCTTGCTTAAATTCTTGTTCTTTATTTTCTATATCTGTTTAGGATTTAAACAATCAGTTTAAATTTATTTTGAACTGCTGCTAATCTGTGTGTTGTTCCATGATTTTTATACCCTTGTATGCACTTAGATTAGTTCCTTACACTTGAGGTGCTCTTCTGTTTGATAGAGACATGTCTTCTGCTACATTATATATAAATCTCTCAGACATGCTATTATCTATCACATAGTGTGTTTTAGCCCTCATTTGTAGTAATGATGACCAGATATAAATAGGAGGAGATTGTTGATCCTTATGTTAGATTTATATCTGTTCAGTTCATTACATTAGTTTTATACTTCAGTGGCTAATCGGGCTGCGTATCGATTAGCGTGGCAACTGTGTATAGAACTTTGCCTAGTATAGTTTTTATAGGACTTTTACAGGTTCAGCGGAAGACATCTTCAAGCTTCACCAGAAGACCTGCTCATAGCCTACAAACGGCAGACCTTGTGTCCACCTGGTCTCTCATGACGTGTCCTATCCAGCAATGACTCATTGGGTTAATTCAAGCTTATCATTATCATTGTTTGAAATAATCCAAGACATTCCCTGACATATCAAGCCGCCGAAAGCAACTTTCCGAAAAGTAGGAAGACTTTTCGTCCTGAACAGTGAAAGCAGGAAAAGAAGACTGTCTCCTACTGTCTGCAACAACTCTCAGATCTGACACCTAAATCGCCCACTTTTTGAAGATCTCAGAAATCATTCCCTGCTCTAGATATCTGTGAAGACGAAAGTCCTTGACTGACAGCCCCATGCATTTAATGCATTCATAAAAGAGCTATTGAAGTATTCGTCTTCTCCAACGGATCTTTTGAAGTGCACCTGCTATTAATACTGCCATTAAAGACCGGAGACACAGACAACTGTACAGAATCGATCGAACACTTAAAGAATTGCTTTGAAACTCCATAACTCCAAGTCTTACAGCTCAGTGCAATCAAGAGATCCTCAACAGATCTAGAAGTCCTCGTCAACAACAAGAAGTTGCTCATCAACACCTATTGTTTTATCTTCTTGTTGTTTACATTCATTAACTATATTATCGCATCTAATTAAATATCTTGTATTTACAGATATTTAATTCCCTAGACCCCAAACACAAGTCAATATTTTGTACACGATCCATTAGGGATATTCTTTGTAATTGATCTAGTGGAAAACATAGTGCACTATTTAAATCAAAGGTTGACTGCCTTGGTGGTGGACGTAGCACTCTTTATAGTGTGAACCATCCCAAAATACTTGTGTTATTTCTTACTGTTTGTCTAATATTTGAACTGATTAATACTTTGATTATCTTTATCCATTTACAGCAGAACTTAAGTAACTTGTAAAAGGTCTACCGGTAGTCCTTATCTGCATTTAACAACTACTTGAAGGTCTTCCGCTACTTCTATCTTTTCAATAGATTGCAAGTACCCTTCAAAGAATTTACTTAAAAGTTTTAAGTGTTTAATAAGCTATTCAACCCCCCCCCCCCATTCTAGTTTATTATTGTGCCCATTGGGACCCACAATGGCACATAAAACAGCATGCCGAAGAGGGCATATCGTCGATGAGGGCGCATAAAGCATCATGCCGATGAGGGCACATAAAACAACATGCCGAAGAGGGCATATCGCCGACGAGGGCGCATAAAACAGCATGCCGACGATGGCATATCGCCGACGAGGGCGCATAAAACAGCATGCCGACGATGGCATATCGCCGATGAGGGCGCATAAATCAGCATGTCGACGAGGACATATCGACGATGATGGCATATCGCTGATGATGGCACATAAAGCAGCATGCCGACGATGGCATATCACCGATGATGGCGCATAAAGCAGCAAGCCGACGAGGGCGCAATAAAGCCGCATGCTAACGATGGCATTTCACCGACGGGGGGGCATAGAGCAGCATGCCGATGATGGCATATCGTCAACGAGGTCGCACAGAGCAGCATGCCGATGATGGCATATCGCCGACGAGGGCGTATAAAGCAGCATGCCGATGATGGCATATCGCCGACGAGGGCGCATAAAGCAGCATGCCGATGATGGCATATCGCCGACAAGGGCGTATAAAACAGCATGCCGATGATGGCATATCGCCGACGAGGGCGCATAGAGCACCATGCAGTGATGGCATATTACCGACGAGGGCGCATAAAGCACCATGTCGATGATGGCATATTGCTGACGAGGGCGCATAGAGCAGCATGCCGATGATGGCATATCATCGATGATGGTGCATAAATCAGCATGCCAATGATGGCATATCGTCGACGAGGGCGCATAGAGCATCATGCCGATGATGGCATATCGTCGACGAGGGCATATAAAGCAACATGCCGATGATGGCATATTGCCGACGAGGGCGCATAAAGTAGCATGCCGATAATGGCATATTGCCGATTTGTGGCGATAGAAGAAGATGCCGATGATGGCATATCGCCGAGGGCGCTTATAGACACCCCCCTTGCATTCTCGTATGTAACATTGACATGCGATATCAAGACCTGTTTAAACTTAACAAATGTCAAGTTACATGGTTTAAAAATGCAAAAGACAAAGCAGGATACGTAAAATAATGAAATGCAGGGGCCAGAGTGTCAAAAAGGAGGCTCAGTTTGAAGCCAGGTGCTGCAACCTAGCAAAGTGGGCGCGGCGCCCAGATCCTAAGGGGTCGGCACCTAGAGCCCCAACAGTGTTTACGATTTGAGAATTAGTACAAGCTCTCAAGCGCGCAGTACAAGCTGATGAAGCACAAAGAAGAAATTTTAAAGACAGCAATGTCCTTCCTCTCACATATAAATAGAGGTGTCCGGCTTCAGTTTTGAGGGCCGAGAATTTTCTCACTCATACACTGTTCAGCGTTGTTGTTACGCAGTAGAGAGCGATCGTGAGATAGATAGAGTCCCCTCCTCCTATAAGCCTCGAAGCTTTGCCAAATATCTTCTAAACACAAAACCAACCGGTCAAAGTGAGCCTTAGCCTTCCAGCTAGGTTTCCACCCTATTCCCCCGGTCCAAAAATCCCAAAAAGAGTAGTTGCTCTGCCCGAATCCAAAGGCCAAATCCGCGAAGTTAGCTTGCTCGCCCGATTTCCGCCGAAGAAGCAAACAAAGAAGAAAAACGCAAGCAGCTTCGCCTGCTTTTACTTGCCTCGATAGCAACTTTCGTAGCGCTTATTCTCGCGAACCGCAAAGAAGAAGAAAAAAGACTCCCTCTCCCGGAAGGATAGAGCTGAGCACACCCACGCTCTTAAAGGTGAGCCTTTAAGGGTTTTTATTATAAAAGTGCTATTTTTATCCGGCCCAATGTAAAAAATATAAGCAGTTATGCTGCCCGGATCTATGTAGAAAATAGCACAAAAAAGAGCCATTATTATGACCAAATATTTTTAAATGTATTTGTAATTACTGGAAGGATGTGGCTACAAGTCTGTAAATAATGTAGACATGAATATATCTGTTTTTATTGTTTTATTTATTTGCTAGAAAAATATAATAAAAGCATACTTTAGCCAAAAACTGTTTTGAGACCGAAAGGGCGAGTTGGGTGCCTAACACATTCCCACCTCGTAACTTAGCCTTCGAACCCTTTTTGCAAACTCTGGTTTAGTTTTGGTTTTTATTTGTTTCTCCTTAAAATAAAGATGACGACTCTGTTAAAACATTTTGGATCACAGTGAGGCCCGCAACATCCATTTCTTACACTTTCCCGCTTTTCCCCTAAACAAGGGACGATGGAAATGAAAAGGGTGATGCATTTTTGTATCTCGTTTTCCCTTAAACAAGGGAGGATGAGATATGGGAAGCCCAATGCACTCATAGCAATCCAAAATAAGTCTAAGGTCATGGTGAGGCTCGCAACATCCTTTTCTTGCACTTTCTCATTTTCCCCTAAATAAGGGATGATGGGAATGAAAAGGGTGATGCATTTTCTGTATCATGTCTTCCCCTAAACAAGGGAGGGTGGGATACGGAGAAAACCGAATGCACTCATAATGACCTAAGGTAATTTTTTCAAAAGTCCACAGTGAGGCAGGGTGTACGTGTTCCCACGCGCCTTCGCAACATCCTTTTTTTGCACTTTTCCTTTTCCCCTAAACAAGGGAAGATGAGACTGAAAAGGGTGATGCGTTTTCTGTATCTTATTTTCCCCTAAACAAGGGAGGGTGAGATACGGAAAAATCCAAAGCTCTCATAATGGACCAAAGCTCACTCGGTGACCGAGGCGTATTCAACGCGCTTGTTGACAACACTCTTTCCGCATTTTTTAATTTTGTCTTCCCCTAAACAAGGGAGGGTAGAATGGAAAGCGTGGTGTCATTTTTGCATGCCGCACACCCCTAAAAAAGGGTGCGCGGGGCATGGGACCCACATCCCGGGGCACCTACAGGGTATAAAGACATATGATATGATGGCATATGGCCGATGCCGATGATGGCGCATAAAACAAAGATGCCGATGATGGCATATCGATGATGGCATATGGCATATCGCCGATGATGGCGCATAGAGCAGCATGCTGATGATGGCATATCGCCGATGATGGCGCATAAAGCAACATGCCGACGATGGCATATCGCCGACGAGGGCGCATAAAGAAGCATGCCGATGATGGCATACCGCCGATGATGGTGCATAAAGCAGCATGTCGATGATGGCATATCACCGATGATGGCGCATAAAGCAGCATGCCGATGATGACATATCGCCGAAGAGGGCGCATAAATCATATTGCCGAAGAAGGCATATCGTCGACGATGACGCACCATCTATCCCACCAGTTTGAGTTGGATCATCTCCTCAAGGGGTGTAGACACCGGGACGCAGAATGATCAAGATCCCATCCATCCCACCAGTATGACTGTTGCTTGTTTGCATGGGGCTGAACTACGCTGGTCTCGATTCTTTTATTGCGGATACGTAAATACTTATTTCAATAGGTTCGACCATCAGAGCATTTAATTTGCATATCTACTTAAAAACTACGATAACCTGCTATAACCGACTAAACATGTCTAGGATATGTGAGATTTGAAATGCATTATAATTGCTACCTATTGCATTACTCCCCATTATAATTTTCACGAAATATGGGAGTCTATTTCTATTCAACGATGTTCGTTTACTCGATAAGCTGCGGATTACCCGTAAACTCCATCGTTGAGGGGATCTGTAGACACCCCAATTTCATACCCCTGGTATGTGACATGACATGAAATATCAAGGCCTATTAAAACTTAACAAATGTCGAGTTACAGGGTTCAAAAATGCAAAAGGAAAAGCAAGATGCATAAAACAGTGAAATAAAGGGGGCTAAAGTGTCAAAAAGCAGCCTAAAAAGAGGCCCAGGCGCCACCCACACCCAAAGCAGGTGCGGCGCCCAGAGCCATTGTGGGTGGCGCCCAATAGTGTTTATGCACTCTACGTTTTGACATTTTGTACAATCTCTCAAGCGCGCGGTACAAGCTGATGAAGCACAAAGAAGAAAATTTAATGACGACGAAGTCCCTTCCTCAGCCTATAAATAGAGGCCTTCGATAGTGAAAAAAAAGAGCACTCACTCACGAGACAGAACGCACATAGTTCACACATCGCTTTCAAAGTACGCAGTGAGCGATCGTCTTGAGAGAGAGAGAGAGAGTTCCCCTCCTCCAAAAAGCCTCGATGTTCTGTCAAATCTCCTCCAAACTTAAATCTAACCGGTCAAAGTGAACCTTAGCCTCCCAGCTAGGATTCCACCCTATTTTTTCGGTCCAAAAATCCCAAAAAGAGCAGTTACTCTGCTCGAATCCAGAGGCCAAATCCGCCAGAAGCAAGCAGTTGCTTTGCCCGATTTCCACCAGCAATAAGCAAACAACAGCATAAAAGCAAGAAGTTGCTCCGCCCATTTCCCGGTGCCAGAAAGCAACTTTCGGAAGTAGTTACTCTGCCCGAATCTCCACAACAACAAAAGACTCCGTCTCCCGGAAGGACATAGCGAGCACACCCCACGCTCTTAAAGGTAAGCCTTTAAGATGTTTTATAAAAAGTGTTATTTTCAGTCGACCCAATGTAAAAATATAAGCAGTTGTGCTGCCCGGATTTCTATAGAAAATAGCACTAAAAAAAGCTATTATTATGGCCAAATATTTATAAATATATTTGTAATTCTTGGAAGGAAGCGGCTGCAAGTTTGTAATAATATAGATACTGATATATCTGTTTAAATGCTTTATTTCATTTGCTAAATAAATATAGTAAAAGCATATTTTAGCCAAAAACTATTTTTGAGACCGAAAGGCCGAGTTGAGTGCCTAACACCTTCCCACCTCGTAACTTAGCCTCCGAACCCTTTTTACAAACTCTGGTTATTTTTTGTTTTTCTTTATTTCTCTTTAAAATAAAGATGGCGACTCTGTTACAACATTTGGATTACAGTGAGGCCTGCAACATCTTTTTTTTTTTTCGCACTTTTCTGTTTTCCCCTAAACAAGCGAAGATGTGAATGAAAAGGGTGATGCACTTTCTGTATCTTGTTTTCCCCTAAACAAGGGAGGATGAGATACAGAAAATCCAAAGCACTCATAGTAATCCAGAATGAACCCAAGTCCATAGTGAGGCAGGGCGTGTTCCCACGCGCCTTCGCAACATCCATTTTTTGCACTTTTCCGTTTTCCCCCAAACAAGGGAAGATGGGAATGAAAAGGGCGATGCATTTTTTGTATCTTGTTTTCCCCTAAACAAGGGAGAATGAGCTACGGAGAAATCCAAAGCACTCATAGTGGACTAAAGTACACTCAGTGACCGAGGCGTATTCAACGCGCTTTCGACAACACTCTTTTTGCACTTTTAATTTCGTCTTCCCCTAAACGAGGAAAAATGGAAAGAAAAGAGTGATGTCTTCCCCGAGCCGCGTGTTCCCCAAAAAAAAGGGAGCGCGCGATCCGGGGGACGATCCGGGGCACTCACACTCTCTCTAGATCTCTCTCTCTCTTTTTCTTCCTCCCTCCCTCTCAAAAATGAAATATAAGTTAGTGACGAAAGATTCTTGCTCAAATCATAGGTTCCATATAGTCTTGGTCCTCACGTGGATAAGGAATATTCGCCTCAATCAATGGGAAGAAAGAGAAGAGAATTGAGACTTTTTTCCATATCAATTCGGGGAAGAAAAAGTCTCTATTACAACAAATCTACAAATAGAAAGGGGCGTGACATATTTTGCAAGCACCCACCATTCTTCCTCTCTCGGGATCGCATCAGTGGCGTTGGAGATAGTCTCCACTTTCCCGCCAATCTATCCTTGCTTCATAGTCGCCCATGACGACATCTTCCATAAATGCTTTGTAGTCGAAGATTTCAAGAAGAGGAAGACGAAGAGTGAGTATTATTGGAACAAATTTATGAAAGTGGATTTATGATGTTGAAAAAAAAAGGTACTTAAAGGTTAGATATTTGAAAAAGTGGACCGGCTTATAATTTATCATATTAAATATCTAGACCATGTGGTATGAAAATCTTGGATCCACACTTGAATAACTCAAAGGCATGTTGCATCCACCCTCTAGACCTCTTCGTCTTCTGCAAATCACTTCAGTTATTCCTCCTCCCCAATAACACCCATCAATATCAAATTACAGCTCATGTCTCACAAAAAATATGAGGATAAAACCTGGTCGGTCCATTCCGGACATTTTCTAATTGCTAAAAGGCTTTATATTTTTGCTTCATGCATCGCGATTCACAAAATTTAATCACAATGCATGATTTTAAACGCGATGCTTAATTTTGATGCATGATTATATGCATCTTGATGCATAATTTGTGCATTGCGATGCATGATTCTAAATTATGAACATAGCGATGCATTGTGGTTCCAAATTGCAGTATCACGATTTCCAATCGATGCATTGCCATTGAAATTCAAAGTTAGAGAGACGAAGAGAGAGTATGAGAAGAAGACAAAAGTCATGTTAGAGAGAGAAATATGGGTCTACCTGGAAAGGTTGTAGATCATTAACTCTCAGCTCTACGACTAAACTTATTTTAGGCTAAAATGTAACCCTAGGGCACCAAACTTTCACAGTTTATGCAAAAGGCTTAAGCGATTGTAGATGTTGTGTATCATGGTTCTAATACCATGTGATGAGAAGAAGAAAAAAGAGTAGGAAGAAGCTTAGGTTCACCTTTTCATCTCAGAGAGATCCCTATTTCTGGTCAAAGACTTTAAGCTAGGGAGAACCATCCACCAAACTCCATAATTATCATAGAAGGGGAGGGAGGGGTCGGGGAAAACACGAGTGGAGAGAGACAACGAGAGTGCATGGTGAAGAGGGGGCATACAATGGTGAACATAGAGAGAAAGTGTGAGGGATGGAGAATGAAGAGACAAAGAAAGATAAGATTAAAATGAATACGTAAAAAAAGACGACGGAAGCGGCAGGTGGTGAGGTATATGGTGGACATTTTAGGAACGATTTTATAAAAGTGTTTTTTTCTGGTTAAAAAATATATTGGGGAGTAAACATGTTACATTTTTTTGTAAAGAGAACTAACCTACCATTTATCTTTTAATTCAGATAAAGCTAGGAACTTTACAAAGATTTTATAGACCAAAATGAAATTTGTTATGAGAAAATAATAATGTTTTAAATCAAAGAGGAAACGACTCCGACTTACAATTTTCACTTCCTCTTGTGCTCGCCATAGTCGCCTATGCCCGCGAATATGGTATCGAGTAACGATTTAGACCATTGTAAATACGTAGTATACGATAACTAATAGCGGCACACTATGTCAAAGTGACTTAAAAAGATAAATCTATTTTAAAGTCAATTTAACCATTCAAATATTAATATAACATACAACTATTAATCATGACACACTAAATAAACATCTCACGTTATACATGAAGACATTAATTATAGAGGTTTAATAATTACAAGTTCTAGCTCGAGTTTATGATCTATATTATCTTATCTACACTCTATTGCTATTAACCCAAATCCAAGGTACTAGGCTACTGGCTTCCTTTTACAAAACAAATAGTAGATCTCCTGTGAAACAAACTACCTTGCCCTAATCCATAAAATTGAACTTCAGTCTCTCAGATTAACCAATATTACGTTGGGTCAGATCAAGATGATCAATCATACAAAAAATGAAATATTCGTACAAATAATAATTATACTATTCGTATGTAATCAATTTGACTAATCACATTATAATATTCCAAATGCGATCAATGTACTTTATAATTTAGTGTGATGTGATCATTGTCATCAATGCCTCATCCAATTTTATAACGAATCTATTGACATGGATTGACGGAGAGACTGTGCGAAAGGAATTTTTATCTTTCAATTGCAACCCTTTCTTTCCCGAACATATTCCCTTTAATTTCACCTTTATGAGTTTCTTGAAAGACAAAAATACCCTTCGTACAGTCTCTCCATTAATCCACGTCAACAGATTCGTTACAAAATTAGATGGGATGTTGACAGCAAAGACCATATCGCATCAAATTACTGAGTATATTGATCACATTAAAAATATTATAATATGGTTTGTTAAATTGGATTACCTACGAATAATAAGATACTTATTTATATAATTTTTTTTTTAAAAAAAATATATCCATAAGACATTATTTTTTATGTTAATGCCCCCCAAAAAAAAGTCTTACCTTCCGAAAGTGTGCAC
Organism: Codonopsis lanceolata; assembly: GCA_013146195.2. Classification (NCBI taxonomy): domain Eukaryota; kingdom Viridiplantae; phylum Streptophyta; class Magnoliopsida; order Asterales; family Campanulaceae; genus Codonopsis; species Codonopsis lanceolata. The sequence continues at coordinate 55,390,945 of CM028381.1, forward strand.
TTCGAAAACAGTTGTATTCAGCTAATGTAGCTATAGTCTTGTTGTCCAGGAGGGGTAAAATCGTCAATTCAGTAGGCAATGATAATCCACCACCAAAACCATTGGCTTTTTTCAACCAGGCTGCTATTCTGCCTCCTGTTTTCCCCAAAACATTGGGTCTTCTTTTCTCTCATCACTCTATCTCTATATATAATCATCACACTCATCACTTCACTTCAGCTTCATCAATTCAAAAGAATCAGTCAAAGATAATCGAAACCCATTTCATTTGTTTAACCAAGAAAGATCAGAAATCAAAGAATCAAGAAATCAGAAGGATATGAGTTCAGTAAGGAGAGCATCGTGGATGGGAGCTGCCAGCGTTGGACTGGTGGAGGCATTGAAAGATCAAGGCTTTGCCCGGTGGAATTATCCAATCAGGACTCTCCATCACCACGTCAAGTCCAATCTCCGGTCATTCTCTCAGACCAAGAAGCTGTCTTCACCGGCAGCGGAGATGGTTTCTCGGGCTGAACAAGAGAAATTGAAGCAATCGGAGGAGTCGTTGAGGAAAGTAATGTACTTGAGCTGTTGGGGTCCCAACTAAACTAATAATTTTCTCCATAGATAGCATATTTATGTATATATATATATAGATGTGATCAGAAATTTCATGACACGCTCTCTCGCTCTCTCTCTCTCTCGCTCTCTCTCTCTCTCTCTATATATATATATAATATATATATATATATATATATATATATATATATATATATATATAATTTCTCTATAACTTGATTTTAGAGAACTGTCAAGATTTAAGAGAATTGTAAATTGAAGCTATCCGATTCCAAATTGGTAATCAAATTCAAAAGTAGTTCTAAGTTGCTCCCATGGAGAAATGCATTAATCCCAGCTGAAATCGATATTTTGTGTAGTAAATTTGTAGATATCGGCTTTAGATTTGTCTATTGGCACCAAAATTAAGCTCCCTTTCCAGGCTGGGCTGTTTGATGTCTTTAATGTGCAGACGAATTCAAAAATATTATAAGTACGATTGAATACCCAATTCCATCGTTTAGAATTTGGATTGAGTTTTCAAAACCAATTCCGTTGTTCGACAACATAATTAAATTTTGGAATCGGAATTGAGTTGTAATTTTAAAAGTCTCAATTTAACAAAACTAATTTTATAATAAATACTAATAATTTAAATTCTAAATTTTGGTTCAATATTACTAAACACAATAATAACCCATCTTCTTTTTACCACCACCACCACCACCTTCGACCACCAACTCCAACTACCGCCACCGGTCACCTCTAGCCACTGCCACCAGTCACCTCCGACCACAGCCACTAGCCATCACCTCCGGCTGCCATCAGTCACTTTTGACCACCACCGTTTATCACATCTGACCATCTCTCTATGTTATTTATCATTAAAAATATAAAATTTTAATAATTTTGTTACTAGCAAGGTTTTCACCTTGATCATTGATAATAACTAATAACCATTATCATTAGGCTAAACTAGATACTTTATATAATAATGAAATTTTATTATAAATATGTAGAATTACAATTGAATTTTATATGTTATTCAAAACATGGAATTGCTATTATTTTAAAAGCAAATTCTATGTTATTTAAATTACATAGAATTTAAATATTTATTAAATTCAAAATCAATGAATCTAAACGGACCTTTAGAGGAATTATCATAAAATAATCTAAAAATATTTAACATAATACAAGATCTATATATATATATATATATATATATATATATATATATATATATATATATATATATATATATATATATATATATATATATAAAGCCTAGGTAGTCTAAAAATAGTAATTTCCTGCCAAAATGTGCATCCCTAAAATAGTAACCCCTATTTAAAACAAACATTTAATGAATCCTATAATTAAATAATACAAATTCAAATACTTATAACTCCTTGAAACTAGAGCATAGGAACTATAACCACTACATTCATTGCTTTGTTATCCAAACACAACCTTTTATGCGTACAACCGTTAGTTTTCCATTATTGCCATATAAATTTCAGAAAAATCATGGATGACATTTCACTGAAGTGAATCATATATATATATATGTGTGTGTGTGTGATTTTATTTATGAATTTTTTTGTCTACTTCACCAGATTAAAAGTTATTAAAACAAATACCTTCAATGAAATCACAAAAACTCACAACTCATTATAACTAAATGAAATATATGAATACTTTTTTGTCTATTTCTTCGGATCAAAGTTCTTAAAAGAAATATTATGAACAAAATTACAAATACTCATTATTGATATTAAATATATGACTGACCAACAAAAATATATCGATTTGAAATTTTGTTGTCCATTTCATCATATTTAAAATTAAAAAAAAATCAAAAATTCATCTAAAACATGAATGCACATGATTAATTATAAATGATTGTTAGATCAAAAAAATATATCGATTTGAAATAAATAAAATTTAACAAATACTTCAAGTAACGAGAACTATATAATGGTAAATAACAAAACAAAATAAACAATATTGCAACATAATTTTTCCTCTAACAAAGAGGAAATGTTTCAGAAGTGTAAAGTTATCTCTCTTAAAAAAAATGAACCAACTATTTAATCATGAACGAATTGATTTACCGTTGTGTTCGAAAAGTAATCAGATTTACATTAAATTATAGAGTGCCCAAGTATTTTCACTTGGAAAGCTATCTTGATGATCCCCCTTCATAGAGTTCTATATTTTCAAGGATAGAGAATGGGAAGAGTGATAATGAGTAAATGGAGTGAAGAAGAAAAACTAAAATGAGAGTTGGTTTCATAAGTTGGGTTAATAGTTTGTTTTTTCTTCGATGGGAGGGCAAGGTTGCTAGAATATATATATATATATATACTCTAAAACGATGTCGTTTTAATATCCGTGAGTGAGGCGAAGTAACAAAGTCAAGAGATTAAATTTGACTTTTTAATTGTTATTAATTATTGATATTGAAATGAGCCATAAACATGCATAAATTAGTTAAAATAGAATTATTTGAGTCAATTTCCAATCGATCATCGTCAATTAAATTTTTTTAGAGTAAGTTTTGTCATTCAATTAATATGTGTCAGGTTATGAACACGTCAGACCCATTTATATTTTTTGTCTTTTAAAGGTTTGAAAAGAATATGGTAAAAATTGGGTCGGTCTCTTTTGACAGATATTCAACTATTGTCCACTATGTGTTTTTTAATCGGAAAAAAACATTTTTGATATGAAAGGACAAGTATACCTTTAATGAATTGGACACGCTTGCGATAACCATCAGTTCATACAATGCCGTGCATGATTCAAAATTGTGTAATTGTCATTCTCATTCCATAGCAGTGCATCGCGATTTTAAATCGATGTCTCACGCTCAAACTGGTCTATTTCCAATTCATAGCAATGCATTGTGATTCTAAATTGATGCATCACGAATCCAAGTAGGTGCCCATTTAGCTCATCATAATTAATGTGCCCAAGTGGGCATATCCATTTGTGCCCACTTAACATTTTGGGTGTGCCCATACAAATTATTTATTGGGCGGTCTAGACGGACAAATGAGCGCGGATAAAAATTGCCACCTCTATACATGAAGACATTAATTATAGAGGTTTAATAATTACAAGTTCTTGCTCGAGTTTATGATCTATATTATCTTATCTACACTTTACTGCTATTAACTAGGGGTGGCAAAATGAGTGTTTTGGATCAATGGATAATAGGCCATTATCCATGACCTATTATCCATTGATCCAAAACACCCATTTTGTCACCCCTACTATTAACCCAAATCTAAGGTACTAGGCTACTGGCTTCCTTTTATAACACAAATAGTAGGTCTCCTGTGAAACAAACTACCTTGCCCTAATCCATAAAATTGAACTTCAGTCTCTCAGATTAACAACTGTTACACGTTGGGTCAGATCAAGATGATCAGTCATACAAAAAATGGAATATTCGTATAAATAATAATCATACTATTCGTATGTAATCAATTTGACTAATCACATTACAATATTCTAAATGCGATCAATGTACTCTATAATTTAGTGTGATGTGATCATTGTCATCAATACCTCATCCAATTTTATAACGAACCTATTGACATGGATTGACGGAGAGACTGTGCGAAAGGTATTTTTGTCTTTCAATTACAACCCTTTCTTCCCCGAACATATTCCCTTCAATTTCACCTTTATGGGTTTTTTGAAAGACAAAATTACCCTTCGTACAATCTCTCCATTAATCCACGTCAACAGATTCCTTACAAAATTAAATGGGATGTTAACAGCAAAGACCATATCGTACCAAATTACTGAATATATTGATCACATTAAAAATATTATAATATGGTTTGTCAAATCGGGTTACCTACGAATAATAAGATATTTATTTATATAATTTTCCCTACAAAAAAAAATATCCGTAAGACGGTATTTTTTATGTTCATGCCCCCAAAAAAAAGTCTAACCTTCCGAAAGTGTGCACTTCCAAAACAGTTATATTCAGCTAATGTACATATAGTCTTGTTGTCCAGGAGGGGTAAAATCGTCAATTCAGTAGGCAATAATAATCCACCACCAAAACCATTGGCTTTTTTCAACCAGGCTGCTATTCTGCCTCCTGTTTTCCCCAAAACATTGGGTCTTCTTTTCTCTCATCACTCTGTCTCTATATATAATCATCACACTCATCACTTCACTTCAGCTTCATCAATTCAAAAGAATCAGTCAAAGATAATCGAAACCCATTTCATTTGTTTAACCAAGAAAGATCAGAAATCAAAGAATCAAGAAATCAGAAGGACATGAGTTCAGTAAGGAGAGCATCGTGGATGGTAGCAGCCAGCGTTGGACTGGTGGAGGCATTGAAAGATCAAGGCTTTGCCCGGTGGAATTATCCAATCAGGACTCTCCATCACCACGTCAAGTCCAATCTCCGGTCATTCTCTCAGACCAAGAAGCTGTCTTCAGCGGCAGCGGAGATGGTTTCTCGGGCTGAACAAGAGAAATTGAAGCAATCGGAGGAGTCGTTGAGGAAAGTAATGTACTTGAGCTGTTGGGGTCCCAACTAAACTAATAATTTTCTCCATAGATAGCATATTTATGTATATATATATAGATGTGATCAGAAATTTCATGACACTCTCTCTCGCACTCGCTCTCTCTCTCTCTCTCTCTCTCTCTCTCTCTCTGTATATATATATATATATATATATATATATATATATAATTTCTCTATAACTTGATTTTAGAGAACTGTCAAGATTTAAGAGAATTGTAAATTGAAGCTATCCGATTCCAAATTGGTAATCAAATTCATGAGTAGTTCTAAGTTGCTCCCATGGAGAAATGCAATAATCCCAGCTGAAATCGATATTTTGTGTAGTAAATTTGTAGATATCGGCTTTAGATTTGTCTATTGGCACCAAAATTAAGCTCCCTTTCCCGGCTGGGCTGTTTGATGTCTTTAATGTGCAGAAGAATTCAAAAATATTATAAGTACGATTGAACACCCAATTCCATAGTTTAGAATTTGGTTTGAGTTTTCAAAACCAATTCCATTGTTCGACAGCATAATTAAATTTTGGAATCGGAATTGAGTTGTAATTTTAAAAGTCTCAATTTAACAAAACTAATTTTATAATAAATACTAATAATTTAAATTCTAAATTTTGGTTCAATATTACTAAACACAATAATAACCCACCTTCTTTTTACCACCACCACCACCTTCGACCACCAACTCCAACTACCGCCACCGGTCACCTCTAGCCACATCAATCACCTCCGGCCACCGCCACTAGCCGTCACCTCCAGCCGCCATCAGTCACTTTTGGCCACCACCGTTTGTCACATTTGATCATCTCTCTATGTTATTTATCATTAAAAATATAAAATTTTAATAATTTTGTTACTAGCAAGGTTTTAACCTTGATAATTGATAATAACTAATAACCACTATCATTAGGTTAAACTAGATACTTTATATAATAATGAAATTTTATTATAAATATGTATAATTACAATTGAATTTTATATGTTATCCAAAACATGAAATTGCTATGATTTTAAAAGCAAATTTCATGTTATTTAATTTCCATAGAATTTAAATATTTATTAAATTCAAAATCAATAAATCTAAACGGACCTTTAGAGGAAATATCATAAAATAATCTAAAAATATTTAACATATTTTCAAGATTGAAATTTAAAAATAAACCAGTAATTCAATACTATTCAAAAAATAAATACAACACAATACACCATAGGTCTATTAAAGTTATAGATTATCAATACATAATTTAATAATTCTACATTATTTTTATTATTTTTATTTTAAAAAAACATTTTTTTAAATTACTCCAACCGTCCAAGACTCTGAGCAAATAGTTCATTATTTGAGATGTTTCACTAAAAAAATTCATTAATTTTGTTTGTCAGTGTTGTAATGACAAACCATTTTTATGATAATTTTAATTAGTAATATAATCCATATATTTCAAATAAAGAGTCCATCTTACTATTTTGAAATGTTTCATTTTAAGAGTGTATTTTTTAAAAATTTATTTATAATTTCTGTAAAAAAATTATTTTATCTTTTATTTGTATTATAAATACATTGTTTGTACTTAAATATTTTTATAATTATGACTAACTTCAATAATATTAATATATCTCACTAATAATTAGACTTTTAAAACGTAGATTTTTTGAGTGAAACGGAGAGAATAATTACCGTATTCAAGAAATGATTTACAAATCATGTTACATTATTTTTTATACAGCTAACATAGAGCACCGGGACTTTTTCATCATGTTTTTGAAAACCCATAAAGCTCAATCATCACTTTTAACCATAGTTTTGAGGTTTTTGTTGGTTTCTGAACAAAGCAGCAGCTCTTTCGGTCTTTCCTCACCAACCGGCACCACTTTGAACTAAAACCATCTCTTTTCGTATACTCCCACCATCCCAAAATTATCTTTCTTTTTTTTCTTTTTTGTCCGTTTTAAAATAATTATTCACTTTAAAACTTATATTTTTAGAACATCACTTTTGCTATTTTACCCTTATTTTTTCACTCTACTTTAATTATAGGCCACATATACATAAACATTAAAGGAAACTACATATTAAACAAATATAAATAATCAAATCAATTACTTTTTCTTAAACTGTGCGTCGAGTCAACCAGGACAATTATTTAGGGACGGAAGGAGTATATATAAGTGATATACATAAAATGGAAGCCATAAAAAAAGTTATGGAAATGTTTTTTTTTTATAGTAGAGGTGGAGATTATGTGACAATGTGACATGTGCAAGCCACAAAAAAGCTCAACAAAAGAGTTTTACCATTGTAGATGTTCTTAGTTTGATGCATAATTGGAAGTGGTAAAATAAAATACCAATTAACTATAAATTGGAAAATTATTAAGATTAGGTCTCCTGTGAGATTTATGGATCCTAATTCGTAAGATTAAGTCTCACTCTCTCATAGCTCAGCACACTAATACACGATAGATCAGGTAAAAGAGATATGTGTTACAGAAAATACCCATAAGACAGTCTATCTTAAGTTTTTGCAATATCTTCTATCTTATAACTAGGAACCGGGTCAAAGTGAGGCAAAATAAGCAAAAATGAAAACAAAAAAAATCCTAACAAAAAAATAAATACTCCCTTAGTCTCAAATTTATTATCTTGTTTTCCTTTTTAGTTTGTCACAAAACAAATATTTTATGTAAGTGTTTTTTTAGGACAACATTTATCATTTTATCTTTATATTTTCTTCTTAATTTAATTATGAGTTACATATACATAAGTTTGAAATGAAAGTACACATTATATCAATATTAATAATCAAGTCAATTATTATTTTTAAATCCGTGTCTTGGATCAAATAAGAGAATACTTTTTAGACAGGGATTATTAGTGTAGGGGAATGACTATTTTCACTACAATTTTTGCTTATTCACTACATCCATAATTTTTGCATCAAATAAATACATGTTTGGAAAAAAAAATTATCCCTCAAGTACTTGCCCATTTTAAGTTAACTAATGAAGTTACTTTCCTAATTACCTTTTAACATTACTTTTTAGTTCAAACATTTATGAACAACATAGTTATTTTATTATTATTTTTACTTTTTGTAATGACTTTATTAATTAATCTTATGACTAAAGTTATATTGTATAATAAAAATATATTGTAAGGACATTTTTGTCTACCAAACTTTGAGTAAATATATGTTCATTGGTTATAGACAAAATTAAAAGTGAAATCTAAAGGATGTAATAGTAAAAAATGATCGAATAGTATGGTAATATTTAAATATTTTTTCTACCTTTATAATTGATTTAAAAATTTACATTCTTAAGTTGATTGAAACCAACATTCAGTTTAATACCTATCATAATAATTGAATAAATATTTTAAAATGATATTTTTAAAACTAAATTAGAATATTAATTTTTGAAAATAAAATATCCAATAAATTCTAATTTTTTTGTAAAAAATGTATTAATCATATTATTTTTATGATAATGGAATATGAAACGTGAGTGATTATAAAAATTTATTAAACATATTATTACAAAAAAAAAATAAGTACCTTGTTTGTTGAGAATTAAAATGTTAAGAATATAAATAGAATAATTATGTTGTCCATTGATGTTTGATCAAAAAAATAGACAGAGGCTACTTCTACTACAATTATTTCTTATCCACTACATACCTAATTATTACATTAAATAAATACATGTTTGGATAAAACTACCCCTTAAATATTTTCTCATTTTAAGCTGATTAATTAAGTTACTTTCTAATTACCTCTAACATTATTTTTTGTTCAAACATGAGAAAACAACATAATTATTCTATTTTTATTTCTATATTTTAATTCTAAAAAAAGGTGCTTATTCTCTTTTTTTGTAATAAATATGTTTAGTCAATTTTTCTAATTACTCTCGCATCATATTCCATTATCATAAAATAAATATAATTAATGCATTTTCTACCAAAATTTTAGAAAATATTGAATTTCTTATTATCAAAACTAAAATAATTTAACTTAGTTTAAAAAATATTATTTAAAAAATCAATTCAATTAAAATAATATGGTAGGTAATAAACAGAATATTGGTTTCAATCAACTCAGAAATTAAAATTCTGAATCAATTTTAAAGGTAGGCAAAAAAATTAAATTTTTACGATACTATGTCATACTATGATTTTACTATTAGGTGAAATTTTAACTATTACATTATTTAAATTTCACTTTTAGTTTTTCTTCCATAACCTAAGAACACATATTTATTCAAAGTTTGGTAGAAAAAAAAATGTTTGTATGATTTTTTATATTATACAATATAACTTTAGTCATAAGATTAATTAATAAAGCCATTAAATAAAGTAAAAATAATAATAGAATACTTATGTTTTTCATTGATATTTGAACTAAAAAATAATGTTAAAAAACAATTAGAAAAGCAACTTGATTAGTCAACTTAAAATGAGCAAGTATTTAATGGATAGTTTTGTCTAAACATATATTTATTTGATACAATAATTAAAAATATTGTTGATAAGTAATAATTGTAGTGAAAATAACATATTTCAAAAAATAATGTTAGAAAGTAATTAAGAAAATAACTTGATTCGTCAATTTAAAAATTGATAATTTTGTCCAAATATATATTTATTTAATATAAGAATTAATGTTGTAATAGATAAGTAAAAATTATACCCAAAAATAACGTCACCCTTGGTATGGATACACGTGTAAGATCATTATTTAAAAAAGGGAATACCACTACACAAACCCACCATCAAAACCCGTTGGCTTTTCAGACAGCCAAGTTTGCCTCCTGTTTTGCCCAAAACATGGGGTGTTCTGTCTCTTTCACGACTGTGTCTCTATTACTCTATATAGTCATCACACCCATCAATTCAGCTTCATCAAACAAAAAATCAGTAGCCAAATCTAACCGAACCCCATTTCATTTTTAATTCTCAAAAGATCAGAATCAAAGAATCAAGAAATTAGAAGGAAGAATATGAGTTCAGTAAGGAAAGCATCGTGGATGGTGGCTGCCAGCAGCTTGGCACTGGTGGAGGCATTGAAAGATCATGGCTTTGCCAGATGGAATTACCCAATCAGATCACTCCACCACCATGTCAAATCCAATCTCCGGTCGTTTTCTCAGACCAAAAAGTTGTCATCGCCGGCGGCGGAGATGGTTTCATCAAGCTGCAGCAGGGTTGAACAAGAGAAATTGAAGCAATCGGAGGAGTCGTTGAGGAAAGTCATGTACTTGAGCTGTTGGGGTCCCAATTAATTATCTCTCCATTTGCGTACTGTAATCTGTAGTAGAACAAGTGTATATATGATCAGAAATTTTCATGATTTTCTCTCGTGCTATCACAATTCTACGGACGAACAAGAAGAACTGAACAATAATTTAGGTTTGGCGGGTGGAGTTGTTTCTTTTTTTTCTTAAAAGGTTAATCGCACCATACGTACCTCGACTTTGGGTCGTTCTGAGTATTAGTCCCTAACAATTTTTTTTGTTAAAGTTGGTAACTAAAAATATGCAATTTTCACAATTGTAGTTTTTTTATAAATGCTGTTAAAAAAATTACCGTTAAGTCGTTAAATTACCGATGTGCCTGAGTTAAATAAGGACTAAAATGATATTTTTTTAAACCTAACTTATATTACAATCTGCAATCAAGTCCTTAAGGTTTGAAAAATGACAATACGACCTTTTTTCCCAAATGTTTTACAAAACCATCAGATTTTTCTAACCCTTCTTCAATCATTTCCATGACTATGCGGAGTTTTTCCATGAGAATGCAAGCTGTGAACTCCACCAGAGAGTACGACCACTGTGCTTTTATAGATCTATTCATCTCAGTCACTGTTTTTTGTTTTTGTCTTTGACGATAGTGGGAACGAACTTCTTATTTGACGTGAACTCAGACGTTATCTTATCTGCTTGTCCGCTGTCAAATCGGTTCGCTACGTGTGAACCACACTTGGATCTTTGACGATAGTGGAAACGAACTCCTTATTTGATGTGAACTCAAACGTTCTTATCTGCTTGTCCACTGTCAACCCGGTCCGCTACGTGTGAACCACACTTGAGTCCACACACTAGTCCACTGAGTACGCACCACATTGGATCATCAGACTCATTACAAATCGACCTAAAAATTTATGGATAATATTGGTGCCCAGTAGCAGAGTGTGACCATCTTATAATTTGCAAACAATTCTCACACCTATATGTCCGATGTGAGATTGGGGTATTACAATCTTTCCCACTTAAATTCTTTACGTCCTCGACAATGTCAAATCGTACCCCGGACGATGCAAGATTTAAGAGGTGGCTCGTACGAGGATCAAGAGGTGGCTCCCACCTCCCGCGATGTATCACTTTGACCCGCACAACACTTTGTTATAATATTCTCGGCCGGGACCCGCTATGATACCACTCTGTAACGCCTCAAACTCGGTACCGACATCGTGATCCCACAATTTTGTCATGTCATCATTACTAAATACTAAACCATTAAATATCCAAAATAAAACATTACAATGTTTTTTTTCAACCAAATAAACCTTAATTGTCTATTACTTAACACAAAACATAATTGGTTCCACAAAACCAATACAAAATAATTGTCCATTAAAATAACCATAAATAAAACTTCAAATGCTAATGAAATTTATTTCTTCTCCAGTCACCCTCGACATGGCCTACCCGAGCCCAAAAGGATCTTAAATCTACTTACGACCTGAAAAAAAAAATAGAAAAGGGTGAGCGAACAATACTCAGTAAGTTCATATACCACCCCTCCAGTTTCGAAGGAGGAGTTGGACCAAAAAGGAGATAACCGTCAAAAGTCAAATATTTCCACAAATCAAAGAACTACATAATCAGTTGTAGTTTCAATTTAAATTTAGATAATGTATCAATCTTTTATGGAATTTCAAGTGAAAGATAAGTCTCAAAATAAAATATGAGATGCCCGTTTGTCGTCAACCGTCCTATACCGGTTGAAAACAAAGGTCACTCGTAGATTCCATGATTACGTAAGCGGTTTTTTTGACCTAACTGATTGTCTTAATGGCCTGACTGCCCCAAATGGTCTGAAGGTATATCATGATTACCTTACCACATGTCCAGTGGTGTTAAATAGTTCATCACTTCATTAGCTTTACGTATATCACGTAACGGTTTATTTTACTTAGTGATCACGGGAGAGTTCCAATAAAGTCAAACGTCCAATAAGTATATATAATCAATTTTCCAATGAATAGAGATTTCAAGTGATGTTACACATGTGATACAAAAATACAAAAATCGAAGTATAAACAAAATAGGTTCAACGGAGTTCAAAGCAACTATTGGCGAATGTTGAGCATGCACTTACAAAGAAAACGTTAAGTCAATAAAACTATAACGAAAGCCTACCAAATAAATAAGAAGGTCAAATGACCTAAAGAAGTATAGTCCCTTACCGTAATGTAGTGAATAATCAACTTGCACGTGTAAGGCACTATTGTTTGTACTTGCCCAAATCTAACATTCAATACAAATATATATATATTAAAATAACCACAAACTTATGACAAAAGTGTATCAGAGAGAGAGAGAGAGAAAACCTTTTGTAGAGCTCACCCGGTGTGTTTAATAACTTTAGGTTGCTCGGTATTTATAGCCGAGCAGCGCACATACAATCATAGACTTGACACTGTTGTGACAAGTTTTTCCCAATGCTACAATACAACTAGTTACCTAGCTACATATAATTACCTACCTTGTAGCTCCTTTGACTTCATAACAAAAACTAAATTATTTTAAACAATATTTTACTAGTATTTAAGTAATTAAACTGAATTTTAATAAATTAGTTTTTTTTAGTTTTTTTTTAAATTTGTTAGTGGGTCAGTACAATACCCCGACATACTTCCACCACCAAATTGACCCAACCACACACCACAAATTTCCTTAAATTTCCTTTGGTCATACTTAATACAGCACGTGCCTTTGGCTTAATACAACACACGCAAGGGGTAAAAGTACTATTTTACCCGTATAGATTTAAATGAGAAAAAGTGAATAAACAATACATAAACAATACAAAAAATGAGAAATAATTTTAATGATAAATCTTGAAAACAAACAAAATTAATGTTAATAAACATCACCTTTCTTGGGGCAGTTCTATGATTTTTTTTTAAAGCTAAAGTCATCTTTGTAGGATGGCAATGAATGAATGATAGTCATCTTTTTTAGATGGCTTTCAAGGATGAACATTACCTTTCCGGGCCGGATTGTAAGACCCCGAACCTTCGTGTATTTGGCTTTCTCGTGTTGCATGCTTTGTTGTTAATGCGTTGAGTGTTCGTCTTAGCATGTTAGCACTTAACTAGGTCTCATTGGAGTCTTAGTACCTTGCATATATGACTTATAATGTTCATCTTGATCATAGTATGCTTGGTTGAAAGTTTAGAAGCTTTGTTGCTTCGTTTGAGTCTTAGGGTTTCTCGTGTTTGCCTTCGTTGTTTGTATTGTTTGTGTTTCGTCTTGCGAGATGTTCATTTGAGTTCTAGACCACGTGTACTAGTATTTCTCATGCTTGCACAATCATTATTCATGGAGTTGTTGCATTTGGAAATAAGATGACCAACTTATTACTTCTCAGATTCAGTCCGGTTTTTGGGCGAACTTCGGGAAAATTCTGGTACCAATCTACTAAAGAGAATTTTCTAAAACTTTAGTATGTTTTACCTACATATGTTAGGATACTCTCTGTAAAATATGGTATTTTTCAAGGTGTATAAGTACCTCATTTAGGTCTTGACTTACGGCTGTGCCAGAATTATGTTTTCAGGAAATCAGCTTCTGTACTTGAACTTGTAGTAGCCATATTTTGATGAATATAAGTCCAAATTGAGTAATTTAAAAGGCTAAACTATATTTTAAAGAGTCTAGTTTCATAAAAATCAATAATCACCTAATTTGGAGGTGTGAGCTATTTATGGTCGATTTTACAAGATTGACTGTCTGTTTTCCAGATTCTTGTTTGTGACATTTTTTGAGTGTTTTGGCTATTGACCCTTTCACCCTTGCCCTTGGCCGACCAAAGTGAGTCAAAGCCCTCTTTGTTGACTCTCCTACAACCCTTCTTGGCCCTTGGATCATTCCTTATCAAAGGCTTACATGCCATAGCCAATGAGAAGCCATTTAACCACCTTCACTTGGATTGGGGTTTTGTTGGCAAGTATATAATCATTTTTCCAGCCTAATTCAGTCATTGGTGATCAAAAACTTCAGAGATACAGAGCTTCAAGCTCCATTTTGGTCCATGGAGGTCACCCTAGCTTGAGAGACCATTTCCGGAGTTCCGGTGGTCCGATCGGCGATCTGAGACCGCCAAATCGAAGGCCTCGATCTCCTCTACAACAATCCTTGCTTTGATCATCCTTTCCTCCATTAATCTTAGTACTAAGGTACGTTGATAAATCCCTGAGATTTTCATGTTCAATAAAGTAACATGACCCCTTCATTATAGTTGCTCTATTGATGATTATGAACATCTTTTGTGAAGACAAATCCTCCAATTCAACCTAAGAAATATGAGTAGGATTTTATGAATTCTTATTGAAGTTGTGATTTTGACTTTATGCAAAGCATGAATGTTGTTTATAATGAGCTTAGGAACAACTCTTGGGAAAGATTATGTTTCAATTCAAGGTTTAACAAAATCTCGATTCTAGGTTTGAAACTCGGGATTGTGTTTAAGGCTAGTTTAAGATCATGAACGGCCTAGTTATCAAGTTCTAAATGAACGGAGAACTTAGGAAAGGGCAATGTGATGCATATAGTATCAATGCTATACTTGGTTGAATTTTAGTAAAACTCACCGGAGTTGAGATTAGGGAGTTATTGAACAATACCGACTCCACATTCAATCCCTACGACGTTTGTAGTGCGTTAGACTAATATATTAGCTTACGTGACTTTGGGATGGATTGAAGGGCATGTTTGATATGAGTGATTATAAGACTCAATCGAGTTCTTATGTGGTTTATGTGATTGTGTGAAGCAAATGCACAATTGAGAGCATGTTGTAGAATGATGTATCTACTTGACTGGTTGAATTCGCTCTTGTCGAATTCCTACTTGATTCTTTAATGAGTAAAAACACCTACTTGTTGAATAATGAATTTGAGGACTATTCTATGAGAAGATTTGGATTGGGGCTTTCTTAGTACTCTATACATGGAGTCTACTTGTATAAGTCGCTAGGATGACCATGTTGTTATCTATGACTCACCGGTATAGTTTGACCTTACGGGTTATTACCGCTCTAGTGTTGCTTAAGTTTTTGACTACCATCGACTTTTGTGTTATTGAATGAGTTACTACTCTAGGAAGGGTTTAGTAAATGGCTTCATGATCCGAGACTAACGGAGTAGTCTTGGATAGTACTTAATGGACTGATGGTTAAGTTGTGACTCTGTTGAATTTCATAGGTGAATATGGCATAATGTGTATGTTTTATATTATGACTAAATGTATGATTTCCTACCTTGTCAAGAATTGATTCTTCTATGTGTTTCTATGATATGACTTATGAGCATATTGAATGTATTTGCCTTCGTGCACGATCGTTTCTGCTTAATGAATTGTGGTGAACTTGGATTCAACTATTAAGTGGAATTATGAATCAAAATTGAACTAAGCTTGATTTCACAATAATCAACTTGGGCTTCCCTTATATAATTGACTTGGGACTTTGAACTAAGATTCCTAAATGGAATGAGAACCTTGCTATGCCTCAAACGAGAACATAGAAAAGAGTCTTGGGACACATATAGTGTTCAAACTCTATTTGGTTAGAATTGTAGCAAAGACTCAACGGAGTCGAGTTAAGGAACAATTGAACCTTACGAGGATCGTGGTGAGATCCTATGAAAATTATATTCCAGTTGACTAGATTACTAGCTTTTGGGACTTGAATTGAATAGAGTGAACAAACTTGGCACTTATGATTTAGAGACTCAAATGAGTTTCTATTGTGGTTTTGTGATTATTGTAACAATGTGCATAATCGTATGAGTTTAGTAGATCATTATATCTACTTGAGAATTAGCAAGTAAACATCTACTTGTGCATTGCATATAAGTCCAGCTGGCATTACTTGAGTTTTCATGATGATGGTGGGACGATGCATTGCCTTCACGAATTATGGGATTCGTGATTGTAATGTATCGCCGTCATCGGATTCGGTTTCACACACACCTCCACTGCTAGCTACAGTGGGGAAGTAGCCCCCTTTGTCGTAACCAATTGAGCACATTGGCTAGTGCTATTTTCCTGAGAAGAGATCTCAGACCCGAGAAGAGAGCTCGGTACTTTGATACCTGAACACGGGTATCACTGGCACGATATGATTAACAGTTGTGATTGCAGGAGCAATTATGACGAAAGTGATTTGGTATCTTCTCTATCCTTTATGTGGCTTACTATGGGCACTTATGTGATAACAAAGTGTTAGTTGAACATGAGATCTTATTGACCATGTTTGTATTGGCTGATGATATATGAGAGATTTGATATGTGTATATAGATATATGCATACTTGTATATGAGATATATATGAAAGACTTGATGTGTATATATATAGATATGCACACTTATGCATGATGATTTTATGGGAGATTTGATATGTATATTTAGAGATATACATACTGATATACATGCACCCTTTACAAGTGGTAACAGTGTGAATAGCTTGATTCGTATATATAATGATATGTATACTTGCATATGATGTTTTGTGGGAACTACCTTCTAATTCATTTGATTTGTGTGTGAACAGGGAATTACACCCTGGTTCATTTGGACGGTTTAGTAAGTAAGAAGGAGTGAATATCTTGTGGAGTATCGAAACGATACGACGCCTCTTCACGGGTTTTTCTGTCATTTATAAATGACACTATGGTTATGTTTATGTTACATAATTATATGTTGCATATATATTGTGGTAGCGTACTGAGTCATTATGACTCATCCCGTACTTGTTTTTAGTTGCGATGGCGATGAGGTCGAGTAGATCGTGGTAGCGGTGGTCGATAGATCGAGGTTAGATCGTGTGGTTCGTGTTTGTAGCAGCCGACTTTCCCGAGTAGCAGCTTGTGGAGTCTTGTTCCTTTTTAGCATTGTCATTTATTTAATGTACTTTGCTATTCTTGTGAGATCGACATTTTGTAAAGTTAATTAGACTTTACAGTTGGGTAGAATACTTGGGTATTTGTATTGGGTTTTCTTGGGCCGACGTGTTGTGTCGTGCCTTGTTTGTGGTTTTAGTATTTATTTCAGTTGTCTCCCGGGCACGCAGTAGCTTTAGGGGAATTTCCTTATTCTAGTTTTTATAGTTGTTGATTGACCCCGGTATGCTTTAGCCGTTGGGTAATTGAGATATCAGGTTGGTTCTTTGTTGAAACGCCGGCCTGGAGTGCCGATGGTTTGATTAGCGTCTGCAATGTTGCGGCACGCGAGTTTTGTTTTTCCTCCTTTGAGAGATAATGTCTCTCTTGGTTTCATTGTCGTTGGTTTCGAGCTTCATAGCTTGGGACTTCTTTCTTATATTGCTTCCGTTGATTCGATTTTTGAAATACCGTATTTTAGTGCGTCGTTATGTTCATGTTTAGAGCGAGTTTGCTCGACTGTTTGACTAGCACTACTGTTTAACAAGTGCTTGTCCTCTTCTTAAGTTAGTTCCAGCGGCACGACCTTGAGATTTCGTGTTTGAATCCGGGTCGGGTCGTCACACGGATGTTCGTCTTTGAAAGTCATCCCAGAAAGATGACTCTCCTTCATTTATAGCCATCCTAGAAAGATGACTTTAGTTTTTTTTTTTTTTGAAAATTATAAAACCGGCTCAGAAATGTGATGTTCATTAACATTAATTTTGTTATGGATTTAAATGAGAAAAAGTAAATAAACATTACAAAAAATGAGAAATAAAGTTAATGATAAATCTTGCTAACAAACAAAATTAATGTTAATGAGCATCACCTTTTTTTATCGGTTCTATGATTATTTTATTTTTTTAAAAAAGCACTAAAATCATCTTTCTATGATGACTATAAAAGAACGAGAGCCATTTTTTTGGGATGACTTTCAAAGATGAACATTACCTTTTTGGGCCGGATGTTCATCCTTGAAAGTCATCCTAGAAAGATAGCTCTCATTTACTCATAGCCATCGCAAAAAGATGACTTTAGCTTTTTCTTTTCTTTTTTGAAAATCATAAAACCGATCCAGAAAATTGATATTTATTATTGAAAGTCATCCTAGAAAGATGACTCTCCTTCATTCATAGACATATTAGAAAGATGACTTTAGCCTTTAAAAAAAAATCATAGAACCGACCCAGAAAGGTGATGTTCATCCTTGAAAGTCATCCCAAAAAGATGGTTCTCCTTCATTCATAGCCATCCCAGAAAGATGACTCTTCTTCATTCATAACCAACCCAAAAAGTTGGCTCACCTTTTTTTTTTTTTTGAACTTTTTGGTTTTTTGTTTTTGGAAAATATTATATACATAATGTAAGTAAATTTTAACAAATTGGAAATAAAATTTATTGTAACATGCGCATCTTCCGTTTGAGTATCATTATTATTAGAACCTGTATCTGTGTGCATATCGTTGTTGTTGAATTTATATTTGCGTTGTAGTTAGAATTCATCGGCATTAATTTTGTTTGTTAGCAAGATTTATCATTAACATTATTTCTGAATTTTTGTATTATTTATTCACTTTTTCTCATTTAAATCAATAAGGATAAAGTAGTAATTTTACCCCTTACATGTGTGTGGTATTAAACAAAAGGCACGTATCGTATTAAGCACCCCCATTTCCTTTTCTTTTATTTTCTTCCACCCGCTTACCTCCATCACTCCTTTTGACTTTGATTTGACTTCCTTCCTTCCCCTTTTTTTTTCTTCTTTTTCTTCTCTTTTGGAGACTGCCTATTCCCCCAGTCTGTATACACCCACATTCTCTCTCTCTCTCTCTTAAACTTACCAAGCAAACACACATAAATAAATCCCACTTCTCATCTTTCAAGTTAAACCCCTTCCCTCTCTTCATTCTTTTTATTTTTTTCTCCTCTTCCCCCTTTTCTCACTGCACACACACGCACAACGCACACACTCCCTCTTTTTTTTTCCTCTTCGCTCCGGCCGTCGCCCCAAGATCCCCTTTCTGTTATCATCATCTATATATATATATATATATATATTATATATTTTTTTTTTTTTTTGTTTCCATTCAACCACAGACAACCCACTTAGAATTTGTACAGAGATTCTCCTTCTTCGTCGACCACCACCGATTTCTATAACTCGAACACACCTACTAATTCAATATAAGAATCAACTACTTGAAACTTCAAATGGAAGAAGCAATATCCTCCCTCAAATCGAAGACTCGTGATCTCGTCTGCCGATGTTTCGGTGCGTCGTCGGTTTCTTCAACATCGAGAGCTCGATAATACTTTCTTTGTTTTCGTTTGAGTGTCGACTCTCAACTAGGAACACCACTCCTTATATACCTGGTGTTGCGTCTTTTGCTCTCCCCACCAGACGCCTTACTAATAGTCTCTACTCCCCCATTCATAAACGCGAGGAAACCATCCATCATTTTCGTTTTTCCCCATGACAACGACCATTATTTACTGGTTTTGATGACCGCTATTTACTCCAAATAAACTATCATTAACACTTATTCAATCATTTATTATTTATCTTTCTAACTATTATTATCAAATGGATAACTGATTTAACTTAAGCCCAATTTCAAATATGGCAACTCAATTGTGTACCAAAATAAAGCGGACTTACTATTAACTCAAAATAGGCCCAACTATCGATTACTATTTTCAAATTAGGTCAAACCAATATAATACTGGGTCCAAGATAACGAACTAATATAGGTCAAAATATAATTATTTCAATTATTGTAAAAATAAAATAGTATCAAAATTTAGGGATACAAAAGTGTGGGTCCCAACGGGCACAATAATAAGCTAGAAGGGGGAGGGGGTTGAATAGCTTATTATACACTTAAAAACTTTTAAGTAAGTTCTTTGAAAAGTATTTACAATCTATTGAAAAGATTGAAGTAGCGGAAATCTTTCAAAGAAGCTAGTTGAAGTCTGCCGATAAGGACTACCGGTAGACCTTAACAGGTTACTTAAGTTTTGCCGTTAATGATAAAGATAAACAAAGTAACAAGCAGTTCAATAAGTAGACAAACAGTAAAGGAATTGACACAAGTATTTTGGGATGGTTCACACTATAAAGAGTGCTACATCCACCACCAAGGCAGTCAACCTTGGATTTAAATAGTGCACTATGTTTTTCACTAGATCAATTACAAAGAATATTCTGAATGGATTGTGTACAAAATATTGACTTGTGTTTGGGGTTATGGAATTAAATACATGTGTAAAAAGGATATTTAATTCGTGCAAAATAATAGTTTAGAATGAAAACAACAAGAAGTACAAAAGTAAATATTGATGCACAACTTCTTGTTGTTGACGAGGACTTCTTGATCTGTTTAGGATCTTTTGAATGCACTGAGTATAAAGACTTAGAGTTGTTGTAGATTTTCAGAGCATTTCATCAAGTGTATATCTTCAGTCTTTAATGGCAGCATTTTTAGCAGGAGCATTCTGGAGATCCGTTGGAGAAGACGAAGATTTAACAACTCTATTAGGTTGAATGCATTAAATGCATGGAGCTGTCAATCAAGAATTTCGTATTCACAGATATTGAGCAGGGAATGGGTACAGAGATCTTTTGCAGAGTCTGGAAGTTGGGCAATCTGGATGTCAAATCTGAGAGAGTTGTTACAGATAGTAGGTGACAGTCTGCTTTCCTGCTTTTACTATTCAGTCTACGAAAGTCTTCCTTCTTTCTGGAAAGCTGCTTTCGGCGGGTCTGAGATGTCAGGGAATGTCTCAATTTTAATTCAAACTGATAAGGATAAATTTAAATTGATCCACTAAGAATTGCTTGACTGGACACGTCATGATTGACCGAGTGTAGACAAGGTCTGCCGTTGTAAGCTGGAGCAGGTCTTCCGGTAAAGCTTTGAGGAGGTCTTCCGCTGAACCTGTGAAGTCCTATAAAAACTATTCTAGGCAAAGTTCTATACACAGTTACCACGCTAATCGATATGCAGCCCAATTAGCCACTGATGTATAAAACTAATATAATGTATAAGCATATATAAATCTAAATACAAAAGTATCAACAAAAAGTTTCGGTCAGGATTGGCCGATCGAAGCTATCTAACAGTAAGAAGGAAATATGGTTATCTCATGGAGTCTTCCCTTTGATATACTTGCCTTCGGGAGAATAAGAACCTAATCTCTAAATTCGTTGGGAAAAGGGAACTGTGGAATGTTCTAATTGGGGCTCTTCACTAATGACTTCAAAAGGTAAAGGCTTGGATTTCCACTTTCTTGTACCAGAAAGATGGGACAAAGAATGGGCATTCAATCCAGAGACGCTCAAATAGAATTTCGGGAATCCTTTTTTCCAATCGAATATCTTTCGAAAATGACAATGCCTGGGCAAAAGTTCAAAACGAGAGAGAGAGAGAGAGTAAAATGTGTTTGTGTGCGTGTGTCGGATGAAGAAGAGAGGACAGAGGACAGATAAATGGGGAAAACATTTGTGCGCCCGAGTATTGGGGAAGAAGGCATTTATGTCTTTTTTCAAATCCTAGGGACTCGGTCGCAAATTGTGATGTAATTAGGTTTGAAAAAATTTCATTTTACCCCTTACTTAATGTACATGTGGCTGTGTGAGGTACATAGACAACTTAACAATAATTTTTTAATGACATCCATCAAAAGGACTGTAGTTGTAAAAATTGCATATTTTTAGGACCCAATTTTGACAAAAAAAAATTGTTAATGGAACTCAGAATGGCCCAAAGTTAAAGGGACCAATGGTGTGATTAACCCAAAAAAATGTATTTTTTTAAATTAATTGACTATTGTTCGCCCCATAATATATTCTCTATGCCTCATTAAAAGAAATCACAAGAATGTCATCATACTAATTTACCAAATAAACCTTCTTCTGCTTCCTTTCTTCTCCACGCCATTTTTTCCACTCTTCTTGCCCGACACCATTTTTCTTCTTCTTCCTTTATTTCCTCTCCATCCTCCATCCTTTCTTTTCCTTTTCTCTCTCCTCTACCCTCACGTCTCATCCTTTCACTCCCTCTTTTCTGTAGTATAGTAGTGTTCGGCCCATGTGTTCGGCCATGGCTTGATAAGTAACCTTGGGTGTGTCCGGTTGAGGGTGGTCGCACACTGCCCATTTAGTTCACTACACCAGAGACGAACACTCTTCGTGGGAACAATTGGAGCTATTGGAGAGAGGGAAGGTGAGAATGAATGAGAAATTGTTGGGTTTACCAAGGTCTAGTGGTTGTAGATACCCCAATTTCGTACCCCTGATATGTAACATGGCATAAAATATCAAGACCTGTCAAAAAGCTAACAAATGTTAAGTTACAAAGTTCAAAATGCAAAAGAAAAAACATGATGCATAAACAGTGAAATGCAGGGGGTCTAAGTGCCAAAAAGAAGATGGAAAATGTCCTTGGGCGCTGCCCATAGGCATCCCAAGCGCCGCACCCAAGCTCACTATGGGCGGCGCCCAATAGTGCCTCCAGCACTGTAGCAATTTGCTTTTGGTACAATTCTTTCAGTGTGCAGTACAAGCTGATGAAGCTTAGAAAGTAAAACTTAATCACGAAGGAAACCTCACTCTCAACCTATAAATTGATGAGGCCCCCGGCTTGTGAATTCACACGCAGTGAACACAGTGAGAAAACGCAGAGAGAAAACAGTACGCAGTGAGTTCTCTCTGTGCAGTCTGAGTGAACGCCGAGAGAAATTTTCCCTCTAGCCCCGAAGCTCTGCCAAATCTTCCCAAACAGTAAAAACCTCCCGCCAAAGTGAAACCTAGTTACCCTGCTAAGATTCCGCCCTATTCCACCGGTCCAAAAATTCCAAAAAGAGCAATTCGAATCCAGACGTCAAATCAGCAAAAAACAAGTAGTTGCTCTGCCCAATTTCCGAAGCCAGCAAGCAAGTAAAGCAAGCTGTTGTGCTGCCCAGATCCCTAGGTGAAAAGCAACCAAAATGAGCAATCAATCTGCCCGAATTCCCGCAACAGTAAAAGACTCCCTCTTCTTGAAGGACAAAGCGAGCACACCCTAGGACCTGCCAGAAGCTAGTTGGTACGGGATAAAACCCCACGCTTCTAGAGGTATACTTATTAAAGTTTTTATTTGTAAAAAGTGCTATTTAGATTAGTAAGATGTAAGAAAAATAAGCAGTTATGCTACTTGAAATTCTATAGAAAATAGCGCTAAAAAGAATCATTATTATGGACAAATTTTTATAAATGTATTTGTAACTCCAGGAAGGAGGCTGGTGTAAGTTTGTAATAATTTCCTTATATATATATATATATATATATATATATATATATATATATATATATATGCTTTGTTTCAACTGTTAAATAAATATAAAAAACATATTTAAGCCAAACACTATTTTGAGACCGAAAGGACGAGTTGGGTGCCTAACCCTTTTCCACCTCGTAACTTAGCTTTCGAACCCTTTGCAAATCTGGTTATTTTTTGTTTTTCTTGGTTTTTCCTTAAAATAAAGATGACGACTCTGTTTATCACATTTTGAGTCCACAATTGAGGCCAAACATATTTCACGCGCTTCAAAAGGTTTTGAAACCACCCCTCCTTTTAGTGGCACGGATCCGATTAAAATCGGGGACTCACAGTGGCAACTATGCTGGGGACGTCGTTTTTATTAAAAATAAAAACTGAGGGCTAGACTCTTTTTCATAAATAAAAAAGAAAAAAAGTTTTTCTTTTGTTTTTAGCTAAATATGCTTATTATATTTATTTAACAGTTTAAATATTGTATTTTTATATATCTGTATATATATTTGTGCAAATAACCGTGAAAACTTGCAGCATCTTCGTTCGGGGTATCGTTGTGAATATTAAAAAAAAAAGACCAAAAATAGAATTTCTGGCAGGATAACAAAAAAAGAGGTGGAGGCATAATATCGCTTTACTTTATTTTACTCTGCTTTATTTATTATTCCTCCCAAAATATGTAAATATTCTTTTATTTTGTCATTTTATTTTGGGGATTATGACCAAATGTAATTAATATGAACATATAGATTCCCCAAATGTAATTAATATGAACTTTTCTTTCTATTTATTGATCTTTTCTTTCTATTTATTGATCCGTCACACTCGCTCCTTTCGAGGATTCAAACTAATTAACCGAGAAAATCCACAAAGAACAGAAAGACAGGTCATTTACTGTTTTATATCTGGAAAAAAAGAGAAGATTTTACTGCTTTTTAGATACCTCACACACGCGCCCGCATGATGTGCGCAAAACGCAACTCAGGCAAGAATACCCGGCCGTATCAAGTAATAAAGTGTACAAAAGTACAAGTTATCGATCCCACAGGGAATGCACGAAATTTTCACTCCAACTAAGTACCAAAATTATGCTAACTAATTATATTTGAGCGAAAAGAAATTAAATTAAAATCTAAAAATATAAACAACCTAAGAAAGCAATTAAAATCTACACTACTGCGAAGGTGGTTTGGCAACAACAAATCAAGATAAAAATATATGAATGCATTATTTCTAGTCTAGCCGGTGTTTAATTTAATCATCTTTCTGCTTTTCTTTAACTCAAGTTTTGGTAGTCGGGCGCACTATTTTATTCGATACGGGCTCTCGCAACGTATAGCAAATCTAGCTACAACTCCTAGCTACGGGCTATCGCTTCTTATAACATAGGAGAAAATAACCGCGTGTTAAAACAAGCACCCTATGACTATCTACGCACGATCTCCTCTCGGTCTCACGTAACGTAAACAATTATTGTGATTTTCGGAATTAATAGGACGGGCTCTCGCATCTTATCCTATAATTCTAGTGATCATCTAATGGTTCGCTACGCCATTAAAAGCATTAAGAGCACACAATAATAACCAAACACATAGGTAATACTTTGCAAAAAGAAATTCTCTAAATTTTTCTACAATGCATGTTGGTGGCCGAGACAAATAAAATTGATTAACTACGGGCTCTCGCATCTTATAGTCAACCCTAACCTCCCCGACCTCGCGAATGGCTAAGGTGGTTCGATCGCGTGTCAAACCTAGTCTCATTTTGGCTATCGGTGTGTGTCACATAACACCAACTATTAAATTGATTGGTCCGAAATAAATAGGTAGCTCTCGCGGATCCTAAATGTTTCTAAAATCATTTAATTATTGGTTAAATAATTAAATGCATTAAGTGCACAAAATAATAACCAACATGAATGTGTACTAAATAAAGAGATAAATTAAATTAAATCACTACATTGGACATAGATAAATAATTGCATTTCCATAATAATTTAAGCATAAACCAATTCCATATTTACAAAATAAATCAACCCAAGAAATTATACAACTATCAAAAATAGGGATAGGAAGAATTAAACCGAGAAAAGTTCGTTTCCGGGGTTGACATCAATTGTAAATGCTTCGTTGGCTCTTGAAATGATGCTCCAAACCTTCATTGACGAACAATTAAATGGAGAAAATTGGAGAAAATTTGGAAAAGAAGGGGCTGGTGCCCCATTTGGGAGCAATGTCCCAAATGGGGACTTGTATTTTCCAAAATGAAGGCTGGCCGGGAGATAAAGGAGAAGGCAACAAAGGCTGGAAGCTGGCAGGGGTATAATAGGAAGAGCAATAGAATTTTAGGGGCAAAAATGGGAAGAAGAAGGAGGCTGGGTCGCGGCTGGGGCTGGGGCAGCCCAAGGGAGAATTCGCGGGTTGGACCAGGCTGAAATGGGTGAGAGATGAGTGCGAGAAATGGGCTGGGACGCGGGTCATACCCGGATCCAGGAAGAGGACACGGGCCGCGCTAGTGGGGAGGATGCTGCAGACGGCGCCACGTGGCTTCACCTGGTGATCGACAACGCGCCAGGGACTTCTCTGCAATTGTGGCAGCCTCCCTGATTTCCATTAATTTCTCCAGTGCCCCTAATCTTTCTGACTTTAGCGCCGCCTTCCAGTTTGCCTCCAGTTTATCATTTTGGTCCTCCGTTAATATTTTCAGCCTCCGTTAGCCTCTGTTAGCTCATAATTGCCTTGGATTCGTTGACGGACTTAACGAACTTTGTCCAAATAATTTCCAAATTAACTTTTAACCCCGGAATTGTCTCGAACTTCGTGCTAAACACCGTATAAAAGCTCGATTATGCTTGGAAACCTACATTAAGCACAAAAACACAAATAATAATATTTCCAAAGCATAATTAATTCAAAAATAGCACAAAATAAAAGAAAATTCCCGGGAAAATTAGTGGAAATCTTGTTCTCATCACCGCACGTAGAAATATTCGAACTGCTACCCTACACCATGGCCAGTCTACCCCCTGCATCAGCCAACGTTAAATGCATATTGATTCTCAGGGCACTTCATGGATCGATCAGTTTTTTTTATATCTCTGAATTATTGACCAATCTCTATTGCAAAAAAAAAAACTATATATATATATATATATATATATATATATATATATATATATATATATGTTGGTCCACAATAATGCTCAAATAGGCTAGAGGGGGGTGAATAGCCTATGATGCCAATTTAAAAAAATTTCTTTTGGATATATATAAAGCATAGTTTTGAATTTAAGCAGCGGAAAGTAAAGAGGCTTTAGATTTGGAGAAGTCTTAAGTGGCTGTACACGAATATATGATCAGAACAACAGCACACTTAAAACTTCTTTCAAATGCAGACTCAGGAAATTAGTTAGAGAATAACTTTTCTAAAGATAAATTAATTTGTAAAAAGCTCACAGATATATAAGGACTGAGAGATAAGTAATTGTAAGAACATATGAATTTATTTAAAGATAAATTGCATATTACATCAGCCTAAATAATCTATCTACAGTTTCTGTTTTTGTCCTCCCAAACCTTAATCCTTACTTAATTATCCATTCATGAATAATTAAGCAATAGGGGGCAATAGGAGTCTAAAATGAGAAACTGTTTTGAGAAGAGAATTTTCAAGGTCGTTCAGATAAAAAGTATCTGAACGATTGAGTGCAAAGCACTCGGCCTTCCATGATGAATGATTATTGCACAAATCTGAAGATATGAATGTAATATCTACAGTCAGCTCTTCATTTTCTTCAGACATTATCTACCATCAATCTTCCGATCTTGATTTCTGTCTTATGAAGTTTCCGATCAATCTCTTCTCTTCTACCAAGCTTTTCTTCCTAGTAATCCACTGAGAGTGTCTTACTAAGATCTGGATGAGTTTGCAATCTGTGTCGAGATCTGAGATGCGTTGGTGAGGACGATCTCGTTGTCGATCTCTTTTCTTTGAAGCTCTAGAGTGAGTTCTGATTTCAACTTCGCATGGGCGTGTATCAGTCACTCGTTGCTCGTCATCTGTATCATCTGTTTTTTGTCTTGGGTAAAAAGAGGATTTATATA
Organism: Codonopsis lanceolata; assembly: GCA_013146195.2. Classification (NCBI taxonomy): domain Eukaryota; kingdom Viridiplantae; phylum Streptophyta; class Magnoliopsida; order Asterales; family Campanulaceae; genus Codonopsis; species Codonopsis lanceolata. The sequence continues at coordinate 55,418,673 of CM028381.1, forward strand.
GATTTGAATCAATGTGATCGTTGAGAGATGAAGATTTGATGTTTCTATCCGTTTAGAGATATAGTCGATGAAGTCTATCGGATAGAGATCTTTGTCCATAAGATCTTTGACTTGTTTGGGGCAAAGATTTAGTCCTGTAGATCTTGGAACTTGTTGTCTGTCAGACTGTGTTGATAAGTCTCTGAAAAGTAGGTCTAATGTCTGTTGCACTGTCAGGTGGTCTATTCAATAAAGTAATTGTTTTTTGACTTTATCAGACCACGTGAGTGAGAGAAAGTCTTGTAGCTTTAACTGTGTCATGCTTTCTGAGGCTTGAACATATTTGTCTTGATTTGAACTGCTCCTAGTCTTTTCTCTGTAGCATGTGCAAAATTAAGTCTGCCAGTGGAATGCTTCGGGCCAGTGGAACAAGTCTTCCGATTCAGGAGAACTGATGTCTGTTGGTACGAACCTTTTAATTTGTAGTATGTCTGCTGGTGGTGAGTCTTCAAGATGTTCTAATCTTATTCACTGAAGGCTTTTGACATAGCTGCAAGTCTTTCGGTGCTTAGTGTGTCTAAAGCACTGGTCTGTTTGATCATCATGTAAGAAGGTAGGACTTGATCAGGTCGCACCTAATCTAAGACCTATGTGATGTCACACAAATTGCCACGCTAACCGGTACGCATACCTTTTATCCACTCATGATGACTCACTTGTAATGGGGGCAAGCAAATCAACATAAATAGAATATGGAAGGTGATAAGTAAATTATCAAGAAGTATATTCCATCACAGGGGCTGACCAATAATTTTTATGATATTCGACCTAGACCATTCGAATGGTGGATCCCGGAAAGAGTATAGTCCCTTCGCCTGAGATCAGTCCAATCTTGGGGAGTCGAAAGGCAGGTGGAATACGAAGATTCTATACGCTGGAGAAAGAATCCATTATTCCAGGAAAAGTCCCGGGATTGTCAAAACAAAGCGGGTGCTTGTCCGATCAATCTTAGGAGAAAATGAATAATAATAAAGTAATAAAGGCACACTATACTCAGAACCCAAAAGCCTGAAACCTTCCCTTCTGATACCTTCAACCCCTTTTCCTCAGAAACTTGGCCCGAGTTTGGAAAGAAAGAGATAGCACCGGTCGGTTGATACGGGATACATGCACATGGGTCAGATAAGAAAATATCAGAATCAGTTCAGAGAGTACAGATTTGGACAGAATGGCCACCAAGAATGAGCAGTCTACTGTGGGTACTGATATAGGAGCTCCAGGATACGCTCCAATTCCTGCTATGCAGTAATTGTTAGATCAAAATTTAGGTGCACATGATGATCGCTTATTGAGCCAGATAACAACCCTCATTCAAGGTCCAATGCCCAATGGTGAGGGAATCACTTTCCCCGCAACCCCTCAAGAAGCATCTACTTCTCATACTCCTCTAAACCCAAACCTTAAGCCAAACACTAACCTTCCACCAACCGCTAGCACCTAAATCACCAATTTCTCACCAAATACTTATTACCAAAATTTCAACCCTTTCCTACCAAACTCATCATATCCTTTCTCAAACGCCAATATACCCCAAAATCCAAATGACCTCCCAGTTCCCATCACTAATCCACTCCAAAATAGCCCACATATAGACCACAAAAGTTATACCCAGCCGGGACATGTAACGACCTATCTACCTTTGAATGATCCTAGTCAGACTGAAACCACTAATAACCTACCTCCTCAGAATCCCTACCAAATACCTCACCAAGGAACAAACCCAGCGCCACCTCCCATAAAATTAGAGGCAAACATGGAGAACCTAAAAAGTGTGATGCTCAAAGTCTTGAACAATGGGGAATTTTCTACGTAGGTGATGAACTAAAATAAGTGTGATATTTAATATTGATTTTGTGCTTTACCTTGTTGTAAATGTTGCACTTTTTATGGGTATTTTGTATGTTTGATGATTACATGTCTATGGGAGAGTGATGATGAAAAAGTGGAAAAAAAATATCAAGTTTAAAGAAAAAATTCGGATATCATGGTACCGAATGGGCATTCGCTATATATCTGAGGCGAGCTGTAACTGAATTTAGAATTAATGTCACGTTTTTAATGGGAATTTCATATTTTAGCCAATCTCCATAATTAGAGAATTATTATTCTCTAATTTGTTGTTATTTATTTTCTTTCTCTTTTGTAATTAATGAAAAAAATAGGATAAGAGATAGATTAGTTGTTGTGGACTTTGTCAACAACTACCAAGAGTGGGGGTTAGGAGTGGAGATCATGGCCTCTATAAAGGAGGAAAGACTTGGAGAGCAAGGAGGGGCTTAGCTATATAAGGAGAGGTTAGTTTTAGAAGTCGGCATGGAATCACAGACAAGACGGCTGATACACATAATCATACACACACATATACACTCGAAGATTTTGGTAGCAGCTTGCTCGTTTCTTCCATCACACTGCTAGGTTTATTTTCGTTTTGAATTCATTTTGTAAGTAATCTTTAATTATGTTTAGTGGCTAGTTTTATTTCTTCCAGTTAATGAACAAGTAATTCTTTACAAGTTTCTACTGTGAGATCTAAGTGTTTTAATTCTCAATTGGGTTTAAGTATTTATTTGTTCTCTGTTTGTTTGTTGCAAAAGGAATTGTAACATATGATTATTATGCTTAGTTAATGTTTGTGGCCAAAACCTTAATTAACATAATAGTTCATTGCTAGTTATATCCGTTAATCCATAATTGTCATCGGGTTCTAACAAAGTAGCAAGTAACACACCGTTTAGGCATTACAAGCATATTCGGTCTGTGTTGCGGGAATGAATAATCTAAATTAAATGATATTGCTTCAATATGCACTGTTTAGAATCAGATCTCTCTCTCTCTCTTAATGCTTTCAAAACATTAAATCCTACGAACGTCTCGGGGGTTGTCTTTTGATTAGGGAAATAGTTAACGAGCTTCTCTTGACTATCGAGACAGTAAGGAGAGATTGGGTGTCTGGCGGTTGTCGACAACTATAACCAGTTTATTTGAAGCTGATTGAGTCATTTTTGCATCTATGACCAGTAGTAACTTTTAGAATTACATTAAGTTCATTGACTGAATTTTTCTCTTATTGAATTCAAACATCGTTTTCTGTTTTGTTTACATTTACTCATTTAAATTCAGCTTTTAGTTAATTCGTTCATTAGTAAGTAGTTATATTAAAAATCTCATTCTTTATTTTAATTGCTTTGTTAAAATTCTTAAGAGAAGTAAATTCGACGTTCCCTGTGGATACGATCCCTACTACCCTATACTCGTTAAAATACAATTATTAAACTGTGAACAATGGTAGTAGAGTGAGCTTAACTGACTTTTTAAAATAGTAGGGTGACCAAATTGAGAATTAAGCCTCATTAATATTGAAATAATGTGTGATTTTCTTTAAAGCCCATGAATATATGACCCAAAATTAAAGTAAGAAAAAAAAGTAAGCGTAAAGAGGTAAAAATAATGTCCTAAAAAAACTTTGAAAAAAGACAATTATTTTGAGACGAACGATTAAAAAAAACAAGACAATATATATAATAGTTGTAATAGAAGAAACTCAACGGAGATGAAACGAAGTTATAACTTACCCCTTGAACTTTAAGACTTTTATTATTGTTGTTTCTAATTTTCAAAAAAAAAAATAAGCTTGTAGATTTGTCAAATAGGCCCTTATCAGTTAAACAATCCATGTAGCCACTTCCGTCACAAAACTAATGAGTTTTGGATGGAAGGTTTTATTTGGGAAAAAAAAACTTGGATTGAGGTCTTTTAATGAAAAAAAAAACGCATAGTTCAAAATAAATAAAAAAACTAAAATAAATCATAGTTTTTTTTTACGATTAACCCATTATTTTGTGACAAACATGTACCTTGCAAGCCTAGTCGGCTAGCAGGGCTGGCCCTGAGATTCGAGAGGCCCATGGCAAAAAAAAAAAAAAAAAAGGGGCTCCTTTATAAAAATGAAATCATTTAAATTTTAAAGTATTAGAAAAAAAAATTATAGCAAAAATTGAACACAAGATCTCTCACAATCTACCAAGTATATTAACCATTGGATCATCTATTCTAGATTATAATTATCAACACATTATAACTTATATACAGTTCACAGACTGAAAAAAGTAACAGATTAAAACAAGTAACAACACATGATTCAAACCTAAAACCTTTTACTTAAATGATGAGCACCTTAACCAACAGATTAAGAGAATCAATTGTTAACCTTTTTGACACTTTAATATATATACTAAATATAAGGTAGTACCCAAACATTTGGGGCCCTGAAAAATTGGGGGCCCATGGCGGTAGTCCCTCCCGCCACCCCTGGGCCGTCCTTGCACCGACCGCCCATCGGACCACCACCACCTCCCTAGCCATCTCACACTGCATGGTCCAAGCCTAGTCCATCCCCCAGCGCCAGCCCACCCGTCTGCCCCACACCCAATCCCTCCCCCACCCTTCTGACACTAACTGGGCCTTTCTCAGCCCCTCCCCACCCCCCGCCCCGGTCTGTTCCTCACCCAGTCCTTCCCCCACTTCTCCTACACTGACTGGGCCTTCCCAGTCCCTCCCTCACCCAGCCCACACCTCAGCTTGCCCAGCCTCCACCACCTCTCGCCCAGCCTCCGCCACCATCTTCACCCAGAAAAAAAAAATAGTTTTGTTTTTCATTTAATTAAAAACCAACTCCCGTCCAGCCCCACCACCTTCCGCCCACCTTTACCACTAATCTTGTTTTTTTTTTTTCATTTAATTATAAATTGAACAAATGACAAATTGGTAAACTTTTTTTAAGTGTTGTATTAAGTATTATATAAGTGTTGTATTAAGTACCTATGTACTATGGGCGAATTGCAACTTTTCTGCCTCTATAAGAAGTAAATTAATTTATGAAAATCATTGGTCAAATATAATTAAGTTGATGAAACAAAAAGTCTACGTGAACTCTTTGATTAGAACGTTTTTTGCAACTAGCCAACGGGTCCTATAAGAAAAAAATTATTTCTTACTTGTTACTTTTTTAGTGTAACGGTTATGTCAGTGCGTTTAACGCACGGACATATATTTTTATCACTCCTTTCATTTTCAAATTATTGTCGATTTTGAGTCGGTACACGGTTTAAGAAAAAATAATTGACTGTATTATAATTTATAAATATTGGTGAAATTTGTGGTTTTCTTTAATGTCCTTAAATATGCGGTCATAATTAAAATATGTCGAAAAAGTAAGGGTAAAATGGTAAAAATGTATTCTTTAAAAGGAAAGTTTTGAAAGAGGAGAATTATTTTAAAACGAACGAAAAAAGAAAGGAGAACGGTAATTTGAAAACGGAGGGTGTAATTTAATTGTACTACAAAAACAGAATAACTTATAGGAGAAAGAGTGAGTAATTGTTTTCGTATAAGGTTGAAAGTTGATTAAAAGGAGTAAGTTAAATTAGTTTACTAAATATTAATTTTTGTTATATACCTCCTATACATTCAAATTTAAAAAAAATTGCTCTAGTAATCAAGATGAATATAGATATTAAAATGAAAGTCATTTCACATAACAGAAATATGATGCACTTACGTACATGTATTTAGCTCCACTAATTTTTTGTATTTTTGACATGCACATAGTCTATATCAATATAAACAAAATAATCAAAAACTCTTATTCCAACAAATAAGAAAATAAATTTTAAATAAATTTACTTAACATTCACATTATCAATGTTATTTAACATCCATAAGCAAAAAATAGAAACCAGCAAGATTTTTTATATACATTCCTGATGCACGAATTTATATATATATATATATATATATATATATATATATATATATATATATAATTTTAGGAGAGTCTATTTTCAACAATATTTTTTTCTTATCCACTACATTATTAATTATTATTTTAAAATAATGTATATTTGAACAAAACTGCACTTTAGTTAATTACTTGTCATTTGAAGTTCGAACATTACATTTCATATTTCTAATAGATAATTATTTTTTATTTCCAAATTACTTATTTGAATATTTCTTTTATAAAATTGAGAAATATATTTCTTATTTCCATGCATATTACTTTTTATTTCTTAACACATACACTAAGGCTCCGTTTGTTTCAGGGAAAATGACTTCCGGAAAACGTTTTCCTCATTTTTCGATGTTTGGTAACCTCAGGAAAATGTAGTCAACGTAAAACTTTTCCGAGTCAACGAAAAATGAAGCCTTCTTTTCCGGAAAATGACTTACGAATTCATTTTCCAAAAGTTCGAGCACCTCTCCGCCCTTCCACAAGTACACATTCACTCAACAAATAAATATATTTAGAAATATAAATGGAGTTTGTGCACACTATTTACAAATTATAATTTTAATAAATACTCACTACATCCTAAAATTAGTGTCAACTATATTATTTAGGACGTCCCAAATATTGTTCATTTTCTTTTTAAAACGTTTTTTTTTTCATATCAATTGTCAGTTTTTTTATTTGTATTTTTAAGATTGAAAAAAGATAGACCTTATTGATTTGACACGACTAATGATAAATTGAGATTACTAATGGAAAATTACTTAAATCTCAACACTATCTTATATTCAATATGAACATTAATATTATAATATATTTTTTTATTTATTCATATATTGATTTTCGTAGCATTTTCCGAACGTTTGCCAAACACCCGAAAATGTTTTCCGGCATATTTTCAAAAGATTTACCAAACACCTAAAAACGAAATCTTTTCATTTTCCAAAAATCATTTTCCAAAAATCATTTTCCGTGAAACAAACGGAGCCTAAAACGATTAAATTGTTGGAGCAATTAATAAACTAATTATTTCATTATATACAGAAGTATATAATGAAAGTTGACGAGTGATTAAAATATAGAAATACAAAATGAAATTTCAGTCAAGTCCGTGTATTTTTTTTAAATTCATTATTTCAAGGCGGTCAATTAATTATTAATAGAAGAAAAAAACACTCAGATTTTTTTGAATATTAGGGTAAATGCGGTCAAAACTTGATTGGTTGGGTGCTCCGTTATAATCCATCAAAAAATGGTGCTAGTTAAATTGATTTTTGTTTCCAATGCACTGCCTTTTGTTTCCAATGCACTAGTTTTTGTTTCCAAATGCATGTCCAGCTATTAATGTTTGATAAATAGATGTTTCTATTTTTAAGAATTTGATTTTGACGGGATTTTATTATCTTTAAACTAGTTAAACTTTAAATAAATATATATATATATATATATATATATATATATAATATATATATATATATATTAACTACTAATTCTCAAGATTTTATGTCATTATATTGCTGAAAGAACAACTCTTTTCTAACGAATTAGTGTGGTGAAGTAACTTCTCCAGAAAATTGCTTACTTGTAGACATTTTTTAAAAGAAAGTTATGAGCGGGAAATTTAAATGTGGTTTAAAAGTTCACATAACCATTAAATCCCCTTCTTTATGAGTTAGTATAATTAATTGATTAAATAATGAATTAGTAAATGATTCTTGCCAACTAATCAGATTTCATCTACACCGCTTGAATTGGGACTCCAAAAAAGTGGTTGAGTGTAGGAGTGGAATCGGAAGGATCCGTCCGATTAGCCTTATCCCGATTCTGTTCCGATAGAATTCGAGATTTTAATTTTCTTTTCGATCTCGTTCTCAATAAGTGTTGGGACTCAACGTGTCGGGATCCTGACAGTTCGGGAGATAAAAATCTCGTAAATCGTAATCCCGACTATAATATTTATGAACAATATCTATGACACTAAAATATTTTTAAAATGTCTTCATTATGATTAAAATTTCAGACTGTATATTTACAAATATACTTGAATATTTACTTAATAGTGGGTATTGATGAATCTGTCATTATAAACAAAATGCACATCTCACTCGCATGAGAAGAGTTGCACTAATGTAGAAACTTGATAGACAAAAAAACCACAACATTATGAAAATAAATTTAATAAATACCATTAAGTAATTTTAGTAAGCACACAATAGACATTGTTTGAAAGATAGTCTCTTGGCTTGACAACAATAGCTCAAAATATTTAAAAAATTAAAAAAATTAGTCGGGACGGGTCGGGAATCCGGATGGGATTGATATATTTCCCGAATCCCGTCCCGAAATAAGTTGGGACGGGAAAAATCCCGATAAAGTCGGGATCAGGATCATGTCGGGTTGGGATCAGGACGAGTGTCGGGTCAGGACAGGAAAACGGGACTTTTTGCCAGCCCTAGTTGAGTGTAATTAATTTTAGACAAAAAAAAACTTAGATGAGATAGTTTTACGAATTTTTCTTGTAAGACGGATACTCTTTACCCGACACATCCTGTATTTGTGTGTTGGACTGTGAGAATATAGGACTCCATCTTATAAATTAACATCTGTAATACTGTTTTACAAGAGACCGACTCTTAATTTCATCCGTAACGGACTAATGGTGAGTAAATTAAGTTTATTGTAGTATTGTTTTGACCCCGATAAATGCTGGAAAACATTCAAATTAATGGACCAAATGACGAAATTAAGTTTATGGTCACGTAAGTTACAAAATTATTTCAACACCTTTCAAAATTTACTTAATTACCCTTTTTGGACATCCCAATTCGGACCATTTAAACCTATACCAATGCTTACCTAAAGAATAACTTATCTTCAAAGACTACAATTGTATTAATTATGTTATGAGGTGCTCTTCTTTAAGAGCGGTCTTACGGATCATTATTCGTAAGGCAGGATTTATCCAGGTTAAATGAGACAAAATTCAGAAATCTTAATGCAACTCCTTAATTTTTGAAAATTACAATGTCATCCCTTATGTTTATATATGGAGAGTGTCTTTTTTTACTATTACACAGTATCACTTTATAGTATAAAATGTGTCACTTTTGGCCTTAGAAGTATCACTTTCCATTTTAAATGAAAATTATAATTTTTTTTCCTAAAAAAATGTTACTTTTTGGGCTTAAATGTGTCCCTTTTAGTCTTAAATGTATTATTTTCACTTTTGAAAAGTGTATTAATTTTTTTATAAATAAAAACCATTACATTTGACATTAAAGTGTTACTTTATAACATTAAAAGTGTCACTTTTTAGCATTAAATATATTACTTTTGACCCTACAAGTGTCATTTTGCCTTATAGATAAAAATCGTCGCTATTGACCTTAAAAGTGCCAGTTTTTAGCATTGACAATGTTACGTTTTCGTATGAAATATGTCACTTTTGGCAATTAACGTTAGTCTTAAAGTGACACTTTTTAGTCTTAAATGTGTCTCTTTTAAGTATTAAGAATGTTACTTTGTATTTTAATGAGAATTATAATATATTTCCCTTTATAGTAAATATAAAAATTTCGACGACAAACTTTGGAAGTACAGGAACACCGAAACAAAATAAAGAACATCATACAAGTGATGGAGGAAGTCAAACCCAAGACCCCTCCCCGCTAATTTCCAAACCTTAAGCGTTTCGACATGGACCGTCTCCACTAATGTATTTTTGTGGTTTTTTTGTAATATGTTGCTTATTTATTATGACCCGTAAATTTTTAAATGAGGCTTTGTTTTACGGATAGATTTAAGATCCATAAGACCGTTCTGCACAAGTCTTTGCCTAATGTGATTACTATGTTCATAGAAATTTATTTTAAAATTACTTCATATGTTCCTAAATTAGTGTTCTGTTTTGAATTTTAAGTCAAAATTGAGTGTTTTTCAAATGAAATTTAACGTATATTTATTTGAAATCATAAAACATATACTTTTGAGTATTTTTTACTTTTTAAATACTACAAATTACATATTTGATGATTTTTTTAAAAAATAAATAAATATAGGCCAAAAAAAATTTCATTTGAAAAACACTTAATTTGATTCAAAAGTCAAAACAGTACTATAATTCAGGAACACAAAGAGTATTATAATATCTACGACTACCATATAACCCATTAATGTATTGATGATAATGAAATTGTTATTTTCTCGATCCCCATTTAATTGTCTACTTTTTGAAAAATATTACCTTAAAATGAATTTCACTTTTTATATAAAGTTACTAAAAAAATCATACAATTTGCTAGCTATTATATCCAATGAACTCTTGTCGAACTATAATATGAATACGAATGATATTCACGTATATGTCCGGCTAAATTGACCTAAATTTTAAATTTTATCAAGTCTTTCTTTTTTCAATAAAAAAATTTATCTTACAAAATATATCCGTAAAATGCTAAGTTTTTGTGTGAAAATAGAGATAGTAATATTTTGATGCTTGCTTTAAGTGCATTAATGATGTTGATATAGCATTTGGTTTTCTTTAATAATAATCTCCAAAAGTGAAAGAGAAACCCACATTAGAACAAATACTAGTTGTATTAAAGAACACACACTCCACTTCTCTCAAAAATGGCCGGGCTGGCCAGCAGACATTACGAATTCTTGAAAGTGAAAGATCCCTCGCATTCACTTTCATACCGATATTTATCCGCCTCCCACTTTCTCTCTATTTAAAGGGTGAGAAGTGAGAACTCCAATTCAGAAATCTTTATTTTTGAAAAGACAGGACAATGAATGTTGGCAAGGAGAAATCAGAGTCGGAAGAGAAGGTTTTGAGTCTATGTAGAATGCCGTTTTGGCATTCAACCCACACTGCAAAGTTTCTTCTTCCCAATCGTTATCGCCGTAGACTAACCCTTGATCCCCCAAACAAGCTCTTCTTCCCTTGTAAGTGTTCAATGCTTTCTGTACACTCATGTTTTTCTTTTTCTCATTCTGGGTTTTGTAATTTTGGTAAGGTTTTTGTGTTGAATACTGATTTGGCTCCTGCTTTTGCCTCCATTTGACCACATTTCTAAAGTGGGTGTTGTATGATTTGAAGTGATTTCGCCTCTGCTTGTGTCTTCATTTGCGTATGCCCTGCCCCTCCACTATGTTCCTTCTGGGTTAGTGCTTTTGTACAGTTATTTGATGAATTGTAATTTGTTTTTTTTTTGGGGGGGTTATATTCCATTGCATGATTTGGGTTCGGTTATGGGCCGTTGGTGGAACGGGTCTTATCTTGTAGTTGAGTCCAATGTGACCTTGCTGTGAAACAAGTTTCCCTTTGTTATTGAAAATAAAAAGTATCACCATTTCTACTTTGTTTTTTTTTCCTTAGATGGTGTTACTAATGATGTGGAGATGAGTGGTTTTGTTGTTCTTGAATGAGTTCTTGTCCTCTTGGTTCTCTTGAAGTTGGTTCTTCACTATGAGCAATTACTTGACTCAATCTACCAGAAATGATATGCAATTTTAAGCAAATTTAATTTCTTATCTTGGATTTTGTTTCTTTCTTTAGATGAACCTGGGAAACAAGGCAAAAGTGCAATTAGGATTAAAAACACCAGCAAGTCTTATGTTGCTTTCAAGGTAAGAGATCACATGTCTCCTATTGTTCCTAATGCTGTACAAGTATAATAGTTGGCACACCGGGCACTACTTCGATGAAGTGAAATAGTTGTACACATAAGTAAAATTCTTATGAGTGTTACTCTTTTGGGGTTTATGATGTGATAAAAGATAATTTGGCTAAGTTGTTTCCCCTATGATACTCTGTAAAATGTCTTGTTCCTATTCTCCAAAATGTGAACTTTGCTTTATCCGGTGGGCTAAAACTTTTGCCATCCGAAGCATGTTTTCATTCTCTGCATGGATCATGGTAAGCTATGGCTTTTTTGCATTTGACCAATGCATGATCCACTAGTTTTGGATTATTTAAATTTTTTTTTTTTTGGATAAATTTTGTATTTTTTTTACGTGGTTATATCTTGAATAACAAAATTTTTGGTGTAATTTTTGTGAAGAAATCCAATTCTAAAGACAGTAATACATGTATGTATCATCTATAGAAAGCTCATTCTAGTGTACAGCGTTGTAGTCTTTGCAATTGCTACATAAACAGTTTAACACTCTCATCCCTATCTTACAAGCATAAACACTCAATCTTCAAGGTAATATTAGGTAGTTCATACATAAAATCTGGCGCATGTGGAGTTTATCTGACAGTCTGAATGAATCAAGTGAATAAAATTGAATAGCTACATCAAAAAAAAAAAAAAAAGAGTGCTGCAGAGTTGTTAAATTAAAAACTATGGCAAAGCCGGTTTTCTTCTGTCTTCTATGCTAAGACTTGTGCATCCATGTAGATTTACTATTCAAAATGGTGTAGAAGTCGACTTCCTTAATTTTAGCTAAAAACTAAAAGGGACACTCAATTAGGGAAGATTTGGGGGGGGGCGGAGTACTAAATATGTTTCCCGGATCATAATTTTTTAGTTGCTCTTTCACTTTTCTTAAGTCTAAATATGTCTTTTATCAGGCAACCTCTAATTGGTATCCTATAATGCTGTTGTAGTTTCAAACCACTGCACCGAAGAGTTGTTACATGCGTCCAGCAGGGGGCATTATTGCTCCTGGAGAAAGTCTTATTGCAACTGGTAACCTTATCCTTCTTGACTTTCAATTTTTTGCCTCCTCATTTTATCAATTATGATCCTTCTTTATGAACGAATCAAAGGATTGAATTGGATTTGCTGGAGTCCTATCCTAACTCATAACTTAACCAACCAACAGTGTTCAAGTTTGTGGAGCATCCAGAGAACAATGAGAAACTATCAACTTATAAGAGTAGGGTTAAGTTCAAGATTGTGAGCTTGAAAGTGAAAGGAGAAATGGTTTACATACCAGAGTTGGTAAATCCCTTGTCCCTTTATTTCCTATTTACTTGTAATTTCCATAATTCTATGATAAGTGCATGTGAATTCTCTTGATCTTGATGAAGCCTGCTGCATTTTGATTTTAGTTGCATTATGAATCAGGATCTTACGGCTTGCTATATGGCATAATTTCACGCTCTTGTATGTAAAAACTAGAATCTTTTGTTGCACCAAATTAATATAGAGCTAAATCGTTGTTAACAAAATTGCAATCAAAACTGCATAGGCACTGTAAAGCCTGCGAAGATTGATTTTAGTGCTAACTTTAAAAGGAAAACAAGAAGGTTTTAAACTTTGTGTTGTTTGTTGGCCCAGCATACAACGGTGTCTTGCATTACCTAACCCTTTTGAAAGTTACACACTTGGGAGACAAGAAAATTTTCTCAAGGGAAAAAAGGTTTTTTTTTGAAGTAAATGTTCTTTAGAAAGTTGAAGTGTGCAATCAAACAAACACGTACTTTTCTTTTAAAAACAAGCTGGATCTGGCACTATGAAACTGTAAATGCAAATTTTGTTTTAACAAGGCATTCATACATTATCTCTGAAGTTGATGGACATTGTAGGACACAATTGGACTGCGTCTTGATGTTGTATTGCCATTACGAGGATATGCACTTCATTATTTTATTGTAGCTTTTGTTTACCTTTAAAATCATTTTCTCACCTCATTACAACAGAAAGAAACAATAAAGAAACGGAAAAAGAGAAAAGTTGAAGTCTTTAGACTTAGAGATGGCTTATTCAATAGTTACTGCCCAACGGGTAGGGCACTATTGGCGTGTTTAACAGGGTAGGCCCTGTTTCATCCATCTTATGGAGATTGTGGCTGGGTTGTTGTGGAAGCACTTTGAATCTTACTCCTTCCGCTTCAAAAGGAGTGTCACTTTTTTACTTTTAATCAATTGCAGTATGAATTTTCATTTTCTATAGTAGTAGTATTTTTCTACCTCTCCAGTCCCTTCCATTTTAGAATTTAGACGTGTTTTGGAATCTGTTCTCATTTTTAGTTTGTCTTTCAATGTGGGATCTTAGGCGGTAAATTCTTTCTTAATCTCGTACCTCAATAAAATGATTCATGGACTCCTTTGAAAGGTCATAACTTTATATAGTAGTTTTGCACTATTTTTCCAGATCTTGAATCATGCTTTGGTACTAAGCATCCTTAAACTAATAGATGGGTGGAAGAACATTGGCTTGCGATTCATATATATTGTTTACTCATAAGAAAATAGCTAGTGCTCCAAGGGGGTAATGGAGATGTCCAAGATGGCAAGATCCAACTTCAAAACGTGAAATCCATGGAATAAAGTCAAACCTCTTGGTCAATCCCTCTTTACTCCACACTGAGTAGTTTATCCGTGTCATTTCCTAATGCCTGGGGACGGCAGATGTCGTCGGTGGAGTACTCGAATTTTTAAAAGCAATTTTTGAAGTAACGTTGCTTTCCTTCTTTTTGACTCTAGCCCTAGTCTTGTTCCATTGTATGATGAATTAGCTCTTCTATTATGTCCTTACATTACTTTGTTTATGTTGACGCTCCTCATATATTACTCAAGGTCTTCCGTATTACGAGTATCATGAGTGTTGACTATTTGTTAAGAAGAGTTCTAACCCTTTAAAGACATTTGGCTAGTGAAATGTGACCCATTTACTTTTTGACCCACTTGCAAAGCAATGTCACTTCCCCTCACGTGTGACCCGTCCACACGTGGAGAGATGAGATACACAAACATGCCACGCCAACATGCACTCATAATATTCCGGATAACAAATGCAAGCGGGATGACTCGAACTCACGACCTTGCCAAACCAGAGCTCTCATACCATGTTAAGTAACCAACTCATCTAAAAGCTTAAGTTATTAGATAGAGGCTCAACAATGTATATCAAACTTAACAATTTGAAACATTTTGATTGCAATATGCTGTCTGGGTCATAACAGAGACTTCTCACTGCTTTGCACAGTTTGATGAGCAAAAGGATCAAGCAGCAGTGGAGCAGATTTTGCGAGTTGTTTTCCTTGACGCCGAATCCCCTTCACCTGTAAGAACAACAATTCTAGTTAGCAGTATTATGACATGCAAGAGCAGTTAAATAATTCATTTCTTCCTGTGAAGGAACTGGAAAAACTTAATGGTCAACTGGCTGAGGCCGAGGCTGAGCTTGAGGCACATGAAAAACTTATTGCAGAGAAAGGTCCAAAAATTGTCGGGGAAAGCCTTGTTGTAGATGAATGGGTGAGTGTTTAACTATTTTATTTTCTGTCTTTTTCATTTTTTGCCCTAGGATTCTGCTATTTTCATTGGCTTTCATTTACTGTTCCTCAGACATTTTTTTACAACCTGTCTCATAATCTGTTTATAGAAAGAAAGGAGGGAAAGATATCTTGCTCGACAGCAAGTTGAAGGGGTCGAATCAACGTAGAACTGTTGCTGTTTGTCTGTAAATTCAGTAACAGAAGCTGGTGTAGTTATTTTCATCAGTTGCTAATGAACTGTAAACTGATTAGCCCCTGGGAGAGTGTTGCAATGAAGGGCCGGGAGGTTTGGGGAAGATAAAACTGTGTTTTACTTTTTCTTATAGGTGTACTAGTATATTTAGTTTAAGATCCTTTATGGATTCATTCCTTCTCCACTGTTGTAAAAATGTTCTTTGAAATATAAGGGGGTGTTTGGATATGTATTTTTCCTAAAAAATAAATATTTATTGTTTCGTTGTTCTCTTTTCTTCATAGTAAACAAAACATTTAGTAGAACCTTTTAATTAGTTCTCAAAAAAAGACTTGTTTGGACAGTCATGGTAGGAACATATTTTGGAATATTGTGAAGGTCTAATCTCATTGTATAGTGGATTAATCTAAGTTATAAAAGTATAACCGGTGCGTTGGTCGAGTTGTATCAAAACGCTGATGATTCAAATTGATTTGTAAGTATATAAGTTATATATGAATTTCCATGAGTTTTGTTTAAATTGTTCTCCAACCAATTATGTTGTAACCAATCTCTTATTTGTGGGTTTTGTTTTTATTGACGAGATTATTATTTATAATTTATTCTAAATATCCGGGTACTAAACACCGTGTCTGTGTTACAGTATATGCTTAAATAAACAATAAATAATTCATATGTGAAAACAATAAATTATATTAAAACAAAAGTGAAAGGTCACATCTTTTGTGAAGAAGTGCAACCAAGCCAATCCATTGTTTAATTTCACTTTATATCCAATACAGTATTATAAAATTGATAGTACTTTTGATGAATGGCCCCTTAAGTACAAGTGGATGAGCCCACTAAATTGGTGAGACTCGTGAGAGCATCTCCATTGTATCAAAATTTAAATTCTTAACCCAATTTTTATTAAAAATTTTCAAAAAATTTCCCCATTGTGCACTTCTTATTCTCCATGTAGGAGAGAGTCAAGGCAACTTCCAAAATAGAAAGTTGGATTTTGCATAGAAAAATGGGAAAAGTAGCGGGGTTGGCTGTTGGGGGAAGGGGGGGGGGTAGGGGCTGATCACATTTTTATTTTTTGTGTGTGTGGGGGTGGGGGGGGTTTTGTATTTAATATATGGTATGATGTTAAATTTAATATTTTTTATGTAAGAAGATGTGTAAGAATATTATACAATGGAAAGATATATTCTTAAGTGAGTAAGAAGATAAAAATGTATATGTAGCAGTGGGACCCAATTAAGAAGTTGTATAAGAAGTTGATATAAATTTTAGCATTGAGGATGTTCTGAGCTCCCCTGTCACTCCTTGTTTAAGGTTTGTTTAATATATAGGTTTTGGGATTGATTTTTGAGTTTTTGTTTTATAATGTAAAAAAACGGTGTTTAAACAGACTGATGTATATCATGTTTTATATTTTGTGTTTTTTAACACTCCTTTTCAAGTGTATACGTCATCGTGTTTTATATTTTGTATTTTTTAAGAGTTAACGATTCATATAGGTTTGATGTAAGGTAAAAGAGTTTAGGAGTACAACCAAATAACCTAAAATAATTCAAATGGGCTTGCGATAATTTACTCTTGGGATCAATCGTAAGAGATTGATTGATTGATACACTTTTAGAGCTTGTGAGATTGAGTGATGGATTATCACTATTTAATTATCCTTGTCATTGTGTATTGGCAATTTGGCATAAAATAACAACCGGTTCTTACATAATGTTATAACAACAACAACAATAGAAACATACACAATCACTCCATCAAACCTTTTAACCTCTGACATTAAAAAAAAAAAAAACAGTCTTTTGAGTTGTTAATGAAGCAAAAAAAGACATGTTTGTAAATACGGTTAAGTAACAAAGCACCACATATTTCCCAAAATCTTGAATCCACTCATCGTACCAATGTAGGACCATTTGCATAACTCGTCCTCGTGTTTTCATGGTAACTATTTCCATTATCACCAGTAGTGGTGGAAATTTATCTCTAGGGCATTCAAGTGGAAGTGGAAGCCCACAAAGTCCAGAATTCCCAACGTATCTCGAAGCATCGAAGCTCTGTAGTCGAGTCCCAGTTGGAATTCTCCTTAAAAAGTCATTGCCCGAGAGGTCTAGGTTGTTCAATAATCTCAGCATGGACATACTTGCAGGAATATTACCTGAAAATTCATTTCTGGATAGATTTAGAGAAAGAACTAACTTGAGTTGACCAATCTCTTTTGGGACATACTCCAAGTTGTTTTTTAAAGCTCAAAGTTGTGCAATTTCTCAAGCACAATGGCAGTTCTCCAAAGAAGTTGTTGTATAAATCCAATGTTTCAAGGTGAAATAAAGATCCAACTGAAGTTGAAAGTTTCCCAAGAATTCTAATGTGTGCTAAATTGAGAACAACTAGTTCCCGGAACTGCATCAAATAGTCTAGAAGAGCACATGTCAATAAGTTCAGAGAAAGATCAAGAAAATTTAACTCCTTGTCTATGATCCGACGTAGCAAAGAGAGTAATCCAGAAAACTTATTTCCTGAGAGATTTAATAATGTGGAACTTGAAGGAAACCGTGGAATTCAACCCTAAATTTGAAGGAAAATCAGGTACATTGCCTCTGATTTGGTTTGTAGACAGATTGATATGTGTCAGGCTCATAAGTTGGTCCCAAAAAGATGGTGGGATATTCTCTGAAATTCCACAATTGGCAATGTCGAGATAGGACAAAGTTTTCTATCTGAATCCATTTTGGGAAACGTGGACCTTTCTTGCAAGAGTTCAAACTAATGTGAATTAACAGAAATTGAGGGATCCCCTGGGAGCTAACTTCTAAACGTAGTGAGTTGAAGGACAAGTCCAGAAAAGATAAGCTAGGGATATTTAACAAGTGAGCTTCAAGGAGAACACCTTGGAGAGAGTTGAACGAAAGATCCAAACATTCAAGCTTCAAGGATGAAAATGTTACGATACTATTAGGTAATGACCATGTAAGCTTGTTACCTCCAATATACAACTCCTCTAGTGTCGCATCATCACAGACACCAGAGAGGTTAGGTATGAAATCCGCCAGGTTGCTACTAATATTGTTGTAAGTCAGATCGACAAGAATGCTGCTTAAGTTGAACAACCAATGGTACGTACTGAGGTCGAGGTTAGTAATAGAACTAGAAGAGTTGATAGAAGATAAGGATACATGATGCTTGACAACTAACAATAAGACAATGTAACTTGTGATAGGAGATGGAGGCTCTTGATTATGGCTATCCAATGAATCTCTTTACTAAGATCTACATAAATCATATAGAGGTGTTCAAGTGAAGAAAGATGGGACAACCACTCAAGGTTTTCATTATGCTCTTCGATGCTCCAAGAAGATAGAAGTCCATAATCATCTATAGTGTCGGCTTTGAAAATGAGAAGAGCATGTCTCTCATTCTCCAAACAGTAGTAAATTTTAAACAACTTTATAAATCTGGATGCATTAATTTTGAACTACAATGCATCATTTGTGAATCGTGATGCATTGATTTGGATTTCGGATGTAGGAAAGATGCAAATAAATTTGAATAAGTTGTTGATTGTGTACTGGAAAGAAGGTAGATGAAAGTCTGGTTCCATAAATTTGAATCATAATATTTTTGTCGTATGATGCATCAATTAGATTAGATAGTTTATAAATTTAATTTATGCATCACATTGATGTAGCGCGATGCATAAATTGGATTAGGTAATTTAAATTGATGCATCGCAGTGCAAAAATTGATGCAGTGCGATTCACTAAGAGTGATCTGTGGCATATCTTAAGTGTTAGAACAATTATATCAGCTGAAGGTAAATGACAGAGTATTTGGAGTGGTTCACAGTATAAACTGTTACGTCTACTATCAAGTTGATTAAACTTGGATTTTGAAGTGCACTAAAATTATATCTATGGTGTATCTTCGGTTCATTAAGAGTATAGTAGTATTTTCGCCCCCAAAAGTGTCTTTTTCCAATTTTAAAAAAACGATGGGCTGCAGCGATTGAAAACTTGAATAATTACGGGCCAATACCATTTACTGGAATTGTAACCGTTCTAGTGCCTTTTTTTTCCAACCGCAAAAGTCCTTTTCTGTTTATTTCTTCCTAAAATGCCCACACTACATCTCCCCTTGTCTTCTTCTTCCTTTTTTCGTACTGTAACAAGCATATCATTTAAATTTCAAGGAAGAAGAAGAGGGAGCAACTTCAGTTTTGTAGTCATCTTCCTCTTCATTATCTAAGGAAAAATCCAAAAGCTAATCACACATCAACAAACATGCAACGAAAATCCGATTGGGGAGAGTTAAAACACCAGGAGTACGATAAGTTCAAATGGCCAAATGATTAGTTGAAGATGTTCATGGAAGTTTCGAGCACACAGAAGAGAAACACAGAAGATACCATCGATTTAGGTAACGATGCGGATTCGATCAGAGACAGTGTGGCAATAGTGAAGGAGAATTAAGTCTTTTGCACTCCGTTTGGTAAGTTTGAGGTAATAGCATTGAAGAAGTTCAAGGGAGGTGGTTGTGGGTGGGTTCTCTCTATCTCTCTCTTTTGCTTCTTATTCTTCTTCTACTGTGTGTGTCTATGTGTTTTGGGGGCTAACAAATTATCATCGATGCCCAATGTTTTCATTCTGATGCCCAAATATGGGCAATGACTTTTGAATTTCGATGCCCAAATTTTGACAGATTTCAATTGTGCATTTCAATGCCCAATGTTTTCATTCTGATGCCCAAATTTGGGCAATGACTTTTTGAATTTCGATGCCCAAATTTTGACAGATTGCAACTGTGCATTTCGATACCTAATGTTTTCATTATGATGCCCAAATTGGGCAGTGGCTTTTTGAATTTCGACGCCCAAATTTTGACAGATTTCAATTGTGCATTTCAATGCCCAATGTTTTCATTTCGACACCCAAATTTGGGCAGTAACTTTTTGAATTTCGACGCCCAAATTTTGACAGATTTCAATTGTGCATTTCGATACCCAATGTTTTCATTTCGATACACAAATTGGGCAGTGACTTTTTGAATTTCGATGCCCAAATTTTAACATATTTCAATTGTGCATTTCGATGCCCAAATTGAGCAGTGACTTTTTGAATTTCAACGCCCAAATTTTGACAGATTTCAATTGTGCATTTCGATGCCCAATGTTTTCATTCCGACGTCCAAATTTGGGCAGTGGCTTTTTGAATTTCGACGCCCAAATTTTGACAGATTCTAATTGTGCATTTCGATGCCCAATGTTTTCATTCTAATGCCCAAATTGGCGGTGGCGTTTTGAATTAATTTTAATAGATTTCAATTGTGCATTTCGATGTCCAATGTTTTCATTCCGATGCCCAAATTGGGCAGTGGCTTTTTAAATTTCGATGCCTAAATTTTGATATATTTCAATTGCGCATTTCGATGCCCAAATTGAGCAGTGGCTTTTTGAATTTCGACGCCCAAATTTTGACAGATTTCAATTGTGCATTTCGATGCCCAATGTTTTCATTTCGACGCCCAAATTTGGGCAGTGGCCTTTTGAATTTCGACGCCCTAATTTTGACAGATTTCAATTATACATTTTGATGCTCAATGTTTTCATTCTAATGCCCAAATTGGTAGTGGCTTTTTCAATTAATTTTGATAGATTTCAATTGTGCATTTCGACGTCCAATGTTTTCATTCCGATGCCCAAATTGGGCAGTGACTTCTTGAATTTCGATGCTCAAATTTTGACATGTTTCAATTGCGCATTTCGATGTCCAAATTGAGCAGTGGCTTTTTGAATTTCGACGCCCAAATTTTGACAGATTTTAATTGTGCATTTTGATGCCCAATGTTTTTATTCTGACGCCCAAATTTGGGCAGTGACTTTTTGAAATTCGATATCCAAATTTTGACTAATTTCAATTGTGCATTTCGATGCCCAATGTTTTCATTCTGATGCCCAAATTGGGCTGTGGCCTTTTCAATTAATTTTGACATATTTTAATTGTGTATTTCGATATCCAATGCTTTCATTCCGATACCCAAATTAGGCTGTGACTTTTTGAATTTCGATGCCCAAATTTTGATATATTTTAATTGTACATTTCGATGCCCAATGTTTTCATTATGAAGCCCAAATTTGTACAGTGGCTTTGTGCGCGCTCTGTGCGTGTGTTTGTTGTTCATTAAGGGTATCTTCGTCATTTTATCACCAATAGTGTATTTTAACAGTTGAAAACAAATTTGTACATGGAATCGGCCCGATTATCAACCTTTAAAACTTTGAGAAAAAGGCCGATCCGAACTTACTGCCCCCAAAAATCCCAAAGTATCCACCCAATTCCACGAGATTTGAATCACACAGACAATCGGTCCTTGTATTTTTGATTGGATATAAGTGTCATATTTTTTATTGGATAGTTGGATTATGATTGTGGGCGGCACTATTAGCATTTCTTTTGTTGAATTTTTTTTCTTCGTATTTTTAACATTTTTATAAATAAAAGTTTTTTGAAAAAAATTGATATACTCCGCAAGTCGTAAGGCAATGGATACCTAAAGAATATCAAATAAGGAGTCATCTAATGTGGTAAAAAACGCAAAAATCAAAATTAACGTATCACATGAACTGCGACATCAGGTGGCACTTTCTTTGGTACAAAAAAATTGGTACTCTTTAAATACCTATTGCATTACTCATATTTTCATTATTTTATTTTAAAGTTACACTAAAAAATGCAATTTCTTCCTTTTTAAAAAAACAATTATGTTTTATGAAATAAAAAAAGTTTTACTTGTGAAAAAATAGTTAAATTTAAACATTTTTTTAAAAAAAAAGTGTTTAAAAGTGTGTTTGAAAACTTATATATTTTTTTTAATATAACCGATATTTTTAAATAGTTGGAAGACATTTAGGTCTTTTGTGGAGGGTTGCATGTAGAAATCACTTGAAAGCTTTTGCCTTTTTCTAGTTATGATTTGTAATGGCCATTTGAGGCTAATTATAAGAGTAGGTCTCTTGTAATGAATGTCTGTAATTCGTAAGATGGAGCCCCAAAACCCATATTTGTACCCATCAATCGAATTTTATATGGTACTTTTTTTGTTAAAACTAATTGTAGGTCCAGTAAAGCTTTGTTGGCTGACTGATGGAGCGCACTTGGCTAATGAAAACCTTAATTTAAAAACAACTAATAACCTATCAAAACTACTTGATCACTTTTCTTATAAGTCAAGAACTGATGTGGCAAAAATATCTGTCATACCGGGGGTGCCGAAATTCGTCGAGATCCGTGAGTCGTTCGTTGACCGAATTGATGATGAAATCGTCGTCTGGGTCGGATATCTGGCTGTATGTAGGTATTTGCAAAATGAGCACCGTGAGTGGTGGGGGATGTCCCCCAAAACCTTCCAGCGTGAGAATCAGTATAGTATCAAAAATATAGGAGGGCTCGTAGCCCCCGTGTGTGGAGTGAGAACTGTAGAGGAGAGAGAGCGTGCCCTACTATGAGATAGTAGAGTTTATTTATACCTGAGGGGTTAGGGTTTACTTGTTGTGCATGGGCTAGGCCCATGGTATTCAGTAGTCCTGTAAAGAATAGTGGGCTAGTGTAGTGGAAAGCCCCATCGCCCAAGCGAGACCCAAAAGCCTTTTTAGGTAGATTAAATATAGGCACTTCAGTAGCCCTCTGGTTCTTATTCCTTGGGATTTATCTCAAGGGTAAGGAGTATAATTTTTTGTCAAGCATGACACCTACTCAACCGCGAGATACTCGAGCGGGAAGATAAAATAAAGCTCAGTCACGAGTGAACTCGAACGAGGAGCGTAAGCGGCTAAGCGCAGGTAGGCGTGGTGTACTACTCAACCGCGAGTAACACTCGAGCGGGAGGACAATGTAAAGCTCAACCGTGAGATGCCCGAACGGGGAGCATAAGCGCAGGTAGACGCGGTGTACTACTCAACCACGAGTAACACTCAAGCGGGAGGACAATGTAAAGCTCCACCGTGGGATGCCCAAACGGGGAGCATAAGATAAAGCTCGACCGCGAGATGCTCGAGCGGGAGGGTAAATATAGGTCAACCGCAAGATGCTCAAGCGGGAGGATAAGATAAAGGTCGACCATGAAATGCTCGAGCGGGAGGGTAATGTACCTCAACGTAGTGAGGGCCTTCAAGAATCCGAGCAACCTCACCATGGTGAGAGCCGTTTGGAAATTCGTATGCTCAAGCGAGAAGCTCAGCCGTGGGATGCCCAAACGGGAAGCGTAAGTGCATAAAGGAAATCAAAAGCCTCGCCATGGTGAGGGTCTTTGAAACAATCGGCGGCCTCAACATGGTGAGGGTCTTCGAGCAATCCGGCGGCCTCAACATGGTGAGGGTCTTCAATCGGCGGCCTCACCGCGGTGAGAGTCCTCTGAAATTCATATGCTCAATTGAAGCTCTGTGGGATGCCCAAGCAGGGAGCATAAGTGCGTAAGGGAAATCCGTAAGCCTCACCGCGATAAGGGTCTTCAACAATCAGAAGCGAGCAAATTCGTGGTGAGGGTCTTGAGTGATAATAAAAACTTCGGGCTCTTCTTGCTTGCCAGAGTGTAATCTGGCTTCGAGTTGTGGCACGAATGTAATATGAAGTCGGGCTGCGGTACAAGCATAGTGCGAGGCGCAGAATAAAAACATGAAGCTCATGTTATGGCATGAGCAAGGCGATGTCTGAGGGCGGAGCAATAATGATCTCGAGACTTCGAAGCGTGGCGCGAAAGCATGCGTTCACCGAACGCGAATAATAATATGGCCTTCGGACTATAGCACGAGCATGCGTGGGGCACGGGTAACAAAGATAAAGCTTCGAGGCCGTGACGCGAGGCGTAAGCGTGCTGCACGCAGAATAATGATCAAGCTTCGGCCGTAGCACGAGCGTGGTGTCACGCACGAAGTAATGATCTGGCTTCGGGCGTAGCACGGCGTGGCGTGCACGGCAAGTAATGATTTGAAGCTTCGACTTAACACAGCAGGCGTAAGCACGCACGATAACAATAAATATGTGGCTCGGGCCGTGGCGCGAGCATGCGTCACGCGCATGATAGTAATGATCACGCCGCTTCGGCACGTAAGCGTGCACGAAACACGATAATAACATGTGCGAACGGGCACGAATAATGATATGAAGCTCGAGCTATGGCGAGCATAGCGTGCGGACACGATAATAATGATATGAGGCTCGGGCGTGGCGCGAAAGCATGGCGCTGGGCACAATAACAATATCATGAAGCTCGGGCCGAGGCATGCAGCGTCAAGAACACGATAGTAATAACAACGTGAGGCTCGGGCGTGGCGCGGCGCAAGCATGGGCACGATAATAATTTATGAGGCTCGGGGCCGTAGCACGAGCATGGCGTCTGCGCACGATAATAATAACATGAGGCTCGGGCATGTAACACGAGTGTGGCGTGCACGTGCACGAGAATAATGATCAAAAGCTCGGGTTGTAGCACGAGTGTGGCGTGCACGGGCACGAGAGTAATGATCTAAAGCTCAGACTGTAGCACGAGCATAGCGTGCACGGGCACGATAATAATAACATGTGCACGGGCACGAGAATAATGATATGAAGCTCGGGCTATGACGCGAGCGTAGCGTGCACGGGCACGATAACAATATCATGAAGCTTGGCCGAGGCGCTGGCATAGCGTCTGGCACGATAATAATAACACGAGGCTGGCGGCGCTGAGCATGGCATGGCACGAGAATAATAACATGAAGCTCGAGTTGTGGCGCTGAAAGCGAGCGTGCCGAGCACGATAATATGATTTGTAGCTCGGCGTGGCGCGCGGCGTAGCGTGCACGATAACAATATCATGAAGCTTGGACTGAGGCGCGAGCATGGCGTGCACGTGCACGATAATAATGACATGAAGCTTCGCGTGGCGCGGCGTAGCGTCGAACACGATAACAATATCATGAAGCACGGGCTGAGGCGCGAGCATGAGGTGCACGGGCACGATAGTAATAACATGAGGCTTAGGCTGTGGCGCGAGCATGGCGTGCATGGGCACGATAGTAATAGCATGAGGCTCAGGTTTTGGCGCGAGCATGGCGTGCACGGGCACGAGAATAATAGCATGAAGCTCGAGTTGTGGCGCAAGCATGGCGTGCACGGGCACGATAATAATGATCTAAAGCTCGAGGCGTAGGCGCGAGCGTAGCGTCTATGGCACGATAACAATATCATGAAGCTCGGCCGAGGCGAGCATGACGCACGATAATAATGACATGAAGCTTGGGCTGTGGCACGAGCGTAGCGTGCACGGGCACGATAACAATATCATGAAGCTCGGGCTGAGGCGCGAGCATGACGTGCACGTGCACGATAGTAATAACATGAGGCTCGGGCTGTGGTGCGAGCATGGCCTGCACGGGCACGATAATAATAACATGAGGCTCGGGCTGTGGCGCGAGTATGGCGTGCACGGGCACGAGAATAATAACATGAAACTTCGGATGTGGCGCGAGCATGGCGTGCACGGGCACGATAATAATGATATGAAGCTCGGGCTGTGGCGCGAGCGTAGCGTGCACGGGCACGATAACAATATCATGAAGCTCGGGCTGAGGCGCGAGCATGACGTGCACGGGCACGATAGTAATAACATGAGGCTTGGGCTGTGGCGCGAGCATGGCGCGCACGGGCACGATAATAATAACATGAGGCTCGGGCTTTGACGCGAGCATCGCGTGCATGGGCACGAGAATAATAACATGAGGCTCGTGCCGTAGCACGAGTGTGACGTGAGCACAGTATGTCGGGCACAAACTGGACTAAGTGCTTGGTTTTAGCCAAGGCTTTGAGCGGGCATGGCCCCTATCGCCCTGGGCGAGTATCCTGAAGATTGCCTAGCGGGCATGGCCCAACTCTGAACGGCGACTAGCAACCGGGCATGGCCTTTGTCCGATGTGGGCACATCGGAACGGTTGCTCGTATATCAACCGGGTGTAGAGATATACGACTAACAGTGTTACTCGGTCACTGCAGGAATCCGAGGTAGCTAGTCACTATCTTGTGGGTAGGGCCCCTACCACCTGGCAGGCATCCAAGTACGTGAACCGGGCATGGCCCCCTCTCACCCACTGGGAGAATTAGTTCACTATCTGCTCTATCTGCTCGCCAAATACTCGAGTGTTTGAGGAAGGTTAACCGGGCAGGGCCCTATCTGCTCGCCTGGCGAGCAGATTTTGTCAAGCAATCCGAAAGCAATTTGTATAAATAAACATATTAACAATTTAATGAAAGAACTTGCCTTTCTGTTGATAAAATGATAGTGGCCCCAACAGGGTTGATGGTCTTGCCCGCTAGTGCATTAGGCTGTCCGAATAGTTGTAAAGATATTTGGGCTTTTCAGTTTGCGGGCAGTCCCCCTACTTTCCGGTTGTAAGTGTTTACCTTGAGGTCGGGAAGTAATTATGGTCGTTACAGTTTTCTTTCTGAGGAAGTCTAAGTTGGCACCAAGAGTGTGCCTAAGGCGCTTAGTGCGAGTGGAATCAACTCTAACGAGGAGGGTGTCATGGTTCTCGCGGTTACCAAGGCTTAGTTGGTTTGGTTTGAGTACCTGAAAGTGTGGTGCATTATTTGCGAAGCAAACATATTCCCCTTTTAAATAAAATTGGGGCATGTATTATGTATTTAATCTTATGATAATAAGATGGTGTACATGCTAGCGATTTATGTAAATTAACGACAATAAATAAATATTGTTATTAGCATGACTGGGGAAAATAACATTAATATCGATATTATGTGTCATATGTGATCAAAACATGATTTGTATAGAGAGTTCACGCGCGAATTTAGGCATAGTGGTGAATAAAGTAGTTTCATTATCATTTGTCATGTGTGGGCAAATAAATAATACAATATAGAGTTTAATTAACTCAATTGATATGTCAAATTTGATAAGTGAGTGAGTATGCACTTTCTTTTTTCACGCGCGGCCAGGGATTAGTAAAATCGTAAGGCGCGTAAAGTGGTGTCATACATATGGTCGTAGATGCAAAATATATTTAATTGCATGCATTGGTGTAGTATAGTGTGACATACATAATCATGGTGGACAATTTAATGTAAACATGACATAATTATGAGCATAAATGCATTATAATTACTCTGATTTATGTCACATAATAATTGTCACAGTTGAATTTCATGCATTATTCACCAATTAATGATAATTTTAATCGGTTACTACAGTTAGCATGTCAAGTCGTTATGTCATATGTATTTATAGCATGGTAATTAATTTGATATTATAGCTATTTTGAACAGCGCCGAGTGATAATCGTCAATTATTAATTTTCATAATTAATAATTTTAAAGGAATGAATGTCTCAAAATTATAGTTCAGTCACATCACATACTGATTACATGCATGTTCATGTAAGTTATTCGTGTCTCATGCTAATTTGGAGCAATAAAGTAACAATGCATGTTAATTCCGACATTCAAATCATGCTCTGTTAAGTAATGATGTAATGCAACACATAAAAATAAAGTCATGTGAATAAAATATGTGAAATTGGAGGGAAATAAATGGAAAGAATGCAACTCGATGGAGCTGGGCAGAACTTATTGAAGCTGAAGGGTTTGAATAGAATTTATGGAAACCTTGAGTAGCTGAATGGAATTTTAATAAAGTGTTAGACATTATGGAATTCATGGTTGTTCACTTATCAGCGTATTGAATACGCATGAAGCATGATTCTAGTCTCCAAGTTTTCAGCCGCTTCAACCATGTACTGACGACGCGTATGAAGTTCGATGATGGAGATTTTTGTGGTGTTTGCTTCATCTGGTCAGTGCAAAACCATTTATGATGTTCATTTTCTGTGTTTGTTGCTTGAAAAAATCTGATTTGGTTGGCCGGAGTGTTGCCGGCACGTGATGATGGCGGGATGCCTCGAGCAACTCATGGCGGCACATGAGGGAGCATTTGGACTCCAATGGCGGTGATTTTGGCAGTGTTGTGCTCGATTGAGCAAGGCGCACCTAGCAGTGTTGTCTAGTATTGTTTGATCTTTGCTTGGAGATTGCATTTGCGTTGGTTCTAGAGATCGAAGAGCTGCCGGGGCGCGACAAGGAGTCAACGCCTCCAGCCGTTTTGAGTGGTTCGCAGGGGAGCGTTACAGCTCCGATTGCGATGATTTTCATGGCCGTGGACTCATCTTGTCAAGGCGAAATCCCGTGTATAATTTGTTTTTTGTTTAGGTCTTTTTTTCTCCGTCCATTCCGAATGGAAAGTGAATGTGTTTCTTGTTTTGGATGGTTCCCGCACCCCATGAACGGAGCTCTGGGCATATACGATTAACCGATAATACGACGGAGTCTTTGAGTACAGAGAAACAAAGTGTGTTCGATTCCCGGCAACGGAACCAAACTGATGTGGCAAAAATATCAGTCATATCGGGGGTGCCGAAATTCGTCGAGATCCGTGAGTCGTTCGTTGACTGAATTGATGATGAAATCGTCGTCTGGGTTAGATATTTGGCTGTATGTAGGTATCTGCAAAATGAGCACCGTGAGTGGTAGGGGATGTCCCCCAAAACCCTCCGATGTGAGAATCAGTACAGTATCAAAAATATAGGAGGGCTCGTAGGCCTCGTGTGTGGAGTGAGAACTGTAGAGGAGAGAGAACGTGCCCTACAATGAGATAGTAGGGTTTATTTATACTTGAGGGGTTAGGGTTTACTTGTTGTGCATGGGCCAGGCCCATGGTATTCAGTAGTCCTGTAAAGAATAGTGGGCTATTGTAGTGGAAAGCCCCCTCGCCCAGGCGAGACCCAAAAGCCTTTTTAGGCAGATTAAATATAGGCACTTCAAGAACTAAACAACAATTTATATGATCAGTCAAGTAAGTAGTCAAGTAAGTGACTGATGTAAAAAGATTGGCCGACCAAAATTTAGATTTCTTAAGTATAAGTTAATAAGTCAACACACACAAAAGATGATAAGTAAAGAAGACATAATTTAAAGTGGTTTTACCGTTCACAGTATAAACTGATACGTCTACTACCAAGTTTATCAAAATGTAAAGTGGTTCACAATGTATAACAAAGACTAGTGTTCGGTGTAGTATGATTGAAACTCAATCACACTCGCATAAGTACAATCAATGATCTCTCAAAAACTAAATAGTAGGGAGGGATTCACTACACAATGATTGAATATCATAAACTAGCTAAGTGAATAAACTGTAAATGACACTAGTTAATGCAAAAGAGGTTTATGCACTTCAAGTTGAGAGAATTTGGCTTGAGTATATGGAATGCTTCAGTGATTCTTCAAGTCTTCTTACCAGACTTTAAATAGGTAAAGATGATCTTCTTTATGTTGGAGCTAAGTTTGAATTTGTGTGGGATCAGACACCAAGGAAATATACACTCAATAGAAAACAGATGACAGAGCGTCGGTCATGAAGAACAATTAATGCAATAGTTGATTTCTAGAAACAAGAAAACCAAAACTCAAAAAGGAAAGTCTCGGTTATGAGAAGAAAAAAAACATGTTTGTTTTTATGAGGAAATATACAAGTTGACATTTATACGAAAATTATACTTGTATGGAAAGCTGAAAGTGCAATAGTAGCTAGCATTCCAAGAAAATTATCAATGCAGCTTCTGGTGCAGTTACATCCAATGATGCATTGACCAGATAACAAATCAAATAAACAGCGGAAGTCTTTAATCTAATAAAACAAAGAAGTATATCAAATAATCTACAAGCAATGCTTGTAGATCCAGCCTTATGGCCAAAAAGGATTTCACTAAAAAGATTATGAGTCTTACAAAAATCGTGAAACCTAACCAAATACCAGAACCTCTAACAAGACTATGAAGTCTGTAGAAGAAACCCACAAAAACATGAGTAAAACAAACGTGAGATTAAAAAAATAAGTTTCCTAACAACTAGGAAAACAAACAGCAAAACAATCAATATAGTTTGTAATGTTACTGCATTCACAACTATATCCAAATACTCCAAACAAAGCTCTCAGCGTTTTCTCTCTATCAGCATGTGTCTCTTCATATCTTGTTTGCACATCCTCTTCTTATATATACTCGAACAGGAGACCTACACACACAATAAAACCAACAACTCCAAGGAAACATAGAATTAGGAAATAAATAGATTAGTTTCCAAAATTAGTTTCCTAATTTAAGTCAAAGATATTACCAAATATTTTGTCCAACTTAAATTTAGACTCTTGAGTTTTGGAAGTATTTAATTATGATAACACTTTATCAATACTTTAGAACCAAGAAAAGTATTAAATATGTAGCTGACCGATACTTAAGTAGATAGAAGTTGTTTAAGTGTTAGAACAGTTTTATCATAAGGTAAATGACAAAGTATTTGGAGTGGTTCACGGTATAAGCTGTTACGTCCACTACTAAGTTGGTCAAACTTAGATTTTGAAGTGCACTAAGATTACATCTATTCTAAATGATCGCTAACGAATCAGTATACAACAAAAACCAGTGTTTGAGGAATATGATTAATAAATAATCAAATTTGTGCAACAATCAAAGGTTCTTTGAAGATTCGAAAGAATAAAGGAACAGTTGAAACAGTGATTATTCAAACAAGAACTAGAAAGAGAATGATATATGATAGACTATCTAGTAAGTGTTTGTGAGAAGAAGCTCTTCAAAGAAAGATTGAAGTTCTGATTTGAATGAAGGCTTCAACGTCTTTGTCTCTGTTAGTGTGCTTTGAGTATTTGAGATTTACGAAAGTAGTGCACGTAATTCTGCGAAGGTGTCTTCTTCAATCCTTACTTCAGACGTTTTATAGAGATCTTCAAGTTTGGAGTCGTTTGAGAGAGCGAAATTGAAATTTGAATTTCTTGAAGACATGATGATGAAAAAAATATTTCATTGAATGCACAGAGATCTTGCAAAGGATCAGAGACAAAGAGTATTTTCTAACATGAAATAATAAAGAGGGCGGTTAGCTAGGATATAATATATTTGAAGAACATTTAAGACATACACGAAAGTTTTCTATTGACAAGACAGACAACACAAAAAAAGTCTTCTATGAATAGTTTTTTTTGTTTGAAAATAGGTGACAAAATAATAATTTAATATAAGAGCATAAATGCCAATCATTTCTATAGTGAATAGTGTTTCAGCAGGATGAAAACTCAAAATATTTAAGCATGCGTTGACACTGTGTATCAGCAGCTTCTAGCTGTTGATGACTAAGTTTAAGTAGATGAGATATTTTATTTACACAAGGCTGCTTAACTAAGTCAAGGAGGCATCTATCTGTTGAAGGTTTCAGCAGATAGAATTAGATTTACTAAAGTCTAAGTAAAACAGCCTAAAGGCTATAGTATTTTCAAGAATTGAACTAGCTGTTTTAGCTTAATGATTTTAAGTAAATATAAAGCATGCAAAGTTTCTACAATCTCCTCCTATTTACTTAAAGTTTGCATAAGATGTTAGAAAAAGCAAAACATGTAATGTAATATGTAAACTTTTTAAAATTTGTTCACGCTGATGAATCCACTTCATCAGCTTATTGCATGTTTGCTCTTCTCCTTATATCTTTGAGTTCCAGCAGATATATATCAGCTCTTGTTTGATATGCTTAAGCTTTTGCTCTATGCACTTTGCCCTCTTGAAGGGCTTTAAACACAACAGATTCAACATTTTCTACCCTTGTAGCCCAATCTTTTTGAAAAGCCATAATGGAATTCCAGTCATGCATAGTGGCTTCTCAAGGAGCGCTAGTGGCTATGGTAGCCTAAACTTCAATGGAGATGGTGCTTTGAATGTTGGGAACAATGGAGTTCAGCTTGGCTTAAAGATTATGGAACATAAGAGTGTGGTAGTCAAGGGTTGCATAGACATCAGAAGTTGTAGGAGCAGGTTCTGTATTAGCTTCTGAAGAGTCATCAATAAAAATTGGCTGTTGAGCAAATGGATGAGAGATATCTTGACTTATAATCTTCTTCTGTTTTTTCTACCTTTTGATAGTTGGCCTTAGAGGTTTGGAAGAAGTAGGAGGTAGTAGCACATGCTTAGCTGGCTTAGCAGGTAAGGCTGGAGGTGAGGCAGTAGGAGGTTTGGCATTTACAGCAGCAGTATTGACAGAAGAGAATAATTAAGGATGTATAGAAGTAGATGCTCCTCCTAACTGAGACAGCTGTTGTAGGTGAAAAGCCCTATTATGATTTTTAGTATCAAGGATGCAGGTATTGATAAACTTCATAGCCATCTGCAAGTTCAGCTGGAGACAAACATCAAGTTTTCTTTTGAAGTTAGTGTCTGCGTACTCATCTGGGATGATCATAGGTTTCTCTTCCTTTTTCTCTTCATGGAAGGAAAGAAGAGATTGAATAAAAAGAGGTAAATGATCAATGGGGAAAGCCCTGTTTGGAGGAATATGAATAGGACATTTTTGGTAGGGAGAGTATATAGAGTAAAAGGACGGATTGGATAGTAGAGGAAAATGTTGTGTGGGTTGAGGTTCAGTAGGTGGAATGGTAGTTTCACATGTAAGAGTGTTGCAAACAAGATATGTGTTACCTGTCATAGTACCTGAAAGATTAGAGACTTTGAACTTAACTTAAGGATGAGTATGTAGAAAATGTACTGAATAATAAGATGTAAGCAATGAAATATGAACTCTTTTGAAAGTAGTGAAGTTTGAAATGGATTTTATAGAGTATATGTAGGAAAATGATGGTGATGAATTTAAGTCTGTTTAAGTACAAAAGATTTAGAATATTTGATGGAGGAGATATGATATGATATGCAGTGATAAGTACAAAAAGAATTTTCATTTGTTTGTACCAAAAAATGATAAGGGATGTGTGGTTGTGATAAGGAGCAAAGATAATGATGAGATGTTTTGAAGTAAAAAAGTGGTTCATCATAATTAATGCACTGATGGTCAGAGGTTGGCAGTGAAAGTCTTTAAGAATGTGTCAATGTTTTCAAAAAATATGGGCTTTGCTTAATCATTAAATGATGATAGAAATTTTATCATTAAGAATAAATCATTTAAAATTGGGGATATTTGTTCTAAAACTTGTGTCAACTGTCAGAAGAATAGAGTTTTAAGATGGACAGTTGAGTTTTAATGCAGAATAAGTGAGGACCCCAAATATCTCAAATAAATATAATTGAATAATTTATTAATGAACACTTAAGTGAGATTACTTGATGTGATACCTTTTAGCAAGTGTTAGGTTTAGAAGCTTATCTGAGCTGTTGATTGAAATCAGCAGCTGTAAGATCTCACCTGCTTAATAGTTTTCTTCACCAGATGACGTGGCAGGTGAAAATATATTGATTTATGCAATAAACAATTTAAGAATCTTAGCTGGAAGAGCATATTAGCTGGAGGAAAGGCTGAGTCTTTTAAGCTTTTAAGTTATCAGCTGATGCTTAAAAATAGCTGCAGATGTTAGTTGTTACTTCATCGACAAGATTTGTGAACGGCAACTACCAGCAGCTATGTATTCAACTTCTGTTGTTGAGGTATAGACCGAAACTTGCTTTTTGCAACCCCATGATATTAGCTTGTTTCCAAGGAATTGACATGTTTTACTTGTGCTTTTCCTGTTTACTCTACAAGTTGCAAGATCAGCATCTGAATATCCTATTAAATTGAAAGAAAAATCCCTGGGATACCAAATGTCAAATTTTTCAGTATCTATTAGATACCTAATAATCCTTTCAGCAGCTATCATGTGAGACTTTTTAGGATCATCTTAAAAATGTTCACAAATACATACAACAAACATAATATCTGGCCTACAAACAGTTAGATATAAAAGAGATCCAACTATACCTCTGTATTCAGTCATATTGACTGATTTACCTTTTTCATCTATAACAAGATGGACATTCAACTCTCATTGGAGTATTTGCTGATTTTGCCTCTTACAAATTGTATTTCTTTATAAGCTCTTTGGTGTACTTAACTTGATAGATAAATATTTCTTCTTCAGTTTGTTTGATTTGGAAACCAAGGAAGTATGTGAGTTTTCCCATCATGCTCATCTCAAACTTGCCCTTCATTAGGTTTTCAAATCTCTTACACAAAATATCATTAGTAGAACCAAAAATAATATCATTAACACAAATTTGAACTAATAAGGTGTTACCTTTTTGTTTCATAGAAAATAGAGTAGTATCAATTTTGCCTATTTGAAACCTTTTTCCATGAGAAATTTAGAAAAAGTTTCATGCCAGGCTCTTAGGGCTTGTTTAAGTCTATACAAGGCTATTCTAAGCTTGTATACATGGTCCTTCTTCTTTTTGTCTTGAAACCTAGGGGGTTGTTTAATATATACTTATTCTTGAAGGTTTCCATTGATAAATGCACTCTTCACATCATTTGATAGACTTTGAAGTATTTTAAAGTTGCATATGCAAGGAGCAATCTGATAGCTTCTAGTCTTGTAACAGGAGCAAATGTTTGATCATAATCAATGCCCTCCTCCTCTCTATAGCCTTGAGCTACTAACCTTGCTTTGTTTCTTGTGACATTTTCATCTTCATCCATTTTGTTCTTGAAGACCCATTTGGTTTCTACAACTTGTTGATCAGTAGGTTTTGGAACAAGTTGTCACATTTCACTTCTCTCTAACTGATTGAGTTTTTCTTGCATGACCTCAATTCAATGAGAATCTTCCAAAGCTTCATCAATCTTTTTAAGTTCAATTGAGGAGACAAAAACATGAGAATCAAGTGTGAGCTCGAGGCCCACCTAAGGACAGAAAAGAGAAACTTGAGGGAGCTCTCTGCTCACCAATTCAAGTTGATGGATGTTTTACTTCGCAAAACTATCCGAGAAGAAGACATGCTTTAGTGGTAGTGGTGGTTTTGGTGGAGGGAAGCGGGAAGAGGGAAGAGGGAAGAGGGAAGGAAGAAGGTGAGTAAGGGTGGGGACATGTAGAAAGAAAAAATAGTCTGAAAGTGTGTGTTAATATATGCCAGAAAAATTGAAGTTCAATGACCAATATAGGAAACTTGAAATATCTATAATCATTATAGGAAAAAAAAAGTTAAGTTCACGGACAAAATTATTTATTAATTCAATTATATATAACAACTAGGAAAAATTACGGGTCGTTTCACTTTTTAAAATTTCTAATTGTTAAATTACAATACCCTTAATGAATCGAAGGCGCGCTATGGAAATCACTAAATTGCACCGCGATACAAAAAATTTTAATTGTATCAATTTTTGCAATGCAATTCATCATTTTAATTACATAATCCAAATTTGCACCATGATGAAACAATTTTTGTACTGCTGTGCATAAGTCTTAATTACTTAATCCATTTTTGAAACGCGATGAATTAATTTTTGCACCGCGATACATAAAATACTATCTAATCCATTTTTTCACCATCCATTTTTTCACCGCGATACAAAATGATAATGAACCAAACCATTTCCTCCCTTTCTTCTTTATCTCTCTATCTGTCTATCGTAAGCCTTCTTTCTCCTCTTTATCCACTTATGTTCTACTGAAAAATCATTCAGTCCAGCACATATCCATTATAATTTTGTATTTAATGAATCAAAAAAATCGTCTACCTTTCGGGGGCGTTGCCCCCGAATCCCCCCGAAGGGCCGTTGTCCCCTCGATCCCCGTTTTGTTGCCAATAATGATGATTTTCAAATCCAATGTGATTTTCGGAGCTATTGAAGGAATTGATGACATTTTCGAAATAATATTTCTAAATATTATCTTTTGCGGTTGAAAAATAAAAACAAAAATACTGAAGAGATTCAAAACTTTAGAAAAGGGATTAGACAAAATTTTATCAAACAACTAATCTATTAGGTTAGTTCGGTCAGATTCTCAGTTTTTTGGTTTGAAAGTTGGGCTAATCCGAAAGTCCAATTCCATAAAATTACAGATTCAACATGTAAGGGTAAATTAGGCATTGTCTAATTTATCTTGTTTTTCACCCTCTTGGTCAAAATAGGATTTTAATTGGTATTATTGTGATAGGATTTAATTAGGATTTCCTTATTAGATTTAGGTGATATTTTTTGGGTAACTAAATCTTTGCATAAGTATTTAGTTATTATTGATATCAAATTAGGAAACATAATCTTGTATAATTTTCTGTTTAATATCTTCCCTAGTAGTAGTGTTTGTATTTCCGAGTACTTGCAGGATTCCTTGGAGTCTAGGTTTGCAGGATTCGCTGCCTATATTAAGAGCTGAGGTCGAGCTGTTGAGATACACGGAGAAAGCCTAGATTCAGACGATATTCAGAAAGCAGTAAGAGAGTTTCATATCCAGAAGTCTTGTGTGCCGAACCTGTGAGAAGAAATCAACTTCTAGTACACGAAGACCATTCTGCATTCTTATACCTGCCGTCTGTGTGTTTAAATCTTCGAGAACCTGACCTTGTGTTTCTGAAGTTGTGTTTAGCACTTCCAGTTTGTGTGATTGTTCTTGGAGGTTGTTCTTGTTTTGATTCTTTCTTCCCACGTTTGTTCTAGTAGTTTATGTGGGTTTTGTAATTCTCCAAGATTCTATATCTTGTGAGAATTTTGTGTTAATTGTTAAGTTTCAAAAACAGTGTTGTTTTTAATATAGTTTGTTGACTTGAGGCTTGATCTACAAGTTTGATACTTGTAGATTGTTTTTGTGTGATTTTCTGTCTTTCTAAGTCTGTTTGATTTTAAATCTGAAAACAAAACTTCCGCTGCTATTTCCTGTGATACACTTTCAGTTATCTTTGTCACTGTCATTGTTGCAACATTCACTGCAACATTGACAGTAACATTGTTTCATATCAAGAATCTGTGGCATCGCGTTCTTTCACAACACCAATTCAAAATATTAATTGGATCCAATTTCTATTGGTCTAATCGTATTTCATTGATCAATTTTAAAAAACTTCAGCACACGCCAAGCCATTCGGTATTCATTTCACTTGTTTCCATTGCAAAACCATGGATGGAGCGCGTATCACGTATTGTATGTTTTCGATCTCGTTTGGTGCAGTGTTTTGAAAACACAGCTTTTTCAAAATGTAGTTTTATTTTTGTAAACACGTTTAGAAAACTATTTCAAAACGCTATTTTTTATAAACAGAATAGTTATAAATATAGCATATTTTTAAAACGCTACAAATTGGAGAGTTTTAAAACGCTGCATTGAAACATTTTTAAAGAAAAAACGTAACATTTTTTATTAACGTTTTGACCAAAACGCTCCACTAAACAAACAGTTCATTATTAA
The DNA here is from genome assembly GCA_013146195.2 of Codonopsis lanceolata. Classification (NCBI taxonomy): domain Eukaryota; kingdom Viridiplantae; phylum Streptophyta; class Magnoliopsida; order Asterales; family Campanulaceae; genus Codonopsis; species Codonopsis lanceolata. The sequence continues at coordinate 55,456,202 of CM028381.1, forward strand.
GTGTTAAGTCTTCTGTAGCAGGCACGTGAAAGCCCACGTGAAAACCCATACTAGGAACTGTGACCAGATACTAGAGCTAAATTATCAAAAAAATATTTTAATAAAACAAAAGTTAATTGTGGGACCCAAACTGAAGATTTGGCTGGCTATTGGTGTCGCATGGGATGAGTCATGGTTGTTGCATTTGGATAAGCCTGCCACCTGTTCCCTCCCACTCCTAAACCTCTCCTAGTCACTCCCATTTTTATTTTATTTAGACAAAGAGAAACATTTAGGTAAAATGGTGTTACAGATTTTTGAGTCATTCAATCTATTATGTGTTGGTAAGTTGAATTGTAACATAACGAGACTCCGTTTATAAATTAACTAGTACTCTTGTTTGTGCCGATGGCACGGCACCAGTTTGAGAATTTATCAATAAATGAAGTAGATACTGTGGAAATAAACTGCTAAAAATATTAATTTCTTTTTAAAAAAATGATTTTCAAACTGGGCCTCTTTGCCCGGAACGAAGGGATTAATTAATAATTTGTATATGAAATTGCGGGCCAGACAAAACGGGTCGGATAATAATTAAAAATTAAAAAAATATATTTCAAATTACAAAACTTATGATTTTTTTAATTTTTTTTAAATTTGTATACAAAATTACAGGTCGGAAAAAAATTAAATTGATTAAGTTCATTACGATAACAATTAAAAATAAAAAAAATACAAATACAAATTTTTGCAACCATAAAACTGTAAAACTGTAAAACCGTAAAATATTAATTGTAAAACTGTAATATCTTAGTAAAAGATTAACTAATTTTCGCAAATGTAAAATAATAACTGTAAACCGTCTTGTAAACCTTAATATTTCAATAATTAAAATAGGAATGGAAAAAAGGTGATAAAAACGGTTGAGATTGTGAGATTAAACGTGATAGAGAGACATTCTTTATATTTCATATATATATCAATATTACATTGAAATGAATGTCTGCACATAATTTTTCTTTTAAAAATTTAACATTCGTCAATAATTTTAACTTATACTTCCTAATTTAAACATGTGCTACCATTAATTAAGAATATTTTCAACCTATTTATAAAATTTTAGGAGAGAAAATTGTAATTTTTTAAAAAACTATAATGAAAATTCTTTTAAAAAATAGAGTGACATTATTTGGAAATTGGTGTTGCAAAATAATTTTTTATTCAATAGCCGTAGAATCTTGGTAAAACAGTAAATTGATTAATTTATATACGAAATTGCGGGCTGAAAAAAAACGGGCCGGACAAAAATTAAATTTATTAAGTTAATTACGATAATAATTAAAAAGAAAAAAATAAAAGCGAGAAAGTAAAGGCACCGTGCTCACCTAATACTCTCTCCGTTTTCAAAATATTATCTATTATAGATATCGATGATACTATTTTACAAAAGACCTATTATTTTATTTATAATGGGATTTTTTGGGTGTCCCACATATATTGAGTTAGCTTTGTATATTTAAGTTCCTCGTCTTAGGGGTTGTCGGACGTTCTAATTAAGTGTTCCCACTTTTGATACGGTTTTTTAATATGAGACCTGATTCATATATGTTTAACATTTCATAAGGGTGACTGCTAAACATAATAATTGCTGAGAAAAATTTTGTAAGAGGAGGAAAAAAAGATTAAAAGAGGATAAAAGTATTGTAAAATCGTCAAAAGTTTCTAATTAATATAATTGAGCCAATAATTAGCTATTGTTAAATTAAAATGTGGAAATTGAATTGTATGTATTGTATTATAGACCAAATCTTTATGTTTGTGTTTATGGCATGATGTCAGTATGTATAATTATGTCAATTGAAATAAAAGTACTTTAATAAAATGACAAATGATATTACGAGCTAGAGCTTGTGATATAATTATGAGCTTTAATGTTTGAGCCGTTAGATGATTAAATTGATGATGATTTGGAATGTTCATATCATTACTTAAAAAAGAACATATTTAATCTAACGGTGTAAATATCTTAGGAGATTTGATTTAACGGCACTAATACTAAAGCTTGTAATAATACTACAAGCTCTAGCTCGTAATATCATAGCTCTAATAAAATATGTGATTTAAAAATAAACAAATGATATTACGAGCTAGAGCATGTGATATTAATACAAGCTTTAGTGTTAGAGTCGTTGGATGATTAAGTTAGCGGTGATTTGGAATATCTATGTCATTACTTAGAAAATATCATATTTAATCCAATGGTATTAAGATCTTAAAAGATTTGATCTAACAGTACTAACACTAAAACGTATAGTAATACCACAAGCTCTAACTCGTTATATCATACCTCTTAAAAATATTATAGTTGAGGTGGTATATTGATTCAGATGATAATTAATGCGCAATTCAAATTCGATCCATAATTAAAGGGGATTATTTGTAATAAAGTTATTTTCAATTGACCCATAACCGTTAAGTCTAGCAGTTGAAATCAATCCCAATCGCCAAGCGTAAAATAACTGAAGTCAATAGTAGCATAGCATCTGTTTTATAACTTAGATTTTGAACATTCTTTTTTCTACTACTACTGTAATACCAAATTTCTGTTTTCGTTATTTTATACACCCTCCATTTTCAATTAATCATCCTATTTAATCCGTTATACCGTTTATTAAAAAAATAATTAAATGTGTTATAAATATTAATATAATATATGGTTTTTGTTAATGCATTTGAGCATGTGGTCATAATTAAAGTACGTAAAAAAGGTAAGAATAAAGTGGTAAAAAAAATTAAATAAAAAGTTTTGAAAGAAAAAAATTATTTTAAAATGGACAAAAAAAATTATGAAAATTATTTTGGAACATATACAATATTTCTTAAATTATTATAACAAAATTTAAAATACAAAATAAATTACTAAGTCTAAAGTTCGCTTGGTAGAGTTATTATTTCATAACTCGTTTTTACATCCGTTAAACACACGATATATATTTTTTTAACTAAACTATACATAAGCAAAATGAATAGGATAAGAGATCAATAGAAGTTATTTCAGCTACCTTAAAAATGTTTCAGCTTCTATGCTTATTTATCATATATCAAACATATAATTAATTTGTTTTCAAGTAATGAAGAGTAAAAACTAAATATAAAGAGAGTTTATGAATTCCAAAGTTTTTAACTAATCAATAAATTAATATTTTATGTTTCTTTTTTACTAATAGGTTAAATGTTATCTAGATTTTGGAGATATAGAAAGTTGTATATATTTTTATATTCTCACATGGTAGATAAGACAAAAATGATGTTCTGTTTTTAGCAAAAAAAATGTCTTACTTAACATATATATATATGAAGAATTTCACAATTACGAGAAAATGAACCTCATTTTGGAGAGCCTCAAATATTTGTCACGTCACTCTTATTAAAACAAGAAAGCGTAAGCCTTTTGTAAGATTTTTTTATTAATCTTAATTTGTAAGATGAAATTTCACTTTCTTACAGCTCAACCCACTAACACATGATAAATTCATTAATAAGGATCCATCTTATAAAAAATATTCGTAACACTGGTTTATATAATTTTTTGTCAACAAGAAAATTCCCACTTGCCTCTCTCCTATCAATTTCACCGATTGAGCCCCCACGTCACTCTCATCGTACCCATTCATGGCGGGGCCTCGTTGCTAAAGTTACAAAGATGGTGGATAGAAGAGTTGTTTAAAAAGCGTCCTTAATATAAAAAATCTATTATTTTATTTTTGGATATTTTACTTAAATATTCATTTTTTAAAATTAAGACATAAAATTATTATTTATTATTAATGAGCTACTAAAAGTGTCATTTTAAAAAAATATTATCTTTCAAACGGAAACTTTTTGTCCTGAACAGATGAAGTATAATACTCCTTCCGTCTCTAAATAATCGTCTTAGTTGACCCGGTGCACAGTTTAAGAAAAAACAATTGATTTGAATATTTATATTGGTTTAATGTGTAGTTTTATTTAATGTCCATGTGTATGTGGCCCATAATTAAAGTAGAGTGAAAAAACAAGGGTAAAATGGTAAAAGTGATGTTTTAAAAAAGGTAAGTTTCAAAGTGGACAATTATTTTGGGACAGATGAAAAAGAAAAGGAAGACGATAATTTAGGGACGGATGGAGTATAACTTTACCCTCTCAAAGTCAAAAAGTAAGACATGCATCATATCTCTTTTTTTTATGAGTATTAGAGCATCATCTTTGTATAAAATTTTTTACACAATTTTTTAGCTGGATCCTACTGCAAATTATACATTTTTATTTCTTTACCCATTTAAAAATATATTTTCTTATTGTATAATCTTCTTACACAAAAAATATTAAATTTAACATCATCTCTTCTATGTGGCTTCATTAAGAAGAGCGTTGCCATTGTTGATTTATTTCTTCTCAAATAAGAAGAGAGCTAAAAACCCACAATGGTGTTGCTCTTATAGCAAGCCATGGAGGGTTTTCCACAAATCTTTCCTCTATGAATCTTTAAAAATCTAACTTAAATCAAACGGTAATTTTTTGAAAAAAGAATATTACCTCATGAACTCAAGAGACTCCAAATCAATGGTTGCCTTTCCATGTTACTTCTTCGGATCTATATATAAGTAAAAAATACCAAATTTTGGTGGACTTAAATATAAACAAAAATTACCATATTAAACTCTACTCACAACTTTCAAGAAGTTTGGTACCAAAAATACCCCTTGTTAATTCTTTTGTTTTTCAAGATGTGTGCACATTCCCTATATACAAAGAGCCACTAATTATAAAAGGAGCTATAATGAATTGATGACAATTAGTTAATATTGCATTAATTGTCATCAGTTTTGAGTGAGATACTTAAGGGTATTTTAGTAAGTATACGTTTGTTATATATAAAATTAAGACAATTTAACTAATTAAACTTACTTTCTTAATCTGTGTGAAATCGGTTAGTTTTGCTTATATATAAGTCCACATTATTTGAGTGGAAAACATTATATTTTCTCTCATTGATTTTTTTGACCATTTTTTAGCCAAAAAAATTATTATTTTTATTTTTTTTCTAAATTAAAGTACACATTTTTATCTATAAATAGACTTGGCATTTGGAAATCAGAAAAAAAAAATTCTATGATTTTTTTTTTAATTTCTAGCCATTATTAATGGAGATAAAGATGGTGAGATATGTAAATGTGTTGGATTTTGTGTCACCACTAGAAATATTTTTTGGTCTTGAATCAAATGAGTATCTAATAGATTATTTTATTAGTTTTTAATGGGTTGAATTTAAGCCACATGGGAAGGCAACTTTATTTAGAGCATTAGCCTCATAAGGTGATTTTTTTCTTCTAAAATCACCGATTGATTTGTGTTAGATTTTTTAAGATTCACCATTAATATTTGCTGGAAAACCCCCCATCGGGCTTGCTCTTACAATGCCATCTAAAAAGTAATAAAATTCTTGTATTCCTCTATTTTTAAATAATCCTCATCTTTAATCTTACACATTGTTTAAGAAAAAATAATTGATTGGATTATAAATATTAATATAATATGTGGTTTCCTTTAATGCCTTTAATCATGTGACCATAATTTAAGTGATAGAAAAAGTAAAAGTAAAATGATAAAAATATTATTTTTTAAAAAATAAAATTTTAATAAAGAACAATTATTTTGAAACGAATAAAAAAAATAAGGACAATTATATAGAAACGAGAAGATTACTAAATAAGGTGACAATTGATGTTTGATTGATTTTGATTCTCATTTAGTATTTTCACCAATTCAGCACTTCGTTTGGTGCAAGAGTTTTTGGCACTCGTTAGGTGATCGTAACATTACTCAATATTTCCTTCGTTTTCAAATATTCATCATTTTTAATTTGACACATCGTTTAAGAAAAAGTAATTGGTTGTATTATAAATATATATAAAATGTGTGGTTTCCTTTAATGCCTTTGAGCATATAGACATAATTAAAATAAATAGAAAAAGTAAGGATAAAATGGTAAAAATATTTTTTAAAAGAAAATATTTTAAAATAAAATAATTATTTTAGAACAAACAAAAAATAAAAAAAAATGATGACTTAAATACGGAGGGAGTATTATTTTTCAAACATTTATGTTGGATGAAGTTGGTGCCTAACGTATAGGAGTGTAAGGCAAAACTAGAGAACCATCGGTTCCAAACCAAAATAAAATTGAATCAGTCAGTTTTGTTCGATATTGATCCAAAACGGTTCTGCCAATTCCAAAACTTTGAAAATTGGTTGATTTGGTTTGATTTTGTGATTTTTGTGATTGACGAACGGAACCAAACCAATATATATATTCATTATCTATATTATAAAACAGTTAGGTTCGCACATGTGCAATTGATTAGGGCCATTCAGAGATTGAGATTAAATTATCTTTAAAAATTTAACAGTTGAGATTCACTCTCACATTCACATGTGTGAGTAGTTATCAATTTTTAACTCCCTATTTTTTTATTTCCTGTTAGTCCCAAAGGGCACAATAATAAGCTAGAAAGAGGGGGGTTTGAATAACTTATTAACACTTAAAACTTTTTGTATTAATTCCTAAAACAAGCACTTGCAATCTATAGAAAAGATTGAAGTAGCGGAAGTCTTGTAAGGAAGACAGTTCAAGTCTACCGGTGAAGCACTACCAGTAGACTTTGCTGAATACTCAAGTCTGCAGTTTGAAGCGATAAGTAAAGAGATATGAAACAGTATAAAGCAGTAAGCAATAGTAATGCAAGAACACAAGTATTTTGAGATGGTTCGCACTATAAAGAGTGCTACGTCCACCACTAAGGCAGTCAATCTTGGATTTAAATGTGCACTATGTTTTCCACTAGTTCTATTACAAAAAAGTCCAATGGATCGTGTAAAAAATATTTGACTTGTGTTTGGGGGTTTGAGAATTGAATATCTGGACAAAACAGAATATTCAATGGTGCAGAAGAATACTAAAAGAAACAACAATAAGAAGCAAAAGATAAAGCGTTGATGCAGATCTTCTTGTTGTTGTTGACGACTTCGCTGATCAGTTTATGATCTCTTGAATGTACTGAGTATATAAGACTTTATGTTGTTGGAGAGATTCAGAGCATAGTTTCCTTCAGTCTTTAATGGCAGTATTTATAGTTGGGACATTCTTGAGACCGTTTGAAGAAGACGAAGAGTAACAGCTCTATTAGGTTGAATGGATTAAATGCTTGGAGCTGACTTTGTAGATTTCGTCTTCATTGATACTGAGCAGAGAATGGTGAAGAGTTGTTGCAGCAACTGGTAGGTGAGCAATTAGAGTTGCAGACCTGCAATAGTTGGTACAGTCTGAAAGTGTCAGTTTGTTCACCTGCTCTATCACTTTTCAGGAGGTGAAAGTCTTCATGCTTTTCGGAAAAGCTGGACAGGCATGTCTGAGAAGTCATGTGTTGATGAGGGATTGGTTTAAATCAAATTCAAACTGATAAAGGTAGAATTTAATTAATCCACTAAAAGTTTGATGACTGGACACGTCATGCTTGAACAGGTGCAGACAAGGTCTGCCGCTGGATGCTGTATGAAGTCTTCCGGTGAAGCCTTCAGCTGAAATCTTCCGCTGAACCTGTGAAGCCTACAAAACTGTTCTAAGGCAAAGTTCTATACACAGTTGTCACGCTAATTGATACGCAGCCCAATTAGCCACTAAGTATAGAACCTAATGTAATGAATGAACAAATGTAAATCAAGATATAAATGAGAAACAACAATCTTCTCCTATTTACATCAGGTCATCATTACTTACAAGTAAGGGCTATGAAAACTTTATGATAGATAATAGCATGTCAGAAAGTATTTTAGTTTTATAACGGTAGACATGCCTCTATCAAAAAGGAAAACACCTCAAGTGTAAAAGCTAATCTAGGTGCTTACAACAGAAGAGATGTAAAGAACAGCACAAGAATTAGTAATAAACAGTTCAAAATGGATTTAAACTGAATGTCTAAATTCTAAGCAGATATATGAATTGAAGTAGCAGGAATTTAAACCGAAGACAATTTTTTGAAAGACAATAAGCTTTTGTATTCAAACGAGAAGTTTAAATTGTATAGAGTTTTCAAAAACTTAGATAGATACAAAGGTTTTGGGAGAGAAAAATATGAGCTACCACGACCTTTTCTCTTTTCCTTTGTTTGCTTTGTATGTTGCTTCTCTTTCTCTTCTTTGTTGTTCAAGTTCTTCAACTCTTCTGGTGTATTCATCATCGGCAGAGGTTGGAGGTCTGGTGGAGCGAGAACAGTAGTTCAATTCTTCACGTAATATGTTGTTCTCATCCATTAGAGTTCGGTTGATAGACCTCAGTTATCTCTCCTCCGTGATGGTCAGATCACATTCGCGCTCGACATTGATCTTATCATGAGACGTGTTGAGAGCGATGTTGTTGAGCTCCAGAACATGAGGGCGTCCGGCACCCAGATGAAGAGTTATGTTGTGAAAGAGTTGCCATAAGAGAGTTGAGCAGAGTCTGACGCATTCCTTACGTTGAGCTTCGACGTTGATCTTGATATCAGTGGACTCGTGACGCATTTCTCCAAACCATGTCCACACATCCTCTTGAAATTGACGAAGGATGGCGGCATTTCTATCGACTACCTTGGACGTTGCAGTTGCAAGCTCAGCAGCAGCTATGGAGATGCTGGTAAGCTCTCCTAGTCTGTTGTAGATAGCGTCCAGACGGTTGAGAATTTCTGTGTTGGCCAGTTGGGATGGAGAAGGGTCTAGGCCAATGTGTAAGTGCTCAAGGCCGACAGAGGAAGTGGCGTCAGCAGAGGTGACAGGACGGAAGGGTTGCTGGAGAGGTAGAGTGGCTGAGTTTGAGGAAGAAGAGTCGCGTGAGAGAAAGGTATGAGTAGAAGAGGATTTAGATTTTTGGGGAAAGGGATGAGGGGTTGGAGGAGGGTCAAGTTCAATATCAGTGTCGGAGTTGTCACTGACTATCGAGGGTTCTGGTAAGGGGTCGGTAGAGAACCAGAAAGAGGGAGCATGATAGAAAAGGGATTTTTGTTTAGTTGGTTTAGGTGATGAGGTGAGTTTGGGAAAGAGTTCTGCTACCGATGAAAGTTCAAATAAGAACTTTGTGGCAGTAGAGTCTAAGGGTTGAATGAGAATGGTTTGGGTTCGTTTGGATGGTGTAGTTGGGTTGGTTGGGTTACGAGGGGGTGAAGATGGGGTAGATGGGTCTAGTGAGTAGTTGAAGAGGGAAGAAGAGGCTGGAGAGAGTGATCGGGTAGGCTCCTCCTGAGGGATAGGCTCCTCCGGAAGAGTTGATTCTGTTGGTCCACAATAATGCTCAAATAGGCTAGGGGGGGGTGAATAGCCTATGATGCCAACTTAAAAACTTTTCTTTGGATATATATCTAAAGCATAGTTTAAGTGGCAATTGCAGTTTATTGAGTTGAACATGTCTGCCGGTAGAGGCTATCGGTAGGCTTGCTCTAAGCAGAAGTATCAACTCTGCCGGTGAACAGCTAGTCAAATCAAAAAACCTGTTAAAAAGAGTTTGGGCAACGGAAAGTAAAGAGGCTATGATTTGGAGAAATCTTAAGTGGTTGTACACGAATATATGTTCAGAACAACAGCACACTTAATGCTTCTTTCAAATGCAGATTAAGTAAATCAATTAGAGAATAACTTTTCTAAAGATAAATTCATTTGTAAAAAGCTCATAGATATATAAGGACTGAGAGATAAGGTATTTGTAAGAACATATGAATTTATTCAAAGATAAATTACATATTACATCAGTCTAAATAATCTATGTACAGTCTGACTTTGTCCACCCAAGTCTCAATTCTTACTTAATTATTCATTCAAGAATCTTTAAGCAGCAAAGGGAATTAGGAGACCAGAACGAGAAATTGTTATGAGAAGGAAGGGATTTTCAAGGTCGTTCAGATAAAAAATTGTCTGAACGATTGAGTGCAAAGCACTTGACCTTTCATGATGAGTGATTATTGCACAATCAACATCATTTGTATTGGAATACAAATTTGAAGATATGAATACAATATCTACAGATAGCTCTTCATTTTCTTCAGACATAATCTAACATCAATCTTCGAATCTTGATCTCTGTCTATTGAAATTTTTTATCACTCTCTTATCTTTCCAAGCTTTTCTTCCTAGCAATGTACTGAAGGTGTTTTGCTAAGATCTGGATGATCCTCATTTTGGAGAATTTCACAATTACGAGAAAATGAACCTCATTTTGGAGAACCTCATATATTTGCCACGTCACTCTTATTAAAACAAGAAAGCGTAAGCCTTTTGTAAGACTTTCTTACTAATCTAAACTAGTTTTACACCAGTGCGTTAAACGGACGGTCATACATTTTTTCAATTAACTTATACTCAAGCGAAATAAAGAAAAAACAAAAACAAAATTTCAAAAATAAAGAAAAAGTATTGTTCGAGGCAACTACTTTCTATATAAAAAAAAAAACTGATTTGTTTTGATTTAAAAATTAAAGACTTGTATATTTAAGATCTGAGAAAATAAAGTTAATTTTTTAGAAAAAAAAAATTGGGGTTTAATAATATGGTGTGTGTTTCAAGGAATTTTGACTATTTAATGTTATAAGGGACACAATTGTAAATGATAAAGTTTGCTGTAAAAAAATGATGAATGTTTCGAAGAGTATTCAAATATAATGAAATCACATAAAAACATTGTGCTTAATTTTTTTGTATAAAAAAATATTTTTGACATTAGATCTACTGTGAATTTGTTAATATTTTCTATACATCGATTTTTGTTATTTATTTTTAGATAAATCTTCGAACTGTTTTAATCATTTAGAATTTTTGAAAGATATTTTTCTCTGGTGATTTTCATTCCATAGTACTTCTAATTTGTCAATGATTTTTTTACATCTCAAATTTTAGGTATTTCTTGATTTACATGATTTTTTAAATATAATATTTCAATATTTGATGGGTTCATGTTGTGAAGAATCACTATTTAGGTGAGGAATGAGATTGTGAAATAAATGTCGAACAATATTTAATGGGTTCATCTTTCTTACAGGTAGCTGATCATATACGAAGGAGACAGTGATTGTGAATTAATCCATTTTCATTAATCATCATTTACAATGTATTGATTCATTTCTGTTTGACACGATTGAGAATTGGAAAACTCTGCAAATTGGAATAATTCATGGTTGAAGTTCCAAGGAGTTTTTGAATTATTTAATTAAAGAATTCATTAATTGTTTCTTGTTAATATGAGTTTCTATTTTAGGAAACAAAGTTTTTGACGGGATTTTTCCTTATATAGATTACCTTGCTTATATATATATATAGATTTGTAAGATGAAATTTCACTCTCTTACAACTCAACCCATCAACACATGATAGATCTATTAATAAAGATCTATCTTATAAAAAATATTCGTAAAACTGTTTTTTATAATTTTTTTGTCAACAATAAAATTCCCACTTGCCTCTCTCCTCTCAATTTCACCAATTGAGCCCCCACGTCTCTCTCATCGTACCTATTCATGGCGGGGCCTCGTTGCTAAAGTTACAAAGATGGTGGATAGAAGAGTTGTTTAAAAAGCGTCTTTTAATACTCTATCCGTTACGCGTAAAAAAATTTATTACTCCCTCCGTCCCTTAATAATTGTCTTGTTTGACTCGGTGCACAGTTTAAGAAAAAACAATTGACTTGATTATTTATATTTGTTTAATGTATAGTTTCCTTTAAAACCCATGTGTATGTGGCCCATAATTAAAGTAGAGTGAAAAAATAAGGGTAAAGTGGTAAAAATGATGTTCTAAAAAAGTAAGTTTCAATTTGGACAATTATTTTAGGACGGATGAAAAAGGAAAGGAGGTTGATAATTTAGGGACGGAGGTAGTATTTTATTTTTGGATATTTTACTTAAATATTTACTTTTAAAAATTAAGACATAAAATTATTATTTATTACTAATAAGCTAAAGTGTCATTTTTAAAAAATATTAACTTTCAAATGGAGACATTTTGTCCTGAACAGATGGAGTATAATATAATTTTACCCTCTCAAAGTCAAAAAGTAAGAAAGGCATCATATCTCTTTTTTTTTTAATGAGTATTAGAGCATCATCATTATGCAAAATTTTTACACAATTTTTAGCTGGATCCCACTGCAAACAACACATTTTTATCTTCTTACCAATTTAAAAATATATCTTCCTATTGTATAATATTCTTACAAAAAAAATATTAAATTTTACATCATCCTACATAAATACAAAACCCTCCCCCACTCCCCCCCCCACACAAATCACAAAGTCAACAGCAGCCGCCCCTCTCTCTTCCTCTCTCCCATAAAATATCCTTCTTATTTAGGAAATAATCTTTGCCTCTCTCCAATGTAGCTTCATTAAGAAGAGTGTTGTCATTGTTGATTTGTTTCTTCTCAAATAAGAAGAGAGCTAAAAACCCACAATGGTGTTGCTCTTATAGCAAGCCATGAGGTGTTTTTCCACAAATCTTTCCTCGACGAATCTTAAAGAATCTAACTTAAATCAAACGGTAATTTTTTTTAAAAAAATATTACCTCATGAACTCAAGAGGCTCCAAATTCAAAGTTGTCTTTCCATGTTACATTAATTGAGTGGACAACATTTTATTTACTCTAATTACTTTTTTTGACCATTTTTTAGTCAAAAAAATTATTATTTTTATTTTTTTTTCTAAATTAAAGTACACATTTTTACCTATAAATAGATTTGGCATTTGAAAATCAGAAAAAAAAATTCTATGATTTTTTTTAGTTTATAGCCATTATTAATGGAGATAAAGATGGTGGATATGTAAATGCGTTGGATTTTGTGTCACCATTGGAAAGATTTTTTGGTTTTGAATCAAATAAGTATCTAATAAATTATTTTATTAGTTTTTAATGAGTTGAGTTTAAACCACATGGGAAGGCAACTTTATTTAGAGCATTAGCCTCATGAGGTGATTTTTTTCTTTCTAAAATCACCGATTGATTTGTGTTAGCATTTTTAAGATTCACTATTTATATTTGCTGGAAAACCCCCCATTGGGCTTGCTCTTACAATGCCATCTAAAAAGTAATAAAATTCTTGTACTCCTTCATTTTTAAATAATCATCATCTTTAATCTTACACATCGTTTAAGAAAAAATAATTAACTGGATTATAAATATCAATATAATATGTGGTTTCTTTTAATGCCTTTAATCATGTGACTATAATTTAAGTAGATATAAAAAATAAAAGTAAAATGATAAAAATATTATTTTTTAAAAATAAAGTTTTAATAAAGGATAATTATTTTGAAACGAATAAAAAAAATAAGGACAATTATATAGAAACGAGAAGATTACTAAATAAGGTGACAATTTATGTTTGATTGATTTTGATTCTCATTTAGTATTTTCACCAATTCAGCAATCAGCACTTCGTTTGGTGCAAGATTTTTACTTTTAGGCACTCTCTAGGTGGTCGTAACATTACTCAATATTCCTTTCGATTTCAAATAATTATCAACTAGTATTTTTATTTGTGTTGATGGCACGACGCCAGTATATTTTAAATATTTCAAATTACAAAATTTACGATTTTTTTTTAAAATTTATTTGTATACAAAAATTGTGTACATAAAATTTGTGGGTTTGGTGGAGGAAGGATTAGCGGCCACCAACCGTCAATAGTGGGGGGAGTTGGAGAGAGAGAGAGGGGATAGTTGCTCAACCGCCGTTCACACATGTGAACTCGGGAAGCGATGATAACCGTATGATCTTAGTAAAAGAATCAATCTCAGCCCCTAAATAGCTTTAGTCAATTGGACATGTGCGACTATGAGCTATATTGTAATATAGATTTTAATTTGACATATTGTTTAAGAAAAAATAATTGACTGTATTATAAATATATGTAAAATGTGTGGGTTTTTTTTAATGCATTTGAGCATATGAACATAATTAAAGTAGATAGAAAAAGTAAAAATAAAGTTGTAAAAGTATTTTTTTTAAAGGAAAAATTTTGAAATAAAATAATTATTTTAAAACAGACGAATAATAAAAAGAGAACGATGACTTAAATACGTGGGGAGTATTATTTTTCAAACATTTATGTTGGATGAAGGTGGTGCCTAACGTATAGGAGTGTAAGGCTAAACTTGAGAACCGTCGGTTGCGAACCAAAATAAAATCGAATCAGTCAGTTTTGTTCGATATTGATCCAAAACGGTTTTGCCAATTCCAAAACTTTGAAAATTGGACGATTTGGTTTGATTTTGTGATTTTTGTGATTGACGAACGGAACCAAACCAATATATATTCATTATCTATATTATAAAACAGCTAGGTTCGCATATCTGTAATTGATTAGGACCATTCAGAGATTGAGATTAAATTATTTTTAAAAATTTAACAGTTGAGATTCACTTTCACATTCACATATGTGAGTAGTTATCCATTTTTAACTCCCTATTTTTTATTTCCTTATTACAAGTCACCCACTATAATTAATATTATGAGCAGTCACTCATTTTTCTTCTCCTTATATTTTATTTTCACATTACAAAGTCACACTTTGCGATTAATTTGCTGAACAGTCACTCCTTATAAAACATCAATCCCTCAACTAACACTTGAAACAATGTACCCCTTAACTGTAACATTTTTTTGTAAATCGCACCTTCTATTTAGACAATGTCATTTCAATTGACGAAATCAGATATATTGGGACCGTGTCATAGGCACGGACATGAAGATCTAGTAATTATATATTATATAAAGCTATTGATGTTATTTTTGTAATTATTAATTTATCGATATTACAAGCACTTACTACTTCCGTTTCAAATTAAATGTCGTTTTCGAAAGAAAAAAAAATTCTCAAAAAAAAAATCATTATAGGATTTCAAAAACATTTGTCCATATTTTACCAAAACTACCCTTATTCACTATGCTCAAGTTAAATACGGATAAAGATGGTTGTTGGGAGAACATAAAAAAAATATAGTGCAACTAATTAAACTACAATAAATGAACTTAAATAAAGATATATTAATCTTTTGTGACATTCTTTAATTTGTGTGCAAATTTCTAAAACGACATTTAATTTAGGCGAAGTTAGTATTAAATAACATAATAATTAATCTGATGGATAAATTTTTATTTGAACTTAAAACCAAAGAGTAGGGATCATAAAAGACCATCTTAAAGATCAGAATTCGTAAAGCAAAATTTCACTATCTCATAGCTCAGTCCACCAACACGCGATAGATAGGATCAAGAGGATTCGTATTTATATAAAATACTCGTAAAATCATCTTTCATTGCTTTTGCGAAAACAAAATCGAACCGAATTAAAATAACCATTTATGGTTTCATTTTGAAAAAAAAAAATGGAGCCTATGTAGGCAATTTGGTTCATGATTTTAACCTAAACTGAACCCATTACACTCTTCTAAAATGTACCACATCAATTTTGTTGCCGTTGCGGTTCATTGGTTCGTTCAATGTATTCCTTCCATCCCAAAATTATTGTTCTACGTTTTTTTTTTGTGTCCCAAAATAATTTGTTTGTAATTTTGTTTTTTTACAACACTTTACCAGTTTACCCTTTTTTTTCTTTCTACTTTAGTTTATGAGCTACGACAAAAAAAAAATTAAAAATTATATATTATAGTATTAATATTAACATTTAAATTAATTATTTTACAATTTTGGGATGGTAGGATCAACATTTGCATTTGAGAGTGTTCGCCTAAATAATAATTTTAAATTTTCAATGGCCGAATTAAAAAAAATGTGTCAAAATTAGATGGTCATTTGTGTAGTTTGCCATTAGAATACATCTATCCAAATTCCAATGGTCCAAACCAATAAAAATCCAAAAACATCAAAATCCGTACACCAACTCATTGATGGGGAATATAATTGGGATAATATTGGAGTTGTTTTCATGATTGGTTTCTTTGGAAATTCTAGGTACCTTAACCTGGTTTTCTGTTTCCTCCGAAAACAAACAGCCTTTCAACCCATCCCTCCTCAAACAACTTCCCTCTATAAATATACCCCCTTTCCCCGTCTCCTAGCAATCAAAGCAAATCATATCTAATATCTAATCCCAATTTCAACTGCAAATTAATTCTAAAGATAAAGAAGATGAGTAATCTACTCCGCGTATGTATGGCTGCAGGTGTTGCCGTCGTTAATGGCCACACCGACCAGGGTCTTAAGCTGAAGTCAGGTTTCAGATCCTTGCAGCGTGGCAGGAAGATGTTCTCTTCCTCTTCTACCACCTCCGGGCCCGGAGTCGATCCGGCTGAGCTTCGACCGATTTCGGGTATGTTAGGCTCCGACGCCGGAGGATTCCTCGTAAATGGTGGAGACGATAGAAGGAAATACGCAGACGAGTCTCTCCAACACGTGATGTACATGAAAACTATGTATAATCAATGTCTTGAAACAAACTTAATTTTTTTCCGTCTTTCAAATAGAGTGTGAACTCAAATAAGTTCTTTCTTTTGAATAATTACTTTTATTAAATTATATTTTAATTTTATGAATAAATAAATTTATGAGAAAAAATAAGCTAAAATCAAAATAACGAAATTATTTTTACCATTAACAAATATTTTTGTTTTGTAAATTATTTTAATTTTAATAACTTCCATTATATTTTTTTTGGTTTATTGACTTTGTAACTATTATTTTTGTTTTATTTTTAAGAATTAGTTTTACGGGAAAAAAATTGTTCCGTAATTTTTTATTATTATTTTACTAACCTCAATTTAAATTGTTTTGTTTATTGATCTCAGAACTATTCTTTTGTTCCATCAAATATTTTTATTTTACTAATGTATTTTTGTTTAACCTAACTATGTTTAAGAATTTGTTTTAAATTTTTGTTTCAGTAAATTATTTTTATAATTTTAATAACCCGGTTTAAATTATTTTTGTTTTATTGACTCCGTAACTATTATTTTTGTTCCATCAAATATTTTTATTTAACTAATGTATTTTTGTTTTACATAGCTATTTTTAAGAACTTGTTTTAAAATTTTGTTCCATAAATTATTTATATTCTTTTAGTAACCTTAGTTTAAATTGTTTTTGCTTTTATTGACTTTCTAACTATTATTTTTGTTCCATCAAATATTTTTATTTTACTAACGTATTTTTTTACATATATATTTTTAAAAATTTGTTTTAAACTTTTGTTCCGTAAATTATTTTATTTTACTAACCTCCACATTAAATTATTTTTGTTTTGTGATTTTGTAACTTTTATTTTTTATAGTTGCTTGTTCCATAAATTATTTTTATTTTACTAACTTCTTATATTTTTGTTTTGTTGACTCGAGAATTATTATTTTTGTTTTAGTTACTATTTTTTATGTTTAAAGAGAGAAAATGTTTAAACATATTTAAAAGAGAGAAGATGGTGGTGATGAGAGAGAAAATATGGAGGAGACGGAAGAGAGAAAGAGAAATACAATCAGAGAAGAGAAGATAAGACAGAGAAAGAGTGAAATGGTAACTCAAAAATTAATAATTCAAAAGTGAGATTTTGAGGGAAAAATCCACCCATGTCATTATATATATATATATAGATTTTTGTTTTGTTGATTCTGTTAATTTTATTTTTTATAGTTGCTTGTTCCATAAATTATTTTTATTTTACTAACTTCTTATATTTTTTTTAGTTACTATTTTTTATGTTTACAGAGAGAAAAATGTTTAAACATATTTAAAAGAAAGGAGATGGGTGATGAGAGAGAAAATATGGAGGAGAGGAAGAGAGAAAGAGAAATACAACCAGGGAAGAGAAGATAAGAAAGAGAAAGAATGAAATGGTAACTCAAAAGTTAATAATTTAAAAGTGAGATTTGGAGGGAAAAATCCACCCTTGTCATTATATATATATAGATTATATTGGCCAAAATATAATTAGCCAAAAGTATCGGTCAATCCTAAATTGTATAGTAACCTAATTTTTGTTTCATTTACAATCTATACATATATAAAAGGAGAGTTGTGATTTTTCGAAAGTTCTAGTCAAAATATACTCTTCAAAAATGATAATACTTCTATATTGTATATGTGTCATTAATGCATTAGGAAATGAAACGAATTTATAATAAAAAATAATTAGATAAATAAATCCGAAAATTTTTTACATACGTTATTTGACTTGAGACAATTAACAACTATATATACCAAATTATTTTAACTTTATTCATATCCGACAATATAAAAAATAGTTATGATTTTTTTAACTGTATTGAAATTTTAATAAGCTAATAAATAATTATTTATTTAATTGTTGAATTTAATAATCGCTTATCAATTGAATGATAAATGAATAAGTTATCAAAACAATTACATGAATTATCATTGAAGATTAATTTTTTCGGCTGTAATTGGATGTCTAAGGGAGTTAGACACTTCCTTAGCTTTTCTCTTCTCGAGCAGTTTTCAAAGATAAAATCACTATAAATTTGTTACAATTTTGTTTGTTGAACAACATTGCTAAAAATAACTAAGGATAACACACTAATATAAAAGAAATCTATATAAAATGACTCATTCTCTTATTTTACTTAGAGAGATCAGCCAGACCAAGGGTAAGCCTAGATAACTCAACGGTTTTTCGTGCAAAATATATATTTTATAATGTAAATGTATCTTTCTAACCTGTAATACTTGCTATATTCTTTTTATTTCGATTGCTTAGGATCTCAAGTACTTGGTCCGTTCTTTTTTTTTTTAGAGATCATGGAGTTACAATAAACTGAAAACAGTTATATATGCGAAATTATTAAATTTTCAGGGTACCTTTGTAATTAATAAATAGTTTAAACATATGCAATGTCTAGGATTAAATGTGTAGGGAATAAATTACGATAATTTAATAAACTTCATGTTCAAGTGTATGTGATAAATTTAATACAATTTAATGATCTTCAAACTGATACAGATTTATTGGTAACCAATATATATATATATATATATATATATATATATATATATATATATATATATATATTTATTTATTTATTTATTTGTTTATTAATATGCAATGTGACTACAAATTTCTCAATTTTGGTTTTATCAAATCAGAATAATGAACATTTATAAATAAAATCTAATTAAATCAAAGGAATTTGAAATGTAGAGATGAAAAAAATAAATTAGTGACTACAAAGAGGCCAATTTTGAAGTGAACAACTACATTAGATACAAGTGATTTAAAATAGATGCATTTTAATTATAAAAATGTTTAAAAAATAGATTTTCAAACTACAAATCTAAAAATTCGAAATCTATATTTTTTTCTATACTCAAAATATAAAAAATTCGGGTATAACGTTAAATACTGAAAATATAATTTTTTTTGACTTATTTAAATTGTATTTTAAAAAATAATTAGGTAAAGAAGCATAATACTTGGATCTTATTATAAGTTTTTTTTTCCAGTTCCACTAAGTAAAATTAAGCTCTAAGATTTTTTTTAAAAAAATCTAAATACAAAGCTGAATACTTTATTTAAAAAAATCTAACGCTCCTTGCTACGAAATAGTTTTATCTGATTTTATTTTGGTTGGGGGGAAGTCAGCGGATGAATTTTTGAAACGAAGGGTTTGAAGAGATGAAGAATCATTGTCTCATGTTCACCGAAGGAATTTCCTAGGTTTAATGCTATAAAACTAAGAAAGATGACCTTTTAGGCGACTTAATTGAGTAAGAGTGAGAGTGAGGCGATGTGTATATAGGTTAGAGTGAGTGGGGGTGGGGTTTTTAGGTTAGAGAGTGAGAAACTCTTTATCTATATGACAAGTGTTTGAGATTTTTTTGGGCTAGATTGATTATAATTGGAGTGATAATTGTTGTTTATTAAAGTAATAATAATTTGGATGGAATCAATTGAGAAATTTGGGTAACGTGAAATTTTGAGTATTTTTAGTCATTTTTGTTGTTGTTTGCTTAATGGATAAATTTGGGTCCGTACACTATGTAAAATTTTCAACCGCTACATTTTTTTATGTTTTTTTTAAAACTAAAAACAACATTTTTAGAGCAAAAAGATTACGAATCTTAATGAACCGAAGGCGCGCTACGAATCACTTAATCAATTCATCAATTTAAATTACATAATCTAATTTATGTATCACACCTTAAATCATAATGTACTAAACCTTCATCTCTCTTCCTTCATGTACACAATCAACATATGATTCAAAATTAATTCATCTTACCTACATCTCACATCTAAGTCGATGCATCACAATTTACAAATGATACATTGTGATTCAAAGTTGATGCATCGAGTTTTAAAAAGGGTATTTAAAAACAAACAAATTTCTATTTAGACCTTTCATCAAACAGTATATGTACAGTAGCACAAACACAAAAGTAAATTTATTTTGAATCATACACACAAACACAAAATGAAGAAAAAGAAGAACGAGGTATGAAGAAGAAAGAGAATGTGAGGACATAAAATTTATTTTTACATGTTTATATTTTCAATAACCAACAGTTTTTTATAGCTACTACATTAGTACGAAATATCGGAAACTATTATCTCTATCAAATTTTGTCATTTAGATGCATATGTTTATTATCAATCGTTGACTTAACGAATGACGAAGATGACTGAATTTCATCCAATTCTCCCTTTCTGAATAAGGAAATACATCTAAATAAATTTATAATTATTTTTTTAAATTTATGTGATCTATCTTTAATTTTACGTTTTATTTATTTTATTTTATTTTTTCATATTAAACTTTTTAATTGTATATTCTTCGACTTTAATTAAGTATATAATTTTATACCAGTGTACAAACCGTGCAACGCACGGGAGCATCACTAGTTTATCCCAGTTTACACTTTAGCCGTGACAGTCAATAGAATAGAAAGATAACGAAAAGTTACCTTTTAAATTATATAATGGTATAAATTATACAACAGAAAAGAAAATTTTAGTAAATAGCATAATTAACATAATTATCTTGTTTTGAATATTTTTTTTATCAATATAACATAATTTACAAGTATTAAAATTTTAAATTTATTATCATCAAATTATTAAAAAATAATGATTATAATATGAGGTTTTGAGCTGCCTGGCCCAATAGGCCCAAGCCATAAGTCATGTGCTTGACACATGATTACAATTCAGTCAAGCGACCATCCTAAAGTCAAGGCTACGAGGAAAAGATTAAATGGTTCTTGCGTGTTGCGAGCAGGGTCTCAATCTTCAGCGAGCAAGAGATGTCAGCGAGCTGGGGGCTTAACCAGCGAGCATGAGGTGTTATGCTCGAGGATTTAAGAGTTGTTGACAGTTAAGGACGGTTATGTCCGAAAAATTCTCCATTTGACCGTTGTGATTAATGGGGCAGTTAATATGCCCGTCATTAATGCTATGAGTGTTAGTGAGCAGTTATGAGCAGTTATATTCTCCGGCAGCTATAAAATCCCTTGAAAATTAAGGGGAGAGGTATGTGATTTTTACTGTCTAACCTAAACTCTGCTGATAGAGATGTTAAATTGGGTTGGCCCTAACCCTATATGGTCAGCCCTACAGGGCTGTGACCCTATAGGGTCACGGGTTAAACGGGTCATTTAAACGGGTCGCTCAAATCGCAACCCTAACCCTGACCCTGTAGGGTACGGTTTAACAGGGTCAGCCCTATTAACACATGATGCCTTATTTAAATCAAAAATTCGAAATTAAGTAACAAACATATTGACGGATAAGTGACAACGATTAAAAATACGAATTAAAAACATGAAATCGAGTTTTCTTTTGAGAAAGTATCTTCTTCAACATCATTATCAATTTATCATCTTCATCTACAATAATAAAATAACATAAAATAAATGTTGGTAAGAAGTTAATACAATCAAATATTTTAATCAAATAGTAAAATATAATACTAAGGTCAAACCGTTTAGTACGGAATTTAAACGGGTTGAATTTTCCTGACCCTAACCCTTTCCGATTCCCGATTAGCAGGGTCAACCATGTGGTTCTCAGTCCTTTTAACATAGCTAATTATGTATCCAAAAATCTCATTTTGACCAATTTTGGAAACTTATATGTCTTAGAATTGTAGTTACGACCATGTTTTGGTTTGGATTTCATCAAATACATTATTGATTTACCAAATGAAATAATAATATATATTACGAATTTGAATATTTGACAAATAAGTTAGGATGGTTAAGTGGTTTAAGCTACCATCCTTAAGTTTTTATCCTCCAGACAGGTTGTGGGTTCGAATCCCTCTTCAAACATTTCGAACCTTCATTTTAGCCAAAGCAAATCATCCAGCCCTCGGGCCAGCCCCAGAACCCGCCAACCAAAACCAATTTGCCCGCGACCCTACAGGGCCAGCCTGTTTATTAAACGGGTTGGGTTTTCCCAACCCTAACCCTTTCATGTTTCCGGTTAATAGGGTCGACCCTACGGTTTCCGACCTTTTCAACATCTCTATCTGCTGAATTATATACTCTCCTGCATTCTTGTGCTAATTCTCACGCCGAAGGGCTTTTGCAGGGAGTGCCCCTGTCTAGTTTAGGGTTTGCTTTGTCTAATTGCAGAGTTAGGCTTTAAAGATTAAATGATACGTTGAAAGCCAAGTATCCAGTTGGACAAATCCAGTGCATCCAGAAGATTTTGGACGCATCAATGTTAAATTTTAAAAGTAAAACCAATAATTTAATATTATTCCACGGTTCAAAAGAAATTATACGGCATGAAATTTTTTTTAATAGATAGCATTATTAGCATAATTAACATAATTGTCATGTTTTGAATATTTTTCTTAATATAAAATAATTAACAAGTATTAAAATTTCAAATTTATTAATAGCAAATAACATCAAATTAGTTAAACATAATGATTACAATATAAGGTTAAATTTTAAAAATAAAAAACCAACAATTTAATATAATTCCAGGGTTCAAAAGAACAAAAATATAGTTAATAGATGCATAGTATTTCTTAGGTACATTAACAAATTACAAAATATAGTTCAATAACTCATAGGTCCATTAACAAATTAGAACATTACTTTTTTTTTTATAAATATTTTAATGCCTTGAAATGTTACAATTATAGATATATGATGTCTTTGGTGTGGCTAGAACAAATGGTGCCTCTGGTAAGGCTTTGAACACCCGACCTCTCGGTTGAGAGTAGTGATGTACCAGGGTGCCTATGGTGGGGTTTGAATACTCGACCTCTCCATTAAGATAAGCGAGTAGAGCTAAATAAGGCCTTTGGGTAAGGCTTGAACAACAACATTGCCTCTGAAGAGGCTTGAACACCCGACCTTTCTATTGAAAGTTGTAAAGTCCAGAGAGTCGCTAGTGGGACTTGAACACCCGACCTTCCGTTAGGAGAAGTGAGCAGTACCAGTTGAGCTAGAGCTCGTTGGTAATTAGAACATTACTTATTATACATGTTAGCACAACCTTTTAATTAAATACAATGTCAATTACCTAGTAATGTTTTACTTATTTTATTTTATTTTTGTGCGCTTATTTTTACTTTTGGGATTTCTTTATTTTTTTTTTCAATTTTGGTCATCCAACACGGTGTTGATTGCCGAAAAAATTAAGTTTACTGTTTATACTAAGGGTTAAGGTTATAAATTATAAATTTCATAATATTATATTATTAATATATATGTATAATATTTTTTGCCGTAATTTTTTTAATGTAAATTTTATTATTGTATATATTAGTTCGATCTAATTTTTTTGTCGTATAATTTCTATCATTATAAAATTTAAAAATAACTTTTCGTTATCTTTCTAACGACTGTCACGGCTAGGATTCAAACTGGGACAAATGGTAACGTCAGATGATATTATGAGGCAAAAATTAGATTGGGGTGCTATTTGAGATTAAGTGGATGCTTTGGAGTAATTATATTATGGCCTATTATATTTGTACAACTAGGTTATACCTATGTGAATTGTGATGCACGGTCTTAAGAAATTTTTTTTTTTTGCGAAAATTGCTCATAATAATAGAATATTTCAAATTCGTTATAATTAGAATTTTTTGAACAAATCTAAAATAGGATAAATATTGAAATCAATATATGAATATTTAATACAATATAAAAAACCGTTTAATTAAATGAATATATTATCTTATGAAATTGTTGTAGAGACAGGTAACATGAATTTCAAATTTACTAACCAATTACAACTTGATCAACTCAATTTAGTTCAAGATAAAATAAAATAATGAAATCAATAGTTTTTAAATTTATTAGAATAGTTAGTAATTTAAAAATAGTTAACAATGAAATACTTTCCATCTTTAATTTAAAGTAAATAAAAATTGAAATAGTAGGAAATTGAATATTTTTTTATAATTTCTACAAATAATTAGCTTTCTTAATCATGATAGTATGCTATTATCCAAATTTGTGACCAATGTTTAAAAAATCTTAATTGAAAACAAATTTATTTATTAAAAGTTTAAGATACAAAAAAATCAAGAGATCTGACCACATGATATTTACATCTAACATAATATTACATTAATTTTTGCTTTGGTTCTAGCAATAAAACTTACTAAAAATGGATAAAGATATATAATATTATAAATATCGATTAACGTGATTAAAATATAAAATTCTTGAATATTATATTTTTTATATACAAAGACATAGATGAGTTTAATACATAAAAAATGAAAGTAAGATTAAGCTAAACAACATCGATAAAAAAAATTACCATCGATCTAAGAAAAAAATAAAAAATGAACATTAGAAACATCTTCTGTTTCTCTCTTTATAAGATCTTGTGGAATATTTCATTATAATAATAAAAATATATACAAACTAAATATACGTACTATAAAAGTAAATAAATAAAATCATATGTGATATATGTGTGTCCAATTGTCTATAGCTGACACGATACTCAATTTGCCTTTGTTTCCTATACATGTCCCAATGAAAGAAAAAATAGGCATGATCAGTTAAAAAAACACACACACACACACATGCATTAGCGATATAACATCATTAAAAAATATTCTAAAGCATGTTATAATTGGTAAGTTAATTCATTATATTCTAAAAACACACACATAAGCATGTATGTACCTTAATTTTCTCATTCACTTTTAGCATTAATGTGTGTTCTGTTGTAAAACCAACGAAAAAAACACAACTAAACAATTTGAAAACAAAGAAAATTGAGAAAGGTAAGTTAAATTTTAATAGGAATTGATCACATCTGTTAAACTCTCTTGTACATGATAGTGGTAGACATTTCAATTGTTTAATATTATTTATAGATATAAGAACAAAGGTTGTTTAGAGAAAATAAACATAATTTGAATTTGAAAGATATTATTTAGAATGGTTAAATAAATTTAAATTTAAAAAATATTTGTTTGTTAAAATTTCCTTATTAATAAAATAAATAAAAATCACATAAAGAGATTTTATCCTATTTGATTTGCATGATTCTTACGTATTTGTTGATGAAATTACAAAATAGAATAAAAGAATCCAATACTTTTGTAATTTTAGTCATTTTGGGGAAATAAAAAGGATGAGGTACTAATCGAGAGAAAATAAAATTAAAGTAAAAAAATTGGCAGCAAAAAATGGTTAAAAAAAACTTTTACCATGAGAATTGAATAGTTCTAACAATAAAATCTATCAGCTACTATTCATAGTGGGGAAGTGAAACGAATGAAAATTGAGAAGTCATAATCAAGTGAAATACGTACAAAATTAAATGTCATAAATTTATCCTAAACTAACAGATTTTATTTATCTGTAATTTTAAAATTAGTGTTAAAACTCTTATAAGTAACTTTTTATATGTAAAAGTTTTATCACTAACTGATTTTGGGAGCAAAAATTGGTAAACAAAAAAACTTTTACTAAATAAAAATGATCTGGGAACTTTTTTAAAAATCAATAACTGTTAAAACAACTAATTAATATGTTGAAGCCTTCATTTAAACTCAAAACTTCAAAAAAAAATTCTTTTTTTTGAAAAGCTTCTTCTCTCATACACCAACTTGATAGTCTTTCTCATATTAATCTTTTCTAGTTCTTATTTGAACAATCATTGTTTTGTTTGTTCCTTTTTACTTTCAAATCTTTAAAGAACTTTTGATTGTTACACGAGTTTGATTATTTATTAAGCATACTCTTCAAACACTGGTTTTTATTGTACACTGATCTGTTAGAGATCACTTAGAATATATTTAATTTTAATGCACTTCAAAATTCAAGTTTGACCAACTTGATAATGGACATAGGAGCTTATACTGTGAACCACTCCAAATATTATGTCTTTGTCTTTCTACCGTTTTTATTGTATATGCACTTAAATAGCTGCTAACTACTTAAGTATTTAACAATTGCATTTTTAAAGTTCTTTGCTTAGTTGATCTTATATGTATTGTCTTTCAAATCAGTCCATATACTTTGGTGATCAAAAGAAAACCAAACCAAACTGATTTACGTTCAACATCTGCTACCTACTGATTTTACATCAGCTGCTGAAAACTTATATTTTCCACTACAACTCTTAAAGGTTTTTAAAACAACCCTCAAAGTTTTTTTAAAGTCTATTCACCCCACATCTAACCTTATTTTGTTACCAACTGGATTTACACATGATACAACTACACTTTTCTAGAAATGGAAACACTTCAGACTCTAACTCAGGCGCTATCCTGTTTTCCTGTCGAAATCACCAAAGAGAAAATTTCATTTAATTCACCCATGTGGTCCTTGGTGAATATATTTTAAGAAGTCAACTCGAGGATTCCTTAATAGATATTTGAGCTCAAATATCTGTAAGTATAATCCATGAATTATGTTGTATTGTACTACTAATATTCTATGTCATCAATCTTTACCCTCAAACTGAAACTCTTCAGGAACAAGTCGGTTGAAGACTGCTGGTGAGAGTCTGTCGATGACTGCTGCTAACTCAAGCACAAAGCCTAATTATATATATTGTAAAGCTAAATTCTATACAAAGTTGCTAAGCTAACTCATACGCATACCATTTAGCCATTAAGGTATAAAACTTATTAAATGAATTACTACAAGAAAATCCAATTACATATTTGCGTGTTCAAATTTTCATACTTGTGTTCTGAGTTACTCCCTTTGTTTTCAAATTATTGTTCTCTTTGACTCGACACACTATTTAAGAAAAAGTAATTATGTATTATAAATATTGGTGAAATGTGTAATCTTCTTTAATGCCCTTGAGCATGTGGTCATAATTAAAATAGGTGGAAAAAATAAGGGTAAAGTGGTAAAAATGTTTTCCTAAAAGGAAAGTTTTAAAAGAGAACAATTATTTTAGAACAGACGAAAAGGAAAGGAAAATGCTAATTTAAAAACGAAGAGAGTACTTTTTATAAAATGAAAACCTCTTGTTTTCATCTATTTGTTTTTTGATTATGTACCTGCAAATAAAAACTTTTTTGCCATGTTGAAGAGAAATTAGTGTTCTCGAGAATTGATGACTTAGTGTTGCAATATTTATTTCTTTTTATTTATTCTATAGTATGTTTTTATTATTCTTTTGCTTTACTTAAAAGTCGAATGTCTAGGGTTCTCTTTGAAGTCTGGCCAACCGCGAGACCTAGTGAACCAAGCTGGAATATCATGGTTTGGTTCAATTCGATTTAACTTTTTAGGAATTAATCTTCGGTTTAGCTTGTATTTTGTTACAAACTCAATTGAACCAAACCAATTACAACCATATCCATAAGTTCTTTGGTGGTTCAAAACAAGATGAAAGTTCGATAAAAAATGTCGTTAATAATGAAAATGAGAATTCAATTCTTAAATGAAAAAAAGTTAAGAATCCATAATTGAAAATTGGGTGAACATGGGACCGGTTCACTTTGTAAAGTTTGTAACCGCTATAGTATCCTATGTTTTTTTAATCAGAAAAATGCACTTTTGAGGGCGAAAAAACTACAATACCCTTAATGAACCGAAGGCGTGCTACAGATCACTTACTAAGTGCATCACGTTGCATCAATTAGGTTGTTCAATTAGCTAGTAATTGAAAAACTAAGTGGAAAGCACTCGACCAACTGTGACAACTCATTGTTGCATGACCAACAAGCCTTGCACTGGAATACAAGTCTGCCAGTATGAATACACTAGAGTGCTTAATTTGCAACACTAGAAGTTGAGTCTTTCGATGAAAGAAAAAACTCAAATCAAGAAATGAGTTATTGAATAAACAAAGCTTCTTGCTTTTAGAATTTTCGCTCTATCTCTTACACAAGGTGTTCGTTCTAACACTTGTGTTTTTCCCACTCTTTGATGTTCTTCAGGTTATGCTTGAATGCATGAACACTCACGCACATACGTTCTTTAAGACAGGGGGTGAGAGGTTTCTTTATATGCAGGGAGACAATAAAATCAATTGAGACTTTGAGTAGATTTCTAACTATTGGAGTGTGTGAGCTTCAATGCATCAAGATGCATCTTATAAACTGTTGGTTAAAAGTCTTCATGAAGATCTTGTCTCAAATCAGTTTGGAAGTCAGATTGATGGATGTGATTTGAAGTTCAAGCTTGAGTTGTGCACTGTAGCTGGTCTTTGTTGAGATGTGCCTTGAAGATTGAGACCAAACACAGAAAAAGGAATATCCAATGGACGTGAATAAAAGTTCAGATATCGATATGAATCTTTAGCTGTCAATTTGATCTATAAAATATTTTTTGTGCATCTATGTAGACTTGACTGCTTGGATATCAGCTGGTTTTCCTCTTTGAACTCAGCATCATTCTTGTAGTAGATTTTCAAAGAACATGACATATATTGGAATATCTACCATCATGATATCCACAAGAATGATATTTGTTGGAGTTGGCATTTGACAAGCTAATCCAATGTTTAAGTGTTTGTTAACAATTGGTAAGGACATAGACTAGTTATGTACAAAGACGAGTTAGCCTAAGACCTAAGCAATGTTCCAGCGAGTTGCCACACTAAACGGTAGGCAGTCCTTTTAGCCAATTTTGGAACATGTTGTGTAATGTAAACAAACAAATCACTAACTTGGAATATGCAAACATATACATCATATATTGCACATGCATATTCCTAACACCTCCAAACCCCCAGGATGGGACGCTGCCCCCTCGACCCTCGTGACCTGACCGGGCAGGTCGATCCACATGTCATTGCGTAACAATTATGATTTTCGAACAATTCTCGAAGAATACGTTGGACCCGTGGAAGTGATTTTGGCAGGAGTTGCAGAAGGAGCCTATCTTACATTTTTGGAACACTGTTTCAAAAGTGACTTTTATCGGTTAAAAAAAGTGCGGGGGGGGGGGGGAACTTGAGCAATTAAAAAGTTGGCAAAAAATATCGATTAACAATTTTCTCTTCAAAATTTGGCATATGCCCCTAGATAATGCAGGGTCGCCTTGTATCCATCTCTTAAGCAAGCTCCATAGTGAGACTCCGTAATTGGCTACGGGCTAGAAGCCTACAACCATCTTCTCTTTAATTTCTTTTAGCCTCATGTTTATCTTTGAGGAATTTGTGAACGTTAGTGAACTTTCAACCGTTTTAATCCATGATAATTTTATCAACTCACTAAAGTTTATTTTGGTGCACCATTTGATGAGACAAAACATCATTCAATATTATACGATGCATATATTTATTATCGTGATGCATCATTTTAAACCATAATGAATGAAAGTAGAATTTAGCAATCTATAACTATTACTAAAATATAAACCGTTACTGCCACATATCAGCTTTCCGTAAAATATCTGTCACATGTCAATTTTCTATAAAATAAGAAAAGATTTTGTTTTTGTTTTTTTCAAGTATAGTTTAATTTAAAACCAAATTTTATTCTATTAAATTTATACAAATATAACTTGACATAAGCTTTTTAATTCTCATCAAGTTTCATCTCCTTATACAATTTTATTTATACAAGTTATTTAGGGGATAATTTTATATTGATTTTTTCTTCTATTAATCTATATCTATTAATTATTAATTGAGTAATTTTTTCATTATCGGGTGGTGAAGAATCTCTTTTTACACAAGTGGTCATTGGATCATGACCCATGTTAATCATAATCTATGTCTTGATTTATTCAGATTTTGGTTTAAATTTCATTTGTATAAAAAAGACTCTGCATCACAGATAAATGAATATTTAATATGAATTACTACTAAGAGAAGTCACTACTGCCACATGACGACTTCAGTTAAAATGACCAATTTTATGAAATAAATTACTAATTAATTTATATCTATTATTAATTAATTACTTTATTTTTTAAGTTTTTTTTCTACAGAAAATTCATACACAAATCTTTCAATTACTCATTTAAACGATAAATTTCAATCTATTCTTTTAATTATTACTAAAATAGAACTTTTGTAGCCACGTGACAGCTTTCGGTGAAATAACTGTCACGTGTCAACTTTCTGTCAAATAAGAAAAGATTTTTATTTTGTCAAATATATCTTAATTTAAAACTAAACTGTATTCTATTTAATTTATATAAGTTTAATTTGACTGAAACTTTTCAATTCTCATCAATTTTCATTTTCCTACTATTTTATTTATACAAGTTACTTATGAGACAATTTTATGTTACTTTTTTTTCCTATTAGTATATATCTATTAGCTATTAATTGATAAAGTTTTCATCCACCGGCTGTGTAGAATTTTTTACAGTAAGTCGGCCCTTAGATCATGACACGTATCAATCAAAACATTTGTCTTGATTTACTTAAATTTTGGTTGCTCACGTGTCATGTTCAAAAAGTCGTTTGTTTAAAAAAGATTCTACACCACTGATAGATGAAAGTTTATTTCTTATTAATTACTAATAACAGATGCTACTGTTGCCATATAATGATTTCTTGTTAAAATATCAATTTCACCAGAAAATTACTAATTCATCTATATCCATACATTATTAAAGACTTTATTTCTTTAGTTTTTTTTTCTAGAGAAAATTCTTAAGAAAATCTTTCAATTACCTATTCATCTATCAATTTCAATATTTACATTATTTTAGTTTTCTTCAAAGTATTCTAATTTAAAATTTTAATTACTTGTAACAAATTTAGAAAATTATCTTATAATAAATAGTTTTTGTAAGTAAAACTATTCTTCAAACCGTGTATCGTACAAATTTAAACTAATTTGATAATATTACCATGGACAGAAATGGTTGAAAATTGTAGTGGACATTTCCGAATTTTTCCGAGCATCCTCATTGTTGGTTTTTTTGACTTTTCTTACTAAGAAGAGGGAATACACATTGGAGGACATCTTCTTAGCGTTGCTATGTGGAAGAGAGAAGTTTTTTTCTTCTTGGTGAAGAAAAAAAAGAATCTTCTTAGCTTTTGTGTGTGATCGGTTTTGGAGGGTTTAAATTTAATTTTTTTATTAAAAATATGCAAGAAAATTATATATTAAAAAATATATTTTAAATAGATAAAAAAAAATATGTTGATAAAAATAAGACACATCTAAAAAGATATATCCGAAGATTTAACGTCGTAGATAATCTATTTTTCGTTTCACTTGCTTCAAATCAGAACGTGAAAGCCACGTGAAAGCCCACGTGAAAGGAAAATGAAAAAGATTGCTACCGGGGAAAGTGCTTGACAAGCCACGCGTCCTCATTTTGCAACTTAGTGTCAGTAACCCATACTGGGAAATTGTGACCAGATACTAGGGTGTAGGTAATAAAAGAACAAAAACAAAAACTAATTGTGGGGCCCAATCTGAAGATTTGGCTGGTTATTGATCGCATGGGAATGGGATGAGTCATTGTTGGAGCATTCGGATAAGCCCGCCACCTGCCCTGGCCCCACTGCTCATTCTATTTATTTATCACGAATATTTTGGATTTCCCACTTGCGTCTCCTATGGTATAGTATTTTAAAAATAATGTTATTTTTAAATGTTGTATTTTTAAAACGTAACATTTTTAAAATATAGTTATTTGTTTTTGTAAATATGTTTGAAAAATTATTTTTAAAAGTTATTTTCATAAATAAAGTAGTTGTAAACACAACATAAGTTTTAAAATGTTATATATTTTTAAAATACTGTGTTTTAAAATATTGTATTAAAATATTTAAAAAACACTACATTTTTACCGACATTTTTGATTAAAACGCTCTACCAAACAAACTCTTAATATTGAGTTTGATTGGCTTGCTTAAGTTCTCCATCTATTGTTGAAATAAAAAAAAAACAAAAAACAAAAAAAAAACACCAAAATCAACGGTTGTCTGACTTTCCAATTCCCTTATGTAATTTGATTTGTAGTTTTAGATATTTTCTTAGCCTATTACTTTAATTTTCTTTAAAAAGAGAAAGTATAAATTTATAAAATCAAACTGCTAAATTACGAATTCCAACACACCCTTGGATTGGGACATCTCCAATGATTAAGGTTCATGGAGGTATGATACGAATTTTTCAAAAATCTAACAATTGTAAAAGATTCATAGAGTAAAAAAAAGGAAAAAATATATAAAAATGGGACACAAATTTAAAATATATTTGTTGTAACAGAAATTTATTATTGTGAAAAAAGTCTATAAAAAATGAATTTTATTTTCTTTCAATGTCACAGATGACGTGACACACAAAAAAAATTGTGAAAAAAACTTTTTCAAGGGTTCATAATCGGAGATGCCTTTAATAGTTTGATTTTGGCTTCACATTTATATTTTGTAATTTCTATGTTCTTACAAATAATTCATTATACTATTTTAGAATATTTCGCTTAAACAGCTTACCTTAAAAAATTACACTTACAAATTTTATAGTTATTTCATCTAAACCATCAACATATATTACTCCCTCCGTCCCAAATTATAGTCATGCTTTCATTTTTCGTCCGTTTCAAAATAATTGTTTTGTTTGAAAAAAAAATTTTTTATGACAATATTTTTACCACTTTATCCTTACTTTTTTGTTATATTTTAATTATGGGTCACATAAAGAATGTACTTTAAAGTAAGTTACACATCAAACTAATATTAATAATCAAGTCAGTTGTTTTTTCTTATTCCGTGTGGTGGGTCAAACAAGATAATAATTTTGGGACGGAAGGAATATAAGCATATTGGTTGTGTTAAAGTAATTTTGGAATTATAACAAATTCTAGTGACATTAATAAATCTCATAGTTGTTAGACTTTTCAAACATTTACTATTTAAATAACATATATGAAGTAGTAATTAAAAGAAAAAGTAAAGGGAAAATCTCACCATTGGTCCTTTGATTATAGGCCTCTCACAGTATTAGTTCCTTAATAATTTTTTGTCAAAATTTGGTCTTTTGAGTATAAAATCTTCACAGCCATAGCGTTTTAAAAATATGCTACGTTTACAACTACCGTTTATAAAAAATAACGTTTTGAAATAGTTTTCCAAATGTGTTTATAAAAATAAAGCTGCGTTTTGACAATATTGTGTTTTAAAAACGCTGCATTTTAAAACAGCTATATTTTCAAAACACTATACCAAACGAAGCATAAATCGTATTTGTGATTTTAGATTTTCTCTCTCTATCATTGTACAGTACTAACAGTTTTAATTACTTTTAACCTTCTTTTGACTTTATTTAATTATGATATAAATATAAATTTTAAAATAATAAAATAAATTGGTAAATAGCAAGACAAACACACTGAAGTTCGTTAGCAGTGTCATTCTTTTATGATTCAGTGAAGAAATCTCAATCTTACGACAAAGTTAACCTCATTTTGGACTTGAGCGATGCTACTACGTTCACCCCATGCATTAACCGAAACTTCACACCGAATCTGACATGGGAAGCCGGGGGTGTAAATGGTTCGATTTGATTTGGTTTAGATCAAAATTACGAAGTGAACCGCCCCTAGTGATTTCAAAAATTCAAACCGAATTGAATCGAAGAATGATTGAAATCAAACCGAACCAAACTACTTGGTTCGGTTTGGTTTGGTTTGGTTCGGTTTTGTGGTTTGTGTAAATTATTTTTAATCAACTTAACAATCTTTAAAAATAATAATAAAAATAAGATTTAATCTGGAATTAACATCAAAATTAGATAATAACCTAATAAAATAAAATTATTATAAAGATTACATACAAGTTCCAAAATAAACACAAACAATGAAAATCGTAATAATCCTCCAACAATCAAAATTTTATTTGGTTTAATACGTGTGTGTGTGTGTGTGTGTGAGTGTGTATATATATTATGACTAAATCATGATGATCTAAAAGTTTAGAATAGTTAACAAATGATATATAATATAATTAATATAATAAATAAATAAAAATATATATGTTGGTTTGCTTTGGTTCGATACCAAAAACTGCGAACTGAATCGAACGGTTTTCCAATTTTGAAACCAAAACCGAATGTCTTTGACTAAAACCGAACCAAATGATTTTCGAAAACGTTTTTCTTATTATCTGATTTTTGGTAATTTTGGGAAAATGTACTAAATGTAAAATATTTTCCGAGTCAACAGAAAATCAAGCATTCTTTTCCGAAAAATGACTTACAGATTTATTTTTTGTATGTCATTTTCTGAATGTTCGACACCCCCTCCGTGCCCTTCCACAATTACATATCTTTACATATACGCACAATATTTTACTCAATAAATAAATTGTTTAGAAATATAAATGAAGTTTTTGTACATTATTTATAAATTACAATTTTAATAAATAATCATTATGTTCTAAAATTAATGTCTACTATATTATTTAAGGGCGTCCCAAACATTATTCATCTTATTTTTAAAGACATTTTTTCATATCAATTATCAATTTTTTTATTTGTATTTGTGAGATTGAAAAAATATGAACCTTATTGATTTGACACTAATAATGATAAATTGAGAGTTATTAAAAGAAAAAATTACTTAAAGTTCAACACTATTTTATATTAAATATGTGTATTAATATTAGAATATACGTTTTGCATTTATTTATATATTGTTTTCCTTAATATTTTCCGTACGTTTGCCAAACACCGAAAATATTTTTCGACATAATTTCAAATGATTTACCAAACACCTAAAAATGAAATCTTTTCATATTCCATAAATCATTTTCTGGAAATCATTTTCCGTTAAACAAACGGAGCCCAAATCTTCATTTATTTTCTAAATACTCCCTCCGTTCCGAGTAAAGAATCTATGTTTGAAAGTCAATTTTTTTTTTTTTAAAAAAATGATACTTTTAGTTGTTCGTTAGTAATAAAATGACATTTTTAAGCCTTGATTTTTAAAATTCGACTCTTTAAGTGAAACATCTCAAAATGAAATAATAGACTCTTTACTCGAAACGGAGGGAGTAATTATTTTGTTTGATTAGATACACAAATAAACAAAAACTAATTGACTAGCTATATTCTAAATATTAATTTAATACTCCCTCCGTTTTTAAATTATTGTTTATTTTGACTTGGCATACCGTTTAAAAAAAATAATTGATCGTATTATAAAGATTTGTGAATATGTGATTTTCTTTAATGTCATTTAGCATTTGGCCATAATTAAAGTAGGTAGAAAAAATAAGGGTAAAATGTTTTTCTAAAAGAAAAAGTTTTAAAAGGGAACAATGATTTTAGAACGGATGAAAAAAAAAATGAGAACGATAATTTGAAATCAGGGGAACTATGTACTTTCCTAGAAATGTCATGTGCATGCGTAAACAATAATTAAAGTAATAATAAAAATAAGAATAAAGTGATAAATGTTTTCTTAAAAATAAAAGTTTAGAAAGAATGACAAATGTTTTGAACGGACCAAAAAGAAAAATAAGAGAGTAATAATATAGGAATGGGGAATGTAATATTTAACCTACGTACTGTATTATTTTAGGAGATCAAAATAATCCCGTACTTCCAATATTATAAATGTTGTCGATCTAATCAATTTAACAAAAAAAATGTTAAAAGTGTATAAATAATTTGAATAAGATATCTGATGTCATTGATGGGATAATGACGTGTCATCGTTCATTCGTTCCCTTAACATGGCACCAGGTACGTCCATTCTGTTGCTCCTTCGGTAGATTGGCTCGGGCGATGTAGCATTTTCCTTTGGGCAATAATTAAATTAAGAATCGGATATGAAATCCGAATCCGATCCGATCCGATCCGACGGATCAAATATATCCAATCATCTTATATTAAATATCCGCCGATCCGAAATATAAATTATGAATAAAATGTTAACAATATAAAATATGAAAGGAGGAAGATCAAAATTAACGTCATATATAATTGTGTATATTATGTATATGTATAATATGATAATATGTTATCGTTCATCGGATCGGATTCCTTAACATGGCACCATACGTCCGATTCGTTAATAAATAAATTATCGGATTCGGATTCGGTAGATTGGCTCGGGCGATGTAGCATTTTCCTTTGGGCAATAATTGGAGTACATCCAAATCCAATAAAAATTCCAAGAACATCGAAATCCGTGCTCCAATTACCTTATCCCGGTTTTCTATTACCTCCAAAAACAAACAGCCTTTCAACCCTTCCCTCCTCAAATAACTTCCCTCTATAAATACACTCCCTTTCCCCGTCTCCTAGCAATCAAAGCAAATCACATCCAATCCCAATTACAACTGCAAATTAGTTCAAAGGAGAAAGAAAATGAGTTATCTACACCGGGTACGTATGGCTGCCGGTGTTACCGTTGTTGACGGCCACACCGACCAAGGTCTTGAGCTCAATTCAGGCCTCAGATCCCTTCAGCGTGGCAGGAAGATGTTCTCTTCATCCTCTACTACCTCCGGTGCCGGAATCGATCCGACCGAGCTCCGACCGGTTTCAAGCGTGTTAAGCTCCGATATCGGAGGAGTCCTCGCAAATGGTGGTGGAGCCGATGGAAGGAAACACGCGGACGAGTCTCTCCGACACGTGATGTACATGAACTGCTGGGGTCCGAGCTGAGGCGTGGCGTGATACTAATTTTTACGAAGATCGGCCGGTGATATTTTGAGAGGGACGATTGGAGAACGTTGCCCAAACGGAGCGGCGTGAATTGACTCGGAACTTACTCGAAGAGATTGCGACGAAAATATGAGTCGGAAACAACTCTGATCTGGTGAAAAATGTGTAATTGAGAGAGAGAGAGAGAGGATACGGTTGTTATATATGTACAATTTTCCAACAGCTTAAATACAGTAATTTTCGGCACTTGAATCTGAAGAAAGTGTTCATCAAATGTTTCTCTTTCTATTTTGGTATAGAATATTTTACTCCATTGTTCGGGCAAAGATTCCGACTTATTATTTTGTGTTGTTTCATGAAAGTTTACTTTCAAAAAATTATATTTAGTTTTTTGATACGATAAAAATATAGCTTGAATCGTTCGTGTTTTATGAGTAAGATATTTAAGTTTGATCTATTTTCTTGGATTTACTTAAGATCACGAAAACACTTTAGTATGAGTATTAGGCTTGATCTCACAAAATCATTTCCACGTGAGAGTAAGTATCGGAGACAAAAGACAATTTGACGAGGGATATTTATAGACCCCTAATATCATTGAATCTGTCTAGGATTCACTGCCTTAATTATTTATCTTGTAGGATTATGAGAGAATCTTTAGATTTTAGAACATTCACAATGATTGC
Source organism: Codonopsis lanceolata (assembly GCA_013146195.2). Taxonomy (NCBI): domain Eukaryota; kingdom Viridiplantae; phylum Streptophyta; class Magnoliopsida; order Asterales; family Campanulaceae; genus Codonopsis; species Codonopsis lanceolata. The sequence goes on from CM028381.1 coordinate 55,493,923, forward strand.
ATCCTAAAACGTTATTTATATAACCCTTTAAACTTTTTTAGAGGTCCTTTAAAAAAATGTAATTCCAATGAGCACCCTCTATATAACCATTTGAATTTGTGATATCTTAACTAACAAACCTAACTACCGATATATTTCTACTTTTTATTTTTTTTTATTTTTCTACCACAATTGAAATAAAATATTTATACATTTAAATTTTATATTTTATGAAAAATATATTATATGTTTTGATTATATAAATTATTTTATTTAAATAAAGTCTTGTCATGTTTTTAATATTATCAATATACCCATAATTTTAAGTTAAAAAAAAAAAGAGGGAAATGATAGTGCAAAAAATACACTAAATTAATTGAAAAAGAAAATGGGAAAAATGGGAAAACATACTATCATCAAAGTGATGATGTGAGTTGGGTTGTTTATTTAATTCATAGGCTCTCCACTCTAGCATATCAAAATTTTGGCAAAAAACTGGATGCTCTGATCAAACCAAAAAAATTCAGTTTTTACCGCCTTCTTTAAATTTTGGAACAAAATTTTTGAAAGGGAACAAATAGTAGGAAGAAGACCAATGAAGAAGGAGATAGGTGGGGAGAGAGAGAAGAAAGAGATGAATGGAGGTCGGCTAATACTCACCCAATAAGTTGGGGGAGAGTTAGTTTTTTTTAGGAATAGGGATTGATAGGGTGTCCACTGTAGGGGTTAAGTGGTAAAAAAAACCCTAAAAAAGGTTTTAGAATGTTAATAAAAGGAACCATTGTGCATGCTCTTAGGCGTGATAGACAGTTGACCGTGTGAATGTATGAACAAATATGGTAAGTGTCCTGCTCGGATAAAGAAACATTTTACTTGTCTTGGAGAGCAAGTTTCTGAGGCTCCCTACTCGATACGTACCCGGGTGAGCAAGGCTCTGCCCAGAGTTATATGATGTAGACTGGTTAGAGACAAGTGTAGATCCCGGGCTTGTCCCCTGGTCGGACAGGCAAGGCCCGTGCTCAGCCAGATTTATCAAAGATGTCTCTTATTCTTTGCCCGATGTAGGTATAGTCCCCGGGCACAGGCAAAGCCTGTGCCCAACCAGGTCTAGACGAAAGTCATATTATTCATCGCTTGATATCTCACTAGCTCTGCCCTCTAGGTTGGTAGGTCTCATGCTAATTAAGCTCGTAACTGGCACGTGGTGGTTGTTCATGCCTTGCTCGTGACCCGGCTTGGGCCGAGCACATCAGTAGCCCCTAGCTCCTTGTCTGGCGAGCATTAATGGTCGGAACGGGGAGCGTTTATGCTTGATGATGTTGCTTTTGCTCCAGGCTCCAACACTTGTGAACTTTTGAGAAAATCGTGAAGGATTTGGAAAGCAGGTTTGTAGAAGATTCTGGAACCTCAGTGGGATACAGCTGGAGCATGCTGAGGAAGCTTGCCGTTGAGAGTACAGTAGGGCGAGTAGGCGTAGAGGCGCGTGAGTCATAAAGAGGTATCGTGACTTGAGATTTCTAGAGAGAAGATTTTCCAGAGAGTTCCTGCTGCTGCTACCTTGTGCATTTTTGACTCCGGCATCCCCGTTTCCAGTTTCTGACCGGTATTTGCACCCAAAGTTTGAGTTCTCTCTTCATCTTTTGGTTTCATCGGATTTCCACAATCTATGAAGAAATCCTTTTTACGCTCTTTGACAGTAAGTTGTTCACTTCTTTTTCCTGCTTTGTTCTTCATTTTTCTGAATTTAATGAAGTTTTCAGGTTCATCTTCTTCGTCTTCATACCTTTCTGGGTAGGATCCTTAAGGTTGGAATCGGCCATTAGATAGAGATTGAGGAAAAGACCAAGTGGTCTTGCTCGCTAGGCGGGCATGTCCCTTTGGTATACCTAGACTTAGAAATTTTCCCTCTTGCTGTGCCGGCTATGCGGGCAGAATTTTGACTTTGTTTCCTCGATCTATTTTGTAGATGTCTGATGTTTCGGATAATGACCAGGAGACCTTCAGCTACGGCGGGCAAAGTTTCCAAGGTTCTCTGCTCGATACGTGCTCGGGCGAGCAAGCCTATGCCCGGTTATATGATGTAGAATGGTTAGAGACAAGTGTAGATCCCAGGCTTGTCCCCTGATCGGGCGGGCAAGGCTCGTGCTCAGCCAGATTTATCAGAGATGTCTCCGATTCTTTTGCCCTATGTATGTATAGTCTCTAGGCTTGGCCCCTGGCCGGGCACAGACAAGGCCTGTGCCCGACCAGGTCTAAACGAGAGTCATATTACTCATTGTTTGATATCTCACTAGCTCTGCCCACTAGGTTGGTAGGTCCCATGCTAATTAAGCTCGTGACTGATACGTGGTGGTCACTCGTGCCTTGCTCGTGACTCGGCTTGGGCTAGGCACATCAATTTTCATAATATTTTAAGTTTATTCTTTACATTTGATACTAACATATTAGTTACTTTTAAAGATTATAGTAATTTTAACCTACTTTATTACAAATTATACATCTCTTAATAGTTAGATTTTTTAAAAAATAAACTTTTTGAGTGGAACCGATAAAGTTTTTTGATAAATAAATTACTTCATTTGTTCTTAAATTATTGTCTTGCTCTCATTTTCAGTTATCTTCAAAATATTGTTTTGTTTGTAAGTTTCATTTTTAAAATAAATTTTTTACCTAGATTAAAATTTCATCCACCGGCGGCAATTATAATCTTTTTTATATAAACAACCTTTTGGATTATGATATTTGGCTAACTAAGATCTAAAAAAATCAAAATAAAGATTATGGTTGATACGCGAGGATAAAGATTGTGGTTGATATAATGTTACCATTATCCTTATTTTTTATAAGAAAATGGTAGGGGTGTGCACAGGTCCTAAGCCCGCGGGCATTGGTAATATCCAGTATAGACCCATATGGTAGCAGGTATCATTTTAAAAAGTCCAGTACCGTAGACAAGCCCACGGGCATTGGACGAACACTGGCTTAGATGGGCTCTCCGACGGCAAGGGGTACAACGGCGAATAGCGATGGCGTTGATTGCTCCCCCTTCAGTTCATTCGATTGTCTACAATGTAACAGAACTATGAAGAACCAAAATTCAATTAATACAAAGTATTTTTATTATTTCATTAGCTCTCAAACAAAACTAAACATGATAAAAAACATTGAAACCATTCATTTGACTTGCAAACTCAACACAAAGATGACAATTAACCCCTAATCAAACATCATGAACACCTAAAATTTGAAACACATAGGCTATTTTCAATAAAGAAGCAATAAAACAAACCCAAATCAGAACAAACTTACATGAACAACAGATAACAAGATCTGCAATGTCTCGCAAAGAGAAAAAAAATATCGAGTGGGTAGCGGGTCTAGCAGTGAAGTGAGAACTAGGAACGGGAAGTCACGATTCTACCGAAGGGTCACGATTCCGTCAAGGTACTGAAGAACCGAAGGTAGCAAACTAGCAGTCAATTTGACTTAAGGTTTCAAACTTTCACTTTCCCTTTTGAGTTCTTCCCTTTTTGTATTGGACCTATTGGTATATCACTAATTCATTTCACTATATTGGCTAATCTGGATAATGGATTCTGTTAGTGTATAATATATTATAGTAGTATATAATAATATAATTTGTGATTTTGTTTATATATAATTTTATATATGATATATCTAATAGACTAATACTAAGAGACACTAATACGGTAATGGTATAATTATAATATATTTAAATTTTAAAAATTTAATGTGATGATGGGCCGGACCGGGCTTAGATGGGCATTAAAACTTGAATGTTCGGGTGTGCACGAGCCTGCGGGCATCTAATATCTCTAAAGCCCAGCACTATGTATCAGTCCATGGGCACGGACACTTTGGACCAAGCACAGACAAACATAATGGACTGTACAAGCTCATGGAGCGGGCTGCTCGCCCCTAGAAAATGGACATTATATCTATATTAGTGGTCAATTCAATTATTTTCCTTTAATTCATCTTGATTAATTTTTTTTTGATGTCAGTTGTCATTGGACTGCCATTACTGCTATTGGTTCTTTTTGTCCAATTTTATTATTATTTTTTCATTAAGTCATTACGCATGCATCTCACGCGAGGGCAAAAATGTCAAATTCACAATCTTCATTTTCCTCAAGGAACGCTATAGAACCATATTGATTACTTTGACGTTGAATGAGGAGAATTCAAGAATCTAAAGTTATTTTTATGATATGAATTTTGTTTTTCAATTCAATTACCCGATTTTGTTCCGAATATGATAATCTGAAAGTTTAATAAATTGGATTTGGATTTAGATGTTCCAATCCGTTAACAACTTGATCCGATAAAAATATATATTAATATTGTACTTATAAAAGTTATTTATGTTTACTATAATATTTTACTAACATTGTTATTCATGTTGATATAAGATGAAAATAAGAATTTTTAATTTTATTCGACATTTGCTTAGCTAAAATACCTCAATATCAATTTTATTCAGGATTTTAATAAAGAGCTAATAAAATCCGAATAAAAAATTTTAAGATATGAATCAATTTTTGAAATATCCAAAAGATAATCCGATCTGATCCAGGTCCATAATTTCTTAACAAATCCGATTCATTGACAAACCTACAAAGAAGTCCTCGAACCCCTTTGATACCATTTTGACAAGCCTTAAAAGTTTGACAAGCCTTAAAAGTGTTTCCAAGAGTATGAGGACTTATTTGACAGGTTAAAAAGCTTGGGGACAATATTAAATGTTAGAAATATGTTTTAGAATTAGGAGGGGGTGAAGTATAAATTCTAGAACAGGAAAATATAGAACGCTACTTTCTTTAAGTTGGCGCACGTCAAGTTGCTACCGTGTTCTTTTATTTTGTTTTACTATTTGAGTATTTTTAAAGTTTTTGTTTCTTATTTAATAAGGTCATTGCTTCCTTTTATTTAATTTGTTTCTTACAAGTTTATGATTTACTTTTTCATATTTTTTAAAGGCTTGTAAGCCTTTATAAAGACCCTTTTAAACATTATTTTTAATGTCTTCATTAATAAAATTGTTAATTAAGGATATAAATTGTGTGCGAGGATTGGAAGCTTTGATTTACAAATATCGTAGATTTGTTGTTTGTGATTGAATTCGACTTATTAATTGAAGAGTTATCTCAATAGTGACGTCAATCCTAATACTAAGGTTCACATCATCTCGAGGGAATTAAGTCTCGGTGTCTTGTTTAATTTTTTAAAATTAAAAAAAAAATTCAAACAAGACATAACTTAATAAAGGAATTGGGGTAAAAAAGTAACCTTTTTTCTAATTTTATATAAAAGTAATAATAAAAAAAGTTGTTTTGAAACAGAGGAGTATGTGCTTATGTTGGTGGATTTGTCGCACGGTTTAAGAAATATATTTGACTAAATTATTAATATTAGTTTGATATGCAGTTTACTTTAAAATCCATGTATATGTGGTCCATAATTATAGTAAGATGAAAAAATAAAGGTAAAATGGTAAAAGTATTGTCCTAAAAAAGAAAGTTTCAAATAAGAAAATTATTTTAGGACGGACGAAAAAGAAAAATAAGACAATAATTTGAAGACGGAGAGAGTATCATGTTTTGACTTTTTAAAGTCAAACAAATTGTTTTGAAGTGTATTTTTTTATTTTTTAAAAATTATAAAATATAAACCATAAGTTTATTTTACCATGACTTACGTGTTTTATGTTTTTTTTTAAATATACACATCAAATATTCATGACAAACAATCCGTTTAATTAAATTTGAAAAATCTTTACAATTATTTAGAAACGAAAGAAACATAAATCTTGAAAGAACAAAAAATAATTTTACAAAGTCTTGGATTCAGTGCCCTTGAAAGTATATATTAAGCTTGATCACAATCAAAATAAAACTACTCTTATGATTTCTCTGTTACATGCCAAGTGTGTTTTGAGTGCACATAATATTATAAAATAATTTATCATCTGAACAAAGAAATAAATAAAAGTAAGAGACAAATATTAATCTATGAAGTATAATGTGCCATACCATAATCCATAAATATTTGATGAAAACGGAAAATCAAAATGTATATGAATCCAATCACATCAAAGGTACCTTACAGATCTACTAAACTTAAGTGCCTTGAATGACCTTAAATCTTTTTCATCTGGGATTTCCTTTTGTGCTCCTAATTTTCTGCCAAGAATCGGCTTGAGCCACTTCTTCAACATCTTCCGAAATCCCAATCCCCGGTGGTGGCACTGCCTTTGGGCCACCTGTGACTCCAGGGGTGGCGGTGGCGGTGGCAACTCCAGGGGTGGCGGCGGCAGGGTATAGCGGTTCCTAACCACACTCGACTCCGACAAACTCCTACCCAATATGGCTTGGTTTAGCTGCACCTCAAATGACAACCTTTCATATCTATCAAACAATGTGCTTTGTTCATCTCCAAATTTTCTCAACACCACTTCCACTTCATCCATCTTCATCATTTCCTCTCTCTGCATTACAATCTCTCTCTCTCTCTATATATATATATATGTGTGTGTGTGTGTGTGTGTGTGTGTGTGTGAAAAAGGATGATTTTGGTTGGCTATGGCTTGAAGGAAGTGTTTTGTGTTGAGAATTTAAGCCAAGCTGATGCAAGGCTTGGCTGACAACTGAGGAGTGATGTACAAGGAAGTGAACATAGCACACTAAGGTTTTGGAAATAGAAAAGATGATATAAATATACCAAACGGCTCATAATAAATTCGTGCCCTTTAAAATTCTTAAGGTTTTCTTACCAAATTTTTTGGGTTTAGAAAAAAATGACTAAGATTCCTTATTGGGTGTTAGTGAATTGTTTTCGAGCTTTGTACCGTATGATTATTAATACTCTATCTTTTTAAAAATAATTATCGTTTTAGATAAATGCACGCATATTAAAAATTATGTAGTATATTCATGAACGACTATATAGTTTCATAATTATTTTGAATCAGAAAGAGTAGTTAATAAGTGCCCATTAACGTGGTCAAACTTAGTATATCATGTTTATGCATGTTGTCGAATATATATTGATCGTCCACTTGCATAGTACGCATGAATATATATTAGGTTGTATATTTGTCAACACCTTTATAATTTCTTAATATGTGTTAATTACTCTACAAATATACGTATTTTGAATCATAAATAGTACTCCCTTCGATCCGTCCCAAAATATGACATTTTGGATAGTTTTTTTATTCCAAAATAAATGATATTTTTTTCTCAATTCTATCTATATTTATTAATTATGTAACTCGTATTTGACTTTTTTGGTAAAAATATCAAGACAACTCATTAATATTTGAATAAGAAAATTTAGCATTTATAATATATTTTTTTGATTTTTTGTTAAAAGTTCAAAACGTCATATATTTTGAGATGGAATAGATAGTTAATAAATACTCCATTAACGTGGTCAAACTCGGTACATCACGTTTAAAGGTTGTTACTTGTTGGATATGCATTCACCATCCACTTGCATGGTAAGCATAAATAAATACTCTGAAACTATACTTAATTTGGATTAAAAAAAATAAGTATTATTTTGTATATTCGTCAATGCCTTTATAATTTATTAATATATGTCAATTACTTTAAAAATCTATATTATAATAGAACTCAATTGATTGATTGAGATTATGTGGTTATGGGGATTGATTCCTTTGCAAAATCAAACGTTCATAGGTCAGTTACACATAACTCCTTACAAATAACCCCCCTCAACTATGAGTAGAATTCAAATAGCGTCCCTCAACTACCATAGGCACGGATACGAAGATCGTACTTTCTATTTAGACGTTGGTGTTTCAATTGACGAAATCAGATATGTTGACACCGTGTCATAGGCACGGATACGAAGATCTATTCTATATTATAAAAGAGCTCATGGTCTAATTGTGTGCTAAACACAACTAACGGTTCAGATTGATTCGCAAGTATATAAATTACAAATGAATCCCTCAGTTATGCGTTATGTTTGAATTACCTATCTACAATTACATATAAAACCTTTAGTGGGTTTTGTTTGAATTATCCCATCAGTTATGTATTTTATTAATCCTGACCATTCATTGAAATAATCTCATACCGTTTGAATTATCCCATCGCTGTGTAATTTTATTAATCGGGGCCGACCATTCATCTCGAAATAATCTTTCCTTTGTAACCAATATGCTTTTGAATAACGGGGCCTAAAGAAACAATCATCTCGAACCTTTCCTTTGTAAACATTTTTTAATATGCAATAAAAACAATTTGAAAAAAAGAAACAATCAAACAAACAAACATAAAAAACAATAAAAAAAACACTTCATTTCACTCAAAAAACAAGCAAACAATTTTTCATGTACAATTTCTCTTTTTTAGTATATAATTATAGTAGATGTATAATTTTCCATTAACATAAATTAATTATTAATCTCAATTTCTCTATTTTAAAATTATAGTATATGTTCAAATAATCAAATTTCAATTAGAATACCACCAATTACCAACAAGTCACTCATTCACATACTTAAATGACTAAAAATTTCAATTAGATTATCAAAATACCAACAAGTCAAAAACGAAAAAAACCATAAAAATTGGGGTAAACCGCAAAGATTCACTGATCACTGAATACTAATTAATAATTAATTAATAAGCTATAAGCTAGGTCAAATGGAAGAAATCAAGAAACAAATGTAAAATTGTGAAATAAAATAATAATTATTTAATCATGAGTCGGGTTTTTTTTTGGAATTTTGGGGCCCAAAAATTTAGGTTTTTTTAGGGGGCCCAAGGCCATAGCCTCATTTAGCTTATGGCAGGGCCGACCTGATACCGACACTGTACATATTGAAAGAACATATATATTAAAATACAAAGAGTAGTTAATAAGTACCCATTAACGTGGTCAAACTTAGTATATCATGTTTATAGGATGTCGATCGTCCACTTGCATAGCAAGCATGAAATACTCTAAAATCATACTTATTTTGGATTTAAAAAAATAGGTAGCATCTGATTTATAACATTACTCTTATATTAATTACCTTTATTAGAAATACTAGGTTATATCTGTGTCATGCATGATTTTTTGAGTTAGTAAATTTGTACTTAAAAACACATACATACATTATAAATTAAAGAGTAAATTTGTTGTTGTTTATATAAATAACTTTAAAATTAAAATTAAAAGAAATAGTAATCTAGTTGGGTTAAAAGTTGATAGGAAGATTTTACTATCATTGTGGTCTTACTCCAATTGGAATTCATTTTGGGGCTTTATGGATACTTTGGAAAGCTAAGTAAAATATTACATTTAAGCTTATAGTCGTAAATATATTAAACATTGAAATAATTACAAATTCAAATCAATAGGAAAATTTAAAAGATTTCATAAACTACTTACGTTATGTCTGGCACCGTGTTTTTGTGCGTTTTTGTCAAAAACACTATCATGTTTTCCTAAAATATTGTTTTAAAGCTTCGTTTAAAAACGAAACGTTTTAGAAACGGTGGACGTTTCTGGACACTGAAATTGGCTGCGGGAAAGAAAACGCTGATGTGAAAATTGACTTTTATGCAGTGCCCTTTCGGAAAACGCCAAGCAACAATTGTTGAGTGATGCCTGATGAAAAAAATACTTCTTTCTACCTTGTAATTTACAATCATCTCTCTTTTAAACTTGCTCATATCCAGCAATTTTCTAACGCTTCTGTGTCTAACTATATATATATATATATATATATATATATATATATATATATATATAATTAGAAATAATACATTGTTTAATAAATGGTAAAACCGTCATTTTTTCAAATACTCAAATTTATGAAAATAACAATTTTGAAAATGTATCCAAACGCGTTTGTAATAAAAAAAAAAGTTGTGTTTTCAAATCGTTGCGTTTTCAAACCGCTGTACTAAACATGCCCTTAATTTGAAATTATAGATAAGAAAATACTTTTAGTTATAATGAATAGGCTTAGATTGATCCACCGGAAAACAAAGAAGAAAACAAAAAAAAATTGGTCTAGGTTCAAATCATGAAAAGTGCCAATGGTCTTGTTAGATTATGTACTTCAATAAGTTTTTTAGTGAAAGACTACAACTGACGATTATATTCGATAATTTTGGTGTAAATAATTTTTTTTGATAAAATCATTTGATAATACAATATAAAAGAAATGACACTAATTAAATGAATCTATTTTCCTACAAAATTAAATGAATTCCGCTTAAAGTAGTGGAGTGAAAAGTATGAGAATCAAAGAGTCTTAGTCAAACGAAACACGTATAAATAAAATATGATTAAATCTATATTAAACTAATTGATTTTTGGAGAAAAAATAACTTATAAAACTTTTACATGTAAAATTTAGCATTTAATCCCAGTAAAAAAACTTTTACCATTTGATGTGTAAGCACAAAATTCATTTACAGTTAGTAGTATTTCACAGAAGGTCGTCATATGACAGCAAAGACTTCTATTTTAGCAATTGCTAATTAATAGATAAATTTTATTGAATGGTCATTAGTACTACCTCCAATTCAAAATAAATTTCATTTTTGAGTAATGCATATATATTCAAAAAAAACTATGCACGTTGATGAGTGCTGCCTCTGGACTTATTTGGTAGTCGGAAAATGATAAGAAGTATTATTAATCTCAGTACTATTAGTGCCCTCGCTATTAATCTTCACTTGTATATCAGAAGTAGTTTTGAGATAACAAATGTTAATCCCAATTTTTTTAAGTGAGGACGCTAATAATACCACCCTCCCCCATGGTATTAATAGTGAAGTGATAATGACTTTATCCGGATAACTCGTACTATTAGTCTCGACCACCTATTGCGTACCAAACATCAGACAACTCGACTTATTAATTCTATCTGACTTTAATCCTGGCTACTAAACGACACATCTGTTCCTTAATTATCATTCCCTTTAATTAGGTTGATCCAAAAAAGTGTCATTTTTCTTTCTCTATTAAATTATTTTTATTATTTTACCCTTGTTTGATTTTCACTTAATTGATGAGCACTATTCTCACGTGAATATTCTTACTAACACAAGTTATCCTAATATTTGTTATAGAGTAATTTGTGTTTCGAAACAAACATCACACTCTTTTAGGAATAGGGAAAATATATCCTTATCATATTTTGTCATCTCATGTGCCAAAGTAGTTAGGAAAAAATGTATTCAGAGAAGATATTATTGAGAGAAAATTAAATATTTAATGACAAAATGATTAAGTGTTGACGTGGAAAAAGAGATTGATAAATTAGGAAAATTTAAATTGAAAACCTAAAACAACGCATATTTTGTACTACCTCCATCCCTAAATAAGTGTCATTTTAACAACAACAAAAAATCACAAAATAAGAGTTGTTATAGCATTTGAAGAAACATTTGAGTAATTTGACCCTATTTTATCAAAACGGTCTATATTTACTATTTTAAATTTAAATGGTGTTGAGAAAAATGAGAAAATATTAGTGCAACCCAATTATAATATTTGAACTCAAATAAATGTTCATCACTTTTTTAAAAAAAAAACTATATGCACATGAACAAATTTAGGATTTTGGTACAACATGAGCTAGCCATTTAAAAAGAATTGTAAACATAAAACCCGTGTAAAGTAACTTGTCTATTACATACATAATTATAAAAGAGCTAGCTTAAGGTTATTACGTTTAATATATAAATTATTTTTTGTTTTTGGTAGAATTTTTACGAGGGCTGGAGCCTAACGCACACCTCGATTAGAGCAACTTTAGATTAGCCTCTGTGAGTGCAAATTGCTTAAAAGATGGAGAATTTATTTTGAAACGGAGTAATAAGAAAGTGTTAGTAATGCATGCATTAGTTTCTAATGCACAAGTTTCTTCTAGACACTTCTTATTAGGCCTGACAATTATAACTCAAAACTCGTTAATTCATAACTTTTTAATTTATTCAACCCGACTTAAAAATTACCCAATCCAATCCGACAAGTTAATTTTTTTGGTCAAAATGGGTTACCCATTTCGACCTAAAAAATTTAACAAGTCGATCTGAATCGGGTTGAAGCGGGGTGAACCCGTTACCCATTTCGACTTGTTATTTTTTTGCTATATAAATATAAGTTTTTTGATGAAAAAATATGGATCGAAACGGGTCAACTCGTCTTGTCCCATTATTAATTTCAACCCGTTTAATTTTGAACTATAACGGATTACAACTCATTTTGACCCATTACTCATTTCGATCCAACCCCACTCAATCATCAAGCCCTACTCCTTACTACCGGTATCTAACGATATCAACTATGGGAGTAGTGGAATACTAATAAACAATTTTAATCCATTAATGTAAATGGAGCCACTCCCAAAGTCGAAGCTGGTTTGATTCGAAGCCACACTGGTTTTACCAACACTTTATTCTTACTTGCAACATTGAAAGTCTGTTTTATTCCTTAATATAATTTACTTTATAAAGGCAGCTTATTGCATACAAAAGTTTTTAAACAATCTAATACAGTAAATTGGACCATATTTGATTGATTTGTCCCATGTTCTTGTTGGAAAACTAATATTTTTAAGTGAAATAAATTGGGGCTTTGAGGTACTAATTTATTTGTGAGTCATTTATGTAATGACTATGATAATTGTGGAATTATGTTCTTCTCCGTGAGTACATAAGAATACTATATTTATTTGTCCAATTCGGATATCGGATGAATAAGTTATATATGTTTAAAGTAGAAAATTTGATATGTTGGAAGTGGGTTATCCCACATTGGGAAAATGTGAAAAGCTTGAAGGGTTTATATACAAAGGCTCCCTTGGTGTTGAGTAAGCTTGTATAAAAAGTACTATCGCTCTCGCGCCCGTAAGTGGGGTGCAAATCATGGTCCAATTTGGCTTGGACTGACGTACTCGTGTGCCTGCACATGCGGACACGAATGTCGGACCAAATTGTGCTACTTAGATAAACCCGCCTTTTGCACATTTTTCTTTTGAATTTTAAATTCAAGTTTTGTAACTCCAGCATTAAAGAGCAGAATAATTCTGTTTTTGATGCTACACAATTTGGTCTTGGGTCGTTCCTTGCGGTTGGTAGGATATCTGGGCTTATGTAAAGGTAGGATCTTGTAGAAACACGTCGAGAAAAAGACCTTAGTAGGAATGCAAGGCAAGGCCTCGCGAAACCCTCAGGCGTGAGAGTAAGTTGCTTATTGAAAGCAAAAACGGGGTTTCGGTGTGTAAAAGTGTGCGTACCCTTCAAATGGGATTCTATGAAGTATATATAGCCTTTTCTGGGAGTAAGATCCGGGTTAGGCTATGATTACGGAGATATTTTAGGACTGTAATATCGTAAATGCGGGTTGATCGCGTAACCGTAGGAATCATGGCGAAATCTCGGGACCGGCGAGGTTATCTGGGAATCGATGAGCTCAATGGCCCTAGCTCACGAGTGACAGAAATTCGCCGGTATGGACGTATGATGATCATCTCGTGACTATCTGCTCGGGTAATCTATCTTGGTCTGTCACACACGTGATTGCCACGTGTTGGCCCCGTGCTTGGCTCGTGACCAAAGTTTGGGCCGAGCTCATCGGTGGCCCCAGCTCCCCTGTTCGGCGATTATTTATGCTCGGGAGCAATACACTTGTTTGATTTAATTGTGGTCGCAGTGAAGGGGGCCGCTTTGTTTGTGACGGTTGAGTGTATTCGGCCAGGTTGCGAAACCGAAAAGACTTTTACAGTGGCAGTGCGAGTTCGATCATGATGAGGTGCGTGTTTTCGAGGCAGGCATTAATGGCGGGCTTGATCGGGTGCTTCGCAGCCGCCTTTGTTTGAATTTGAGGGCGCGGATTTGGGCGCCTTTTCCCAATCACGCCTATAAAAGGGGTGAAACCTAATAGGCTTCTTTTTCTTGCCCTCAAAACTTGAACTCTCATATCTTGTTTTTCTTCTCGGTTTCTTCGGTGGTATCGTCTTAAGTTGATAAGCGATTCGCTTTACGGCAGTTCGATCATTACAATATTTCGGCTTCCGGCAAACTGATCCCTATTCAACGCACAAGTAAGTTTTCACCATCCTTCATTCATTTCTATTTCTATGTAAATTCTTTTTGAATTATCTGGCTCTGGTTTTTCCTGTGTTCTTCAAATTCATGGTCTTCTGGGTAGATTCATAGGATTGTCAGTGTAGGCCTGGGTAGTTTGCAAGGAGATCAAGGAAAAATCTTATAATCATAAGTTTTTCGGGGATTAATCCACTATTGCTCGATCTGTTGTAGGAATGTCTTCCCCTCTTCGTCTTTTTGATGACAGTTCTGACCATGAGCGAGAGGCTTATGATTATGACCATGGTGCTCAAGAGCATCATTCATCCGTAGATTCTGAGAGAACGGGGTCCGACGTGTTGATTTTCGAGAGGAGGAATACCCAGGAAGCAAGTAGTCACTCTTTCCCTGAAAGGGTTGTGAATGATATGACCACCGACCAGGATGAGGTGGTCGAGGCGAAGCTCGAGTGAGATGCCCAGCGATGAGGAAGTGGCTGGTCGGCCTAGAGCAGGTAGGAGACCTCGCAACGAGGACTACTTCAACTTGAGCTCGCTTGCTCACTGGGAGTCTATGGACTCAATTGTTGAGGTGGGAAATTGGTTCGACTCAATCGATTTCCTGGGATTTCCTGATGATTATCGAGGTGTCCCTTACGAATCCGAGATGACTCGCCGAGATGAGGAGCAAGACCAAAAGAATGGTCTTTTTCTATGATTTCTTTCGGCCGGGATGCGTTTTCCACTAGATCCCTTTATTGTCGAGTTCTTAAGGGAGGCCAATGCCGTTCCGTGTGATCTCCAACTCACTACGATGCTGATTCTGATCGCCTTTAGTGCGACCTGCAGGCTAGTTGGGTTTGAACCAGAGATGACCATACTCCGAAAGCTTTTTCAATTTACTAAGGACAAGAAATCGGGTAGGATTATTGGCCGATCAAAAGCCGGAGCATTGAAGTTGTTTACTGAATTTCCCCACAAGGTTGACAAGTGGGATAAACGGATTATTGTAGTGGAATCCCGAGTTGGGTGCCCTTTGCTCCGGCCCCCACGTGATGAAACCTCCAAGTTACGATCGATACGCCCACTTTTACCGGGAGGATAGGTGTATGGCTATGTTAGGGAGCTCTAGGAGCGACCGAAAGCAGGTCAACAGTGGTTGGTTGATCGAAGTCAATCGTGCAAGATGCACGGCCTCATGCTCGGCCGGAATGTATCCAACCGCCGTGGAGGTGTGGATCCTTTGATTGTCATAACGCCTCGATCCAGCCTCCATCCTTTGGGGGACTTGTCATGGTCACAAGTTCCCCAAATGAGTGCGAAGTTATGCGGCCCGGGGATTGTACACCCGACTTGATTTTGAAGATGCCGATTTATTCTTTATTGTTGATTATGAATCTTATGTAAAATATCTCGACCTGGTGTCTAACCAAATTTCTTTGTGTTGACAAGGTGAAAGACATATCGAGGCAAAGGAAGATCGAGTTCAAGGCGAGGTATGTTGCTCGCCATGGCGAGCCGACGCGAAGCAGCCTCGCCTCTCAATCTCTTACCCAAGGCCCCTTTCCGAAGGAGCAAAAATCATCTCGTGCTCCCCGGTTCCTCAACCGAACCGAGGTCTCCTCGAGACGGCGCCGACCACCGAGCACTCTTCTCGAAGAGACCAATTGTGCCCGATTCCCGAGAGAGGTGAGCACCCGACACTAACAGGGGGTAGCGAACCCCAAGAAACAATTCAAGCAGGGCCGATCCGCACCTCTTCTGCCCTTCCCACGCCTCCCGCCACTGGCTTCCTCCTCCCCTCGTCATGAAGAGCCATCCCGGGAGTTTCCCCTAGTTGGCCGAGAGCCAATTTTGTGGCGCCCAGATCTCGAGGGGTTAGGCCCTCAGGAACGAAGCTCATTTGTGAGACCCCAAACCCTTTACTTGCATTACTTGTTCTATGCCTTGATAACTTGTGTATATTATGTCTTAACATGATTAGATATCTCTTTTAGTCCATGCTTGACTCGTATTAGCATTATTTCATTCCTTGTCGCTGATTTCCTTTCATGTTTAGCAAGATACCTTCCCGTTATGCCTCGCGTGTTGCCCTAGCCTGATTTGCACTCAACCGAGACTCGTTAGGGTTCTATTGTCTTTCATAGATGACCTAGAACACTCGCCTTGATCATAGTAAGCTTGTTGGGAAGTTTAGAAACCTTCTTGCCTTGTTTTGCCTTAGCGATTTCACCCTTCTCCTCGCTTTTGCTGCATTTCGACGTGTGAATTGTTCCTTGAGTTCCTCGGACTTGTATTCAAGTCATAACCATGATTAAACAAGCCTATTCCATGCCCATGTTACCCTAGTTATATTGGCCTTTGATCCGGGTTTGATTCGTCAACCAACCGTCGCTTGACTCGAGCCTTGTCCTACCTTGTTCCGGGTGACGTTCGGGTGTGTTTCGGGCATGTTTTGAGTTGTATTAGACCCTAGAATGGTTGCCCATGAGCTTGGGACCATTTAGGACTTGTTTAGGTCTAGTTTTGGAGCTCCAGAAGTTCAGGCGGCCGCATGGCTCGATCGAGGCGCGCGCATCAAGTTCTGAGAGCAAATGAAAAAATGGCAAACCTCCCAGTAGTTGAGGCGGCCGCATGGCCCCTCATGAGGCGCCCGCCTCACTCCCCTCCCGGCTTCTACGGAATTTTCATCTTCTAATCTTTTGTGGTGTCATTAGCCACTTAAACCCCCTTGCTTATTGACCCTAATCCAACCTATTTAACCCTAATCAACCTAGATTAGACCTAATCTCAAGCTCTCTCCTCTTGACACTTGGAATTCCACTAAAACCATGCAACATATATTAAGCTTCCTTTGTTGACTTTGCTTAATCCTTCCATTATTTGATTTCTTCTCTCTCCCTCCTGCCATGGTTGTGTGTGTGGAGACGTGGTGAGATTGGTGCGTGTGATTGCCCTGAGTGAGCTCCCGACTCCGTTTGCCGAGCCGAGGCCGACCACCGGTGTGAAGCTACCGACGAGGAGAGATCGTTTCTACCCGATTACTTTGTGCTTCAACTTTCCTTTTCTTTTGGTGAAAGTAAGCTATTGATTTCCCCTTAGGTTGCATGATTAGACTTGCCATGTTTTCCCCTTGTCTATTGATTCCCCATGCTTTTCCATGCCATGCCATAATCTAGATTGAATGGATCCTTTGAGATTTTGATTATGTGTCCATCTTGTTGATTGAGACCTATACCTAGAATTAAGTATGCTCTATGCTTCTTTAGGAGCAATTAATGTTCTTGAACTTATATGTTTTGATGACCCTTGGGAATTTTGAATTCTAGGGTTTCCCCACTTTTGTATTTATGATCTTAATGAATTGATCCTAGACTCCAGAACAAATTGTGTTCCATGATCCCCTACGAATCAATAA
>CM028381.1:55511505-55542327 GCA_013146195.2 Codonopsis lanceolata
ACGTTAGCTAGAAACTTATATAAATTTTAAAAGTATTTAGGTAAAAAAAATCGTTTAATATTAGTAACAATATAAAAAAATTATAACAATAGAAGAGATTAACAATCTAATTATAATGTCTAAAAGTTATATTATTATTACAAAATATATATATCTCACATTATACTCCGTGCAAACAACAAACAAAATAACTAGTACTCAAAATTTCACGTTACCCAAATTTCTCAATTGATTCCATCCAAATTATTATTACTTTAATAAACAACAATTATCACTCCAATTATAATCAATCTAGCCCAAAAAAATCTCAAGCACTTGTCATATAGATAAAGAGCTTCTCACTCTCTAACCTAAAAACCCCACCCCCACTCACTCTAACCTATATACACATCGCCTCACTCTCACTTTTACTCAATTAAGTCGCCTAAAAGGTCACCTTTCTTAGTTTTATAGCATTAAACCTAGGAAATTCCTTCGGTGAACATGAGACAATGATTCTTCATCTCTTCAAACCCTTCGTTTCAAAAAATTCATCCGCCGACTTCAACCAAAAAAATAAAATCGATAAAACTATTAGCAGTGAGCGTTAGATTTTTTTAAAAGTATTCAACTTTGTATTTAGATTTTTAAAAAATCTTAGAGCTTAATTTTACTTAGTGAATGGAAAAAAACTTATAATAAGATCCAAGTATTTATGCTTCTTTACCTAATTATTTTTAAAATACATTTAAATAAGTCAAAACTTTTTATATTTTCAAGATTTAACGTTATACTCGAATTTTTTATATTTTGAGTATAGAAAAAATATAGATTTCGAATTTTTAGATTTGTATTTTGAAGATCTTTTTTAAACATTTTTATAATTAAAATACATCTATTTTAAATCACTTGTATCTAATGTAGTTGTTCACTTCAAAATTGGCCTCTTTGTAGTCACTAATTTATTTTTTTTCGTCTCTACATTTCAAATTCCTTTGATTTAATTAGATTTTATTTATAAATGTTCATTATTCTGATTTGATAAAACCAAAATTGAGAAATTTGTAGTCACATTGCATATTAATAAATAAATAATAATATATATATATATATATATATATATATATATATATATATATATATATATATATATATTGGTTACCAATAAATCAGATCGCTTGAAGATCATTAAATTGTATTAAATTTATCACATACACTTGAACATGAAGTTTATTAAATTATCGTAATTTATTCCTACATCATTTAATCCTAGACATTGCATATGTTTAAGCTATTTATTGATTACAAAGGTATACTGAAATTTAATAATTTCGCATATATAATCTTTCGTTTATTGTAACTCCATGATCTCTAAAAAAAAAAGAAGGACCAAGTACATGAGATCCTAAGCAATCGAAATAAAAAGAATATAGCAAGTATTATTACAAGTTGGAAAGATACATTTACATTGTAAAATATATATTTTGCACGAAAACCGTTGAGTTATTCAGCTACCTTGGCCCTACTGATGTCTCTAAGCAAAATAAGAGAATGAGTCATTTTATATAGATTTCTTTTATATTAGTGTGTTATCCTTAGTTATTTTTAGCAATGATGTTCAACAAACAAAATTGTAACAAATTTATAGTGATTTTATCTTTGAAAATCGCCGAGAAGAGAAAGCTAAGGAAGTGTCTAACTCCCTGACATCCAATTACAATTAAAAAAATTAATCTTCAATGATAATTCATGTAATTGTTTTGATAATTTATTCATTTATCATTCAATTGATAAGCGATTATTAAATTCAACAATTAAATAAATAATTATTTATTAGCTTATTAAAATTTCAATACGTTAAAAAATCATAACTATTTTTTATATTGTCTGATATGAATAAAGTTAAAAATAATTTGGTATATATAGTTATTAGTTGTCTCAAGTCAAATAACATATGTAAAAATTTTTCGGATTTATTTATCTAATTATTTTTATTATAAATTCGCTTTCATTTTCTAATGCATTAATGACACATATACAATATAGAAATATTATCATTTTTGAAGAGTATATTTTGACTAGAACTTCGAAAAAATCACAATTTCTCGCTTTTATATATGTATAGATTGTAAATGAAACAAAAATTAGGTTACTTATACAATTTAGGATTGACCGATACTTTTGGCTAATTATATTTTTGGCCAATATAATCTATATATATAATGACAAGGGTGAATTTTCCTCCAAATCTAACTTTTAATTATTAACTTTGATACCATTTCACTTTTTCTCTCTCTTACCTTCTCTTTCTCTGGTTGTAATTCTCTTTCTCTCTTAGTCTCCTTCATATTTTCTCTCGTCATCACCAGTCTCTCTTTTAAATATGTTTAAATATTTTTCTCTTTAAACATAAAAAATAGTAACTAAAACAAAAATAATAATTCCGAATTCGAAACAAAAAATATAAGAAGTTAGTAAAATAAAAATTATATATATATATATATATATATATATATATATATATATATATATATATATATATATATATATATATATATATATATATATATATAATGATAAGTGAATTTTTCCTCCAAATCTCACTTTTGAATTATTAACTTTTGAGTTACCAATTTTACTCTTTTCTCTCTACCTGCTTCTTCTCTTACTGTATTTGTCTTTCTCCCTTAAATAGTCTCCATATTTTATCTCTCATCACCACCATCTCTTCTTCTTTAAATATGTTTAAAATGTTTCTCTCTTTAAACATAAAATAGTAACTAAAACAAAATAATAATTAAGTCAAAAAAAAAAGGAGTTAGTGAAATAAAAATAATTTATGAAACAAACAACTATAAAAATAAAAGTTACGAATCACAAAACAAAAATAATTTAATTTGGAGGTTAGTAAAATAAAATAATTTACGGAAAAAAAGTTTAAAACAAATTCTTAAAAATATATATGTAAAAAAATATGTTAGTAAAATAACAATATTTGATGGAACAAAAATAATAGTTACAAAGTCAATAAAAAAAATTAAACTAAGGTTACTAAAAGAATAAAAATAATTTACGGAACAAAATTTAAAAAAAAAATTCTTAAAAATAGCTATGTAAACAAAAAATACATTAGTTAAATAAAAATATTTGATGGAATAAAAATAATAGTTACTGAGTCAATAAAACAAAAATAATTTAAACGATGTTAGTAAAATTATAAAAATAATTTATGGAACAAAAAATTTAAAACAAATTCTTAAAAATAGTTAGGTAAAACAAAAATACGTTAGTAAAATAAAAATATTTGATGGAGCAAAAGAATAGTTCTACAGAGTCAATAAAGCAAAAACAATCTAAACTAAGGTTAGTAAAATAATAATAAAAAATTACGGAACAATTTTTTTCCGTAAAACTAATTCTTAAAAATAAAACAAAAATAATAGTTACGAAGTCAATAAAACAAAAAATATATAATGGAAGTTATTAAAATTAAAATAATTTACAAAACAAAAATATTTGTTAACAGTAAAAAAATAATTTCGTTATTTTAATTTTTAGCTTATTTTTTCTCATAAATTTATTTATTCATAAAATAAAAATATAATTTAATAAAAGTAATCATTCAAAAGGAAGAACTTATTTAAGTTCACATTCTATTTGAAGGCGGAAAAAAATTAAGTTTGCTCCAAAAACATTCATTGTAGAGTTTTTGAATAGTATAAAATGTTTGGAGTTGTCGGGCCATGAATTGATACTTAAAATTAGTTAAGAATGATATTGTAAAACATTCGACCACCACGCTATGGATTGTGCAATGAAACAAAATAATCATCATAAATCTTAGGGATTACATTGTTGAAACAAATTTTTGAAAGGAAGTAAAGTTGGAGAAAATGTTTTTATCCCAAGATTGTCATTAACTTATCCGATGTAAGACTGTCTCTTCAAGCCGCAGAAGATAATTTACATTGTGGGTATCATATGCAATGACAATCAACAAAGTTTCAAAGTCAATAATCAGACGCGATCTCTTTAGAAAGAAAAAAATTCAAGATTTAGTCATGACGCTTATATGTCGTAATTTCTAGAAGAAGTTATTTTTGGTTTGGAAGATATTGATACGCGTGAAGCATTTAAAAACCAACTAATAAGACAACAAATGTTGTGTATAAAAATATTTTTTTTAGAATCTATAATGATTAGTGATACGCTTATATGTAATTGTTAATAAATTAATCCTACTTATTTTGTTTATATACAATTTTATTGACGTGCGTTTAACGCACGGGTTAAAAAACTAGTTATATAATAACAACCGAGTCCTCTCTCGAGTAATTACACATTTTTCACCGGATCAGACTCGAAGTTTCCTACTCATTTTCCTCATTCCCTCTCCGAGTAACTTCCGAGTCAACTCACGCCGCTCCGTTTCGGCAACGTTCTCTGATAGTCTCTCGCAAAGGATCTCTGATCTTCGCAAGAACTAGTCTCACGCCTCAGCTCGGACCCCAGCAGTTCATGTACATCACGTGTTGGAGAGACTCGTCTGCGTGTTTCCTTCTATCGTCTCCACCATTTACGAGGAATCCTCCGGCGTCGGAGCCTAACATACCCGAAATCGGTCGAAGCTCAGCCGGATCGACTCCGGGCCCGGAGGTGGTAGAAGAGGAAGAGAACATCTTCCTGCCACGCTGCAAGGATCTGAAACCTGACTTCAGCTTAAGACCCTGGTCGGTGTGGCCATTAACGACGGCAACACCTGCAGCCATACATACGCGGAGGAGATTACTCATCTTCTTTATCTTTAGAATTAATTTGCAGTTGAAATTGGGATTGGATATTATATATGATTTGCTTTGATTGCTAGGAGACGGGGAAAGGGGGTGTATTTATAGAGGGAAGTTATTTGAGGAGGGATGGGTTGAAAGGCTGTTTGTTTTTGGAGGTAACAGAAAACCAGGTTAAGGTAGTAAAATTTCCAAAGAAAGCAATCTTGAAAACAACTCCAATATTATCCCAATTATATTCCCCATCAATGAGTTGGTGTACGGATTTTGATGTTTTTGGATTTTTATTGGTTTGGACCATTGGAATTTGGATAGATGTATTCTAGTGGCAAACTGCACAAATGGACCATCTAATTTTGATACATTTTTTTTAAATTCGACAATCGAAAATTTGAAATTATTATTTGGGCGAACACTCTCAAATGCAAATGTTGATCCTACCATCCCAAAATTGTAAAATAATTAATTTAAATGTTAATATTAATACTATAATATTTAATTTTTTTAATTTTTTTTTGTCCATGTAGCTCATAAACTAAAGTAGAAAGAAAAAAAGGGCAAACTGGTAAAGTGTTGTAAAAAACCAAAATTACAAACAAATTATTTGGGGACATACAAAAAAAAAAACGTAGAACAATAATTTTGGGATAGAAGGAGTACAACGAACGAACCAATGAACCGCAACGGCAACAAAATTGATGTGGTACATTTTAGAAGAGTGTAATGGGTTCGGTTTAGGCTAAAATCATGAGCCGAATTGCCTTACATAGGTTCCATTTTTTTTTTTCAAAATGAAACTGTAAATAGTTATTTTAATTCGATTCGATTTTGTTTTCGCAAAAGCAATGAAAGATGATTTTACGAGTATTTTATGTAATATGAATCCTCTTGATCCCATCTACCGCGTGTTGGTGGACTGAGCTGTGAGATAGTGAAATTTTGTTTTACAACTTATGATATTTAAGACGGTCTTTTAAGATCTCTACTCTTTGGTTTTAAGTTCAAATAAAAATTTATCCATCAGATTAATTATTATGCTATTTAATACTAACTTCGCCTAAATTAAATGTCGTTTCAGAAATTTGCATACAAATTAAAGAATGTCACAAAAGATTAATACATCCTTATTTAAGTTCATTTATTGTAGTTTAGTCGCACTATATTTTTTTTATGTTCTCCCAACTAGGGGTATGCACGGACCCTAAGTCCGCGGGCATTGGCAATGCCCAGTATGGGCCCATCAAGCAGCGGACATTAGATTTAAAAGCCCAAGATTATTGATCGGCCCAGGCGTTAGTGGACCGGGCTTCGACGGGCATTGGCACGGGCACGGCATTGTTTATGTTTTTAAATAATTTTACTGTTTTCTCATTCAAACTTTGGCTCTCATCTTTCAACCTATCAATTCATTGTCATGAACTTTTTTTTTTCAAACTATTATACTTGCAAATTTGAAATAAAACACAGTTGAAGTGAAAGAAAAGGAAGAGAAGCAACTAAGTTAAAATATAAATTCAGTATGTAGAAAACGAATTCATATAACTCGACATTACCGATGTCAAATTTTAATCTTGCATGTGATGAGATTGAGAATAGAATATCAATAGATGTATAGATGATTGAGTAATTAATTATTAAAATAATAGGGTTTGACTTTTAGGTTTTTATTTTTAACAATAGCTTTATTAGTTGAAGTGTATTATACTATTACTATATTTATAGATTATAATTTATAACTTATAATATATAAATATGGTAATAGTACAATACACATAAATTAAATATATAGGATTTAGTCAAAGATCTATAATTAAAAAAATTTA
The DNA here is from genome assembly GCA_013146195.2 of Codonopsis lanceolata. Taxonomy (NCBI): domain Eukaryota; kingdom Viridiplantae; phylum Streptophyta; class Magnoliopsida; order Asterales; family Campanulaceae; genus Codonopsis; species Codonopsis lanceolata. The sequence continues at coordinate 55,518,095 of CM028381.1, forward strand.
AAAAGTTATCATAGAAAAGGACTGCATAATAGGAGCAGTTGAAGGCCCAGTAGAGCCCGAGACCACATGCATTTGACTCATCTAAAGCCTAGTACTATGTAGTGCCCATGGGCACGGCTCCACGGGCTTGCACCGGGCTTGATGGGCATTGACGGGCCCTGCTCACCCCTACTCCCAACAACCATCTTTAACCGTATTTAACTTGAGCATAGTGAATAAGGGTAGTTTTGGTAAAATATGGACAAATGTTTTTGAAATCCTATAATGACAATTTTTTTGAGAATTTTTTTTTCTTTCGAAAACGACATTTATTTTGAGACGGAAGTAGTAAGTGCTTGTAATATCGATAAATTAAACATTACAAAAATAACATTAATAGCTTTATATAATGTATAATTACTAGATCTTCATGTTCGTGCCTATGACACGGTCCTAATATATCTGATTTCGTCAATTGAAATGACATTGCCTAAATAGAAGGTGCGATTTATAAAAAAAGTTACAGTTAAGGGTACATTGTTTGAAGTGATAGTTGAGGGATTGATGTTTTATAAGGAGTGACTGTTCAGCAGATTAATCGCAGGGTGTGACTTTGTAATGTGAAAATAAAATATAAGGAGAAGAAAAATGAGTGACTGCTCATAATATTAATTATAGGGGGTGACTTGTAATAGGGAAATAAAAAATAGGGAGTTAAAAATGGATAACTACTCACACATGTGAATGTGAGAATGAATCTCAACTGTTAAATTTTTAAAGATAATTAATCTCAATCTCTGAATGGTCCCAATCAATTACACATGTGTGAATCTAGCTGTTTTATAATATAGATAGTGAATATATATTGGTTTGGTTCCGTTCGTCAATCACAAAAATCATAAAATCAAACCAAATCGACCAATTTTCAAAGTTTTGGAATTGGCAGAACCGTTTTGGATCAATATCAAACAAAACTGACTGATTCAATTTTATTTTGGTTCGCAACCAACGGCTCTCTAGTTTTGCCTTACACTCCTATACGTTAGGCACCACCTTCATCCAACATAAATGTTTGAAAAATAATACTCCCTCCGTATTTAAGTCATCGTTCTCCTTTTATTATTCGTTTGTTCTAAAATAATTATTTTATTTCAAAACTTTTCTTTTTAAAAAACACTTTTACCACTTTATCCTTATTTTTCCTATCTATTTTAATTATGTTTATATGCTCAAAGGCATTATAGAAAATTACACATTTTACATATATTTATAATACAATCAATTACTTTTCTTAAACGATGTATCGAGTTAAAGATGATGATTATTTAAAAACGAACGAAATATTGAGTAATGTTACAATCACCTAAAGAGTGCCTAAAAGTCTTGCACCAAACGAAGTGCTGAATTGGTGAAAATACTAAATGAGAATCAAAATCAATTAAACATCAATTGTCACCTTATTTAGTAATCTTCTCGTTTCTATATAATTGTCCTTATTTTTTTTATTTGTTTCAAAATAATTATTTTTTATTAAAACTTTATTTTTTAAAAAATAATATTTTTATCACTTTACTTTTACTTTTTCTATCTACTTAAATTATGGTCACATGATTAAAGGCATTAAAGGAAACCATATATTATATTAATATTTATAATCTAGTCAATTATTTTTTCTTAAACGATGTGTAAGATTAAAGATGACGATTATTTAAAAATGGAGGAGTACAAGAATTTTATTACTTTTTAGGTGGCATTGTAAGAGCAAGCCCAATGGTGAATCTTAAAAAATCTAATACAAATCAATCGGTGATTTTAGGAAAAAAAAAAATCACCTCATGAGGCTAATGCTCTAAATAAAGTTGTCTTTCCATGTGCTTAAACTCAACTCATTAAAAACTAATAAAATAATCCATTAGATACTCATTTGATTCAAAACCAAAAAATCTTTTAAATGGTAACATAAAATCCAACACATTTACATATCTCACCATCTTTATCTCCATTAATAATGACTAGAAACTAAAAAAAATCAAAGATTTTTTTTTTCTAATTTCCAAATGCGAAGTCTATTTATAGGTAAAAATGTGTACTTTAATTTAGAAAAAAATAAAAATAATAATTTTTTTAGCTAAAAAATGGCCAAAAAAAAGCAATGAGAGAAAATAAAATGTTGTCCACTCAAATAATGTAACATGGAAAGACAATCTTTGATTTGGAGCCTCTTGAGTTCAGGAGGTAATATTTTTTTTTAAAAAAATTACCGTTTGATTTAAGTTAGATTTTTTAAGATTCATCGAGGAAAGATTTGTGGAAAAAAAACCCCATGGCTTGCTATAAGAGCAACCACATTGTGGGTTTTTAGCTCTCTTCTTATTTGAGAAGAAACAAATCAACAATGGCAACACTCTTCTTAATGAAGAAGCCACATAGGAGAGAGACAAAAATTCTTTCCTAAATAAGAAGGATATTTTTTGGGAGAAAGGAAGAGAGAGGGGATGGCTGCAGTTGACTTTGATTTAATATTTTTTGTGTAAGAAGATTATATAATAGGAAAATATATTTTTAAGTGGATAAGAAAATAAAAATGTGTAATTTGCAGCGGGATCCAACTAAAAAAATTGTGTAAAAATTTTAGACAATGATGATCCTCTAATACTCATAATAAAAAGAGATATGATGGCTTTCTTACTTTTTGACTTTGTGAGGGTAAAATTATATTATACTTCATCTGTTCAGGACAAAAAATCTCTCTTTGAAAGTTAATATTTTTTAAAAATGATATTTTTAGTAGCTCATTAGTAATAAATAATAATTTTATGTCTTAATTTTTAAAAGTGAATATTTAAGTAAAATATCCAAAAATAAAATAATAGATTTTTTTTTCGCATAATGGATAGAGACAGAGTATTAAAGACGCTTTTTAAACAACTCTTCTATCCACCATCTTTGTAACTTTAGCAACGAGGCCCCGCCATGAATGGGTACGATGAGAGAGACGTGGGGGCTCAATCGGTGAAATTGATAGGAGAGAGACAAGTGGGAATTTTCTGGTTGACAAAAAATTATATAAAACAGTTTTACGAATATTTTTTATAAGATAGATCCTTATTAACAAATTTATTATGTGTTGATGGGTTAAGCTGTAAAAGAGTGAAATTTCATCTTATAAATTAAGATTAGTAAGAAAGTCTTACAAAAGGCTTACACTTTCTTGTTTTAATAAGAGTGACGTGGCAAATATTTGAGGCTCTCCAAAATGAGGTTCATTTTCTTGTAATTGTGAAATTCTTCATATATATATATATATATATATATATATATATATATATATATATATATATATGTTAAATAAGACAGTTTCTTGCTAAAAATCACTTGTTAAAAACAGAACATCACTTTTGTCTTATCTACCATGTGAGAATATGAAAATATATACAACTTTCTATATCTCCAAAATCTAGATAACATTTAACCTATTAGTAAAAAAAAACATAAAACATTAATTTATTGATTAGTTAAAAACTTTGGAATTCACAAAGTCTCTTTATATTTAGTTTTTACTTTTCATTACTTGAAAACAAATTAATTATATGTTTGATATATGATAAATGAGCATAGAAGTTGAAACATTTTTAAGGTTGCTGAAATAACTTCTATTGATCTCTTATCCTATTCATTTTGCTTATGTATAGTTTTAAAAATATTGTGTGTTTAACGAACGAATGTAAAAACTAGTTATGAAATAATGACTCTACCAAACGAACTTTAGACCATGTTTGTCTTTAGACTTAGTAATTTATTTTTTGGTATTTTAAATTTTGTTATAATAATTTAAGAAATACTATATATGTTTCTAAATAATTTTCATAATTTTCTTTTTTGCCCGTTTAAAAATAATTGTTCTCTTTTAAAACCTTTTATTTAATTTTTTTACGACTTACCTTTTTTATGAACTTTAATTATGACCATATACTCAAGTGTATTAACAGAAACCATAGATTATATCAATATTTATAACATAATTAATTATTTTTTAATAAACAGCATAACGGATTAAAGAGGACGATTAATTGAAAATGAAGGGTGTATAAAATAACGAAAACAGAAAGTTGGTATTACATTAGTAGTAGAAAAATGAATGTTCAAAATCTAAGTTAAAAAAAAGATGCTATGCTACTATTGACTTTAGTTATTTGGCGGTTGGGATTGATTTCAACTGCTAGACTCAACAAAAAGTTATGGGTCAATTAAAAATAACTTTATTACAAATAATCTCCTTTAATTATGGGTCGAATTTGAATTGCGCATTAATTATCACCTGAATCAATATACCACCTCAACTATAATATTTTTAAATCATATATTTTATTTAGGTACTGTTATTTCAATTGGCAGAATTATACATACTGACATCGTGCCATAAACACAAACATAAAGATTTGGTCTATAATACAATACATACAATTCAATTTCCACATTTTAATTTAACAATAGCTAATTATTGGCTCAATTATATTAATTAGAAACTTTTGACGATTTTACAATACTTTTATCCTCTTTTAATCTTTTTTTTCCTCCTCTTACAAAATTTTTCCATGCAATTATTATGTTGAGCTGTCACCCTTATAAAATGTTAAACATATATGAATCAGGTCTCATATTAAAAAACCGTATCAAAAGTGGGAACACTAAATTAGAACGTCCGACAACCCTTAAGACGAGGAACTTAAATATACAAAGCTAACTCAATATATGTGGGAAACCCAAAAAATCTCATTATAAATAAAAGAATAGTTCTCTTGTAAAATAATATCATCGATATTAATTTATAAACGGAGTCTCGTTATGCTACAATTCAACTTATCAGCACATATTTGAGGACAGAGTTCAATTTATTCATTCTGATGCCAAATTTGTCCATTTTGATGCCCACATTTATTGATATTTGGTGACAATGTTTAATTATTCATTGAGACGTCAATTTTGTCAATTACAATGCCCAACTATGTTGATATTTGATGGCAGTGCTCAATTTTTGTCCATTTCGATGCCCAACGTTGTTGATATTTGGTGGAAATGTCTAATTTATTCATTATTATGCCAATTTTGTCCATTACGATGTCCAACTATGTTGATATTTGGTAGTAGTGTTCAATTTTGTCAATTTCGATGCCCAATCTTGTTGATATTTGGGGACAATTTTTAATTTATTCATTATGACGTTAATTTTGTCAATTACGATCTCCAACTATTTTGATATTTGATGACAGTGTTCAATTTTATCAATCACGATACCCATCGATAAATTGAATGAATCAATTAATAAGAATGCGTTTTATAACAAATATCTATAACACCATTTTACCGAAAATGTTTCAGTTTGTCTAAATAAAATAAAAATGGGAGTGACTAGGAGAGGTTTAGCAGTGGGAGGGAACAGGTGGCAGGCTTATCCAAATGCAACAACCATGACTCATCCCATGCGACACCAATAGCCAGCCAAATCTTCAGTTTGGGTCCCACAATTAACTTTTGTTTTATTAAAATATTTTTTTTGATAATTTAGCTCTAGTATCTGGTCACAGTTCCTAGTATGGGTTTTCACGTGGGCTTTCACGTGCCTGCTATAGAAGACTCAACGCTTAATAATGAAGTGTTTGTTTGGTGGAGCGTTTTGATCAAAATATTGATAAAAAAATGCTACGTTTTTTTAAAATAATATTTCAATAAAGCGTTTTAAAATGCAGCGTTTTAAAAATATGGAGCGTTTCAAAAATATGTTATGTTTACAACTACTCTATTTATGAAAAATAGCGTTTTGAAATAGTTTTCCAAACGTATTTACAAAAATAAAACTATGTTTTAAAAACGCTGCGTTTTAAAATGCACCAAACAAGATCGAAAACATACAATACGTGATACGCGCTCCATCCGTGGTTTTGCAATGGAAACAAGTGAAATGAATACTGAATGGCTTGGGGTTTGCTGAAGTTTTTTTAAAATTGATCAATGAAATACGATCAGACCAATAGAAATTGGATCCAATTAATATGTTGATTTGGTGTTGAATTTGTAATTTTATAGAATCAGACTTTTGGATTGACCCAACTTTCAAATAAAAAAACAGAGAATCAGACCGAATTAACCTAATAGATTAGTTGTTAGGTAAAATTTTGTCCGATCCTTTTTCCAAAGTTTTGAATCACTCTAGTATTTTCGTTTTTTTTTCAACGGCAAAAGACAATTTTTAGAAATATTGTTTCGAAAATGTCATCAACTCCTTCAACAGCTCTGAATATCATATTAGATTTGAAATCAACATTATTGGCAACGAAACGGGGATCGAGGGGACAACGCCCCCGAAAGGTAGACGCTTTTTATTTATTTATTAAGTATGAAATTGTAATGGATATGTGCTGAGCTGAATGATTTTTTAGTAGAACGTAGGTGGATAAAGAGGAGGAACAAGGCTTACGATATATAGAGAGATAAAGAAGAAAGGGAAGAAATAGTTTGATTCATTATCATTTTGTATCGCGGTAAAAAAATGGATTAGATAGTATTTTATGTATGGCGGTACAAAAATTAATTCATCGCGTTTCAAAAATGGATTAGATAATTAAGACTTATGTACCGCAGTGCAAAAATTGTTTCATCGTGGTGCAAATTTGGATTATGTAATTAAAATGATGAATCACGTTGCAAAAATTGATGCAATTAAAATATTTGTATCGCGGTGCAATTTAGTGATCTCCATAGCGCGCCTTCGATTCATTAAGGGTATCGTAGTTATTTTGCCCCCAAAAATGACTTTTTCCGATTAAAAAAAAGAGTGTAATTTAGCGAGTAGAAATTTCAAAAAATGAACCGACCCGTAATTTTTCTTAGTTGTTATACATAATTGAATGAATAAATAATTTTGTCCCTGTTATAAAGTAATCACAAACTTAGGATAAAAAGTGTACTAGAGAAAGAGATAGAGAGAGAGTTTTATTCAAGCTGAAGAATTCCGGGGCGATTGATAACTTCAGGCTGCTCGATATTTATAACCGAGCAGCACACATATAATTGTCAAACATTGAATTGTTGGCACACAATTCCTCTACCTATACAATAGCCTTCCTCTACCTATACAATAGTCTACTGTTCATGTAATTGTCTATTCATAACACTCCCCCTTGAACATAGTATTGTAAGTTGAATAAGTGTGTCTCGATAAAAACCTTTAAGCCGAAAAACCCAGTAGGGAAAAAATCGGACATAAGAAAAAAATACACAACTTAAATCTGAATTGTGTGCATGGGCTGTCTCGTTAAAAACCTTTCCATGGAAAACCCAGTGGGACAAAACTATGATAAAGGGAAAAAGAGTACATCCATATATGCTCCCCCTTGAACTGACAAGAGTCAAGAGAAATCACCTTTGTAAATCTCGTAGATTTCGCATTCTAATATTGTGAACATGCTTTCTGAAGGTTGTAGTGGGAAGTGCATTCGTAAATAAATTTGCAGCATTATCACTTGATCGAACATATTGGATGCTGACCTCTTTCTTCGTAAATAAATTTGCAGCATTATCACTTTGGGCGGCACATGCGGCATTGTCTTGAAATAATATTGTCGGGTCTTTGTTGACAGGTAGTCCACTGACATTTTGAATATGCTGGGTCATAGATCGAAGCCATACACACTCTCGACTGGCTTCATGAAGTGCGATCATCTCAGCATGATTTGACGATGTAGCAACTAGCGTTTGCTTTTGAGAACGCAAGGAAATTGCAGTACCACCCATCGTGAAGACATAGCCGGTCTGTGATCTGGCCTTATGAAGATCAGACAAATAACCCGCATCTGCAAAACCAACCATTTCATCCTTTGATCCTCTGAGATAAAATAATCTCAAATCGATCGTCCCTTGAAGATAACGAAAAATGTGTTTGATACCATTCCAGTGTCTCCGTGATGAAGAAGAACTATATCTTGCCAATAGATTGGTAGTAAATGCTATATCTGGTCTGGTACAATTAGCAAGGTACATGAGGGCTTGAATAGCACTTAAGTATAGTACTTCAGGACCAAGTATATCTTCATTTTCTTCACAAGGACGAAATATATCTTTTTCAACATTCAGTGATCTATTAATCATGGGGCTAGTGAGAGGGTTTGCCTTATCCATATAAAAGCGCTTCAAAACCCTTGTTGTATAATTTGATTGGTGTACAAATTTTCCACTATGCAAGTGTTCTATTTGTAAACCAAGACAATAGTTGGTATGTCCAAGATCTTTCATTTCAAATTCTCCCTTTAGGTAATCAACTACTTCTTGGATTTCATTGGGAGTTCCAATTATATTCAGATCATCTACATAGACAGCGATAATTGCGAATCCAACTGCCGTATTCTTTATAAAGACACACGGACATAATTGATCATTCACATATCCGTCTTTCAACAAATGCTCACTTAAGTAATTATACCACATGCGTCTGGATTGCTTTAATCCATACAGTGATCGTTGTAGTTTAATTGCACATATTCTTTGGGCTTTAAGTTCAGTGCTTCAGGCACCTTAATTCTATCAGGAATTCTCATATAGATATCGGCATCTAATGACCCGTATAAATAAGCTGTTACAACTTACAACATCCATGAGATGCATATCTAGATTTTTCGAAACCGATAAGCTGATTAGATATTTGAACGTAATAGCATCCATTACAGGAGAATACGTTTCTTCATAATCAATCCTGTGCCTGGGAAAAACCTCAGTGCAACAAGGCGAGCCTTGTATCTCACAATCTCATTTTTCTCATTTCGCTTTCGAACAAAAATCCATCTGTATCCAATAGGTTTCACAGCTTCAGGTGTGACAACTATAGATCCAAATACTTTTCGTTTATTCAAAGAACTTAATTCAGCCTTCATGACATATATCAATTTGATCATATCATGCCTCTTTTGACATTCAGATACAGATTTTGGTTCGGGATCATTAGTCCCGTCATTAATTTCTTATGATACCGAATAAGAGAATATATCATCAATATTCTCCATTTCATCTCGGTTTCATATTTTTCAATTACACATGTAATTAATGGAAATCTCATGGTTATCGTTGCCTGCAGGGCTTACAAGATTTGTATGATCGTGTGTTTCTTCTGGAACAATTTCACGATCGTGTGTTTCTTCTGGAACACTTTCATGTGATTGGAGATTTTCAATCACTTTCTTTTTGCGAGGATTTTTATCATTTGAACCAATGGGTCGTCCACGCTTCAGGCGTGTCTTAGATTTATTTGTCATTTTATCATTTGGTAGCCCTTTTGGTATTTCAATTTGGGCAGGAGCATTTATAGCAACTACATGTGACTTTGTCACTCTCTTTGTGTCTATAAATGCATCTGGCAATTGATTTGCTACATTTTGTAAATGTATGATCTTTTGAACTTCCAGTTCACGTTGCTTTGTGGGAGGGCCAAGGTGCAATAACGATGATATGCACCATTTGATCTCTCTTCCCACTTGTTTCCCCTCTTCATCTAAAGGTGGAAACTTGTCTTCATTAAAATGACAATCGGCAAAGCGTGCCGTAAAAACGTCACCCGTTTTTGGTTCAAGATATTTTATTATAGAAGGAGATTCATACCCAACATATACTCTCAATCTCCTTTGTGGTCCCATCTTTATGCGTTGTGGTGGAGCAATTGGTACATATACCACACAACCAAAAACTCTTAGATGGGAGAGATTCGGCTCTCGCCCGAATGCCAACTGTATTGGGGAGTACTTGTGATATGCACTTGGCCTGAGGCAAATCAGTGCGGCTGCATGTAAAACAGTATGACCCCATACAGAAGTAGGGAGCTTTGTTCTCATCATTAATGGTCTGTCAATAAGTTCAATACGTTTGATCAACGATTCAGCCAAACCATTTTTTGTATGAATATGAGCTACTGGATGTTCAACATCAATCCCTATTGCCATACAATAATCATTGAATGCTTAAGATGTAAATTTACCAGCATTATCAAGTCTAACTTTCTTGATCATATAATCTGGGAATTGTGCTCTCATTTTGATTATTTGTGCAAGGAACTTGGCAAATGCCGTATTGCGAGTTGATAATAGACATACGTGCGACCATTTGCTAAAAGCATCAATTAATACCATAAAGTATTGAAATGGTCCACTTGGTGGATGGATAGGTTCACATATGTCACTCTGAATTCGTTCAAAAAACCATGGTGATTCATATCCAACTTTAGTTGGTGATGGTCTAATTATCAACTTTCCTTGAGAACAAGCACCACAATGGAGTTCATTAGATTGAAAAATCTTCTGGGTTTTTCAATGGATAACCACTAGAATTCTCAATAATTCTCCACATCGTTATTGATCATGGATGCCCCAATCGATCATGCCAAGATTTAAATGTTTCAGTAAACTTCAGGTTTACTATAGAATATGATTCAAATATTCTTATGATTGTACTATACAATCCAGAAGATAGAGATGACAATTTTTCCAATATACACTTGCTTCCGGAAGTGTTTGAGGTAATGCAAAGATATTCATAATTACCGTTGTTCATAGTCTCTATATGATATCCATTCAGACGAATGTCTTTGAAACTTATCAAGTTTCTTTGAGACTTAGGAGAGAACAATGCATTATTTATCATGAATTTCGTGCCTCCAGGCATTAGGAAAATTGCTTTGCCAAATTCTTCAATTATTTTGGCATTACCAGATATAATGTTGACATTAGCATTGTCAGCTTTGAGATAAGAAAAATATTTCTTATCTTTAAGTATGGTATCGTAGTGCGTAGTCTATGAAGACATAAATCTCCTCATTTGATTTTGGATTCAAACATATTTGTGATCTATTTCAATATGAGACAAAGAAAAATAAGATGAATAAATATGATAACATATTGAATGCAAAATACATATATAAACTTTATTGTGAACAGGCTAATATACATAGGAAAAACATATAATATTCGTACATAACAACATGTTACTTTTTCCACAGCTTTTATCTCAAACTCGGACCATAGCTTCATTCCTATGTTAATTTATTGTTCATGACCAATATCATCACTAATGGTATTGGTCATGTCGACGTTGGCCATATCACCAAAATCAAAATGAAGATCTGCAGGATTATTTTCAAGAAAATTTGTCTCAACATTCTTTCCTTTTTTTGTGATCTCTCATAGAAATCAACCAGATGTTTCGCCGTTCAGCATGTGCGTGCCCAGTGGCCTGCCATGCCACACCTAAAACATGAACTTTCTTCATTGTTTAGACGCACAGTTTGCCTACTCGAAGAGTTGTTTCTATCATCATCTCTGTTCCACTTCAGGTGGCGAGAGGAATTTCTATTATATGGATGATGATGATGACGATAGTTATTTCTTCAACGGCTTCTTCCTCGGCCTTGATTTCGACCACGACCCCGACCTTGTCCATGATTTCCTTGGCCTCGACCACGACCGCGACCACGACTACTACCACGCCCACGCTCTTGGACTTCATCATACATAGTCCCATTCGCTTCAGGGAATGGGGCTGAACCAGTTGGACGAGATTCATGATTTTTCATTAGAATCTCATTATTCTGTTCAGCTACAAGGAGACAAGAGATCAATTCAGAGTACCTTTTAAAACCCTTTTCTCGATATTGCTGCTGCAGGAGCATATTCGAGGCATGAAATGTGAAGAATGTCTTCTCCAATTCAGTGATTGTTTCCCCACATAATTTCAACTATGAGGTTATTTTATACATCATAGAATTATATTCACCGACGGTTTTAAAATCTTGTAGGCGGATATGAATCCAATTATAGTGTGCTTTGGGGAGAATGACCGTTTTCAAATAGTCATATCTTTTGTTCAAATTTTCGTGGACGTGGTGTCGTAAGAAAATCATGGCTTGAGCCCGATGTTGATTACTTATCCATTCATTATTGTTTCGTTGGATAGTATTTTCAAGGCTTCTGGCGGCCAGGTGGGTTTCGGCATCGATTTTCCAAGACATATAATTTTTCCCAGATATATCTAGTCTTTCAAATTCAAGCTTAGCGATGTTTGCCATTTGTGAAGAAAAAACTATAAAAATGAAACATATATATTAATAAAATTATGACATGAAAATTTTATTTATATGATAATCAGTACATGTTAAAATGTATGTTGAAAGCTATTGTAACTGCTAACAGGACATACACGATACAAATATACGTAATAAAAATCTGAAAATCGTTTGGAGGGTATTCAACAACGAAAACCAATGCGGTGCATACAATAACTAGTATGATAATTGATCGATGTATTTTATACGTCGATTTTATATGCTTCTATGACTTAAATTATGCTATTTCACTAGGCTTTTGGCTACTGATGTGACGACTCGACCCGGATTCCGGAACGGAATCCCAAGGTCGCGACACTAGGACAAGGCAAGGAGAGGACAAGCATGATGTAAATAATAGTGCTAGTCAAACAATAGAGCTATCAAGCTCTAAACATGGATGTGTAATAGTATAAAAATATGGGTAAACAAAAATCAAAGGTGCGAAAGCGTTAATAGAGTGAAGACCCGAGCTAATAAACTTGAAATCAACACTAAAGAAACCAAGAGAGACTATTGTCTCGAGAGGAGAAAGTACAAAACTCGCGTGCCGCAACATTGCGACTGAACAAACCATCGGCACTCAGTGGCGTTTCAACAACGAACAAACCTAATATAACAATTACCGACGGCTAAAGCATACCGGGGTTAACCAACAATGAAACAACTAGAATAAAGAAAAGCCCCAAAGCTACTGCGTGCCCGGGAGGCAACTAAATATAAAACTAAGACTCCGAATAACGGCATGACACAATATGTCGGCCCAAAGAAGAACCAAATCAGAACCCAAGTGTTCTACCCGACTGTAAAGTCTAAATAACTTTACAATACAACGAGCTCACAAGAATAGTACAATACAATAGACAAATCAATGATGCTAGATGAGATAGGAATCCACAAGCTACTACTCGGGAATGTCGGCTACTACAATCACGAACACACGAACACACGATCGCACGAACTAAGCTCGAGCTATCGATCAGTTGCTATCTGCTACAATCACGATCTACGCGGCCTCAACGTGGCGGACATGTTACTGCAACTAGAAAACAAAGTACGGGATGAGTCATAATGACTCAGTACGCTACTACTGAACAATATAACATAATATGAAACATTGTTATAATAACAGCAACATCACGTTACAACGACGAAACTCGTGAAGACGTGTCGTATACTTTACAAGAAATCTCTCCTTCTCACTTACTAAACTGTCCAAACGAACTAGGGTGGAATTCCCTGTTCAACACAAACCAAATGAATTAGAAAGTAATTCTCATGAAAGCATTACATGTAAGTATGTATAACTTTTTATATACATGTCAAGGCATTCATGAAACTAGCAAGTATGAGCATGTATATTCACATATATGCATATCAAGTCATAGAATTATCAAGTATAAATATGTATACCTACAGATATACACACCATGAAATTCAATCATGCGCAATCAAGATAAACATGGTCACTTTCGATCCCATGTCTCAATCAACACTTTGTTGTCACATAAGTGCTTGAAATAAATCACATAACAGGAGGATATGTTATAGAGCCGCTGCCGCAACGTAGATCCTGAAATGAAAACGGTTATCACGATTGTGGGTTGTCGGATGCACGTGAGTGATACATCGACCAAGCACGATAGTATTATTCCAAGCGCCCTAATGGTTACGACAAGGTACTCTTCTCCACTGTGATCAAATAGTGGAGGGTGGGTGCATGATGATGGGCTGGCGACCCATCACTACCACGAATCTCACAATTCGCGACGACGATACGTCGTTACCATCGAGACAAGACAAGTATGCCAGCTGGACTAATGGAATGACAAGTAGATTTTTACTTGGCACTAAAATCAAGTAATGAACGAGCTCGACAAGAGCGAACTCGTCCATGTCAAGTAGATGTTTACTTAAATAAAATCAAGTAGGAAACGAGCTCGACAAGAGCGAACTCGTTCAAGACAAGCAAGCATGTTATTCATGACATGTTCATGATTAATCATATGGATTACAAAAAGAGCCCGATTGAGTCTCAAGTATAAGTGTCAAGCTGTCTGCTCAATTCTATTCAAGTTCCAAAAGCTAGTAATCTAGTCCAATGGATTTCCAAGTGTTAAAGGATCTCACCACGATCCTAGTAAGGTCCAATCGTTCCTTAAGATCGACTCCGTTGAGTCTTTACTACAATTCAAACCAAATAGGGTATGAATGCTATATGCATTTCTAGCCCTTCTATGTTCTTGTTTAAGGCATAGCTAGGTTCTCGTTCCATTTAGGAACCCTAGTTCACGTATCAATAAGTCAAGCACGATTTGGTAGCCTAAGTTGATTTCAAGTTCGCAGCTCCACTTGTTAATGGAATACAATTTAAATACAAGTCAGGAAATCAACACCAATAAATATGCTTCATGAGTCATATTCTCAAATGCATAGAAGATAAAAATCTCAACAAAGGTAGGAACTATGCATTTAGTCATAATCTAAATTAATCATAGAATTTCATATTCTAGTATACAATCAAGCTAAGTTATTTACTTAACCATTAACTCATCATATATTGACCAAGACTACTATGTTAGTCTAGGGTAGTTAATCAACAATGGTATACACATTACAATATCCCTGAATGGTAATCTATTCTTCAAACCAAATCAATCCTTCTCTACTCGATGTTCATTTACCGAAAGATACCCATTCTAACCGTTGGAATTTCAACTTAGTAATAACTCATTCTGGTTAGCCATTTTGTACAATTGACCAATAGCTCATCATAAATCTAAATTTCATGAATCTTACATATTCCTAAACTAGGCTCTTCAAACTATAACTTAGCCTTTTAAATCACTTCATTCGGATTTGCATTCATCCAAATATAGTCACTTCAATTTCATGATAACAATCTGATTTCCTGCTATTACACATTCTGTCCCGTCAACTTGGAAATTCAACCATTAATTCCTCACAACTCCAAATTTCACGAATTTTATATATTCAGAAACTAGACTCTTGAAACTATAATTTAGAACTTTAAAGTACTCTATTTGGACTTGTATTCATCAAAATACAATCACCTCAATCCCATGGTAAAATCTGTTTCCCCTGTGACAGTCTCACTGTCGCAGCCATGATTCGTGACTAATGAAAAATACTTCCTTAACTTGAAAATTTATGAAACTTTACAGGGAGTTACCTAACATGTATAGTTATAACATATCCAAGAATCGTAAAATTATCACGGACGGAATTGCTACAGTATTTTTCGGAAAAAAGCCTAAAACAGGGACGACACCCATTTCAAAATCTGTTGTCTTTTTCTTTGCTTCCCAAATTCTCAAACAACTTAATTTTGTTAACTAACAATATTCTCATGATAGTATCACCTAAGGACTTCAATTGGAGTCCTAAACGCAATCAATACACAAATTCACCAATTCCTGTCTCACCCGACCAAATCTCGAAATCTCCCAATTGAGACCCGACAAACACGAAAAGTCGTAGGAATTTATCCTAGAGCTCAAAACAACACTTTAAAATTTTAATTAACTCCATTGAGTCAAAATACGATTTTCCAAATTCTAGGGCAATGTATAATTTCGGGATTATTTTCTTTTGAATTTTTAAACCCAATAACAAGTAATTTCAATTACTAATTACTTCAATAAACTCAACAAACCCAACAAATTCAACCTCATGTTCAACAGCCCCAAACCCCATATGTTTACAAATCAAATCTCATCATCAAGACATGTAATAACTCACAATTCATGGGGAACAAGTCTCTAACACCCTAGCATCAACTGGAGCTAGTAAGAGAAAGTAGGGGGTTTAGTCACGTACCTTAAATCTAGAAATCAAGAACACAAAATAGATATATAGATGGATGAAGAGAAATCAGTCACGAGGAGCTTTAAATCCTTGTTCAAGTCTTGAAATTCGGATGGGTGGAGTTATAGGAACAAGATACAATCTTCAAGCATAAACATGGCTTCCATGGGACTTCGATCTTCAGTCATAAGGGAAGGATGAGGGTGGAAAGAAACCGAAGTTTAGTTGGATGGAAGAAGATAGACGAGAAGAGCTTCGACTTCCGTGTCTTAGCTTGAAAATCGGATGAAAGAAGCTATGGAAACTCAAGCTTGAACTCCAAGAACACCTAAGGCTTCCATGGCATCTCACTCTCTCCCTCTAACACTCTCTAACCCACGTTTTTCTGGGGGAAGATGGCTGGAATCAAGAAGAGAGAAAAGAAAAGAATTGAATAATGCCACTGCAAGTCTAGCACGCCAAATAGCTAGATGAATCCAAGATAGATGATAAAAAATCGTGCAAATAAAGAAATCCTACTTGCTAGTCTCGGGACTCAACAAACATGAGGTGCCAATAAGTCAACATTTTCATAATTGCTTTCGGTTGGCACTAGATTGGAATGAAAGTAATAGATATTATCTAATGGAGACTTAACACTTAGTCTAAAGCTAGTGGTATATGGTGGGTTAAACAAAACCAACTCCACCTACCGCACTCCAAAAATACTAGTAAATACAAATAGCTTTTATTATTAATAAAATACTAAATGTTCTAGTGCTTATTTAATAAAGTATGTCTACACTTATTTAATATTAAAAGTGGGTTTAAAAAATGTTACTTAATCAAATATATCAAAATTTTTGTCAAATTCATTTATCTATAAAACCGGAATAGATAAAATATCGGGGTTTTACAACTGATATATGTTTTCGGTGAGTTTTGTAAGTTTCAGGGTTTTTAGTGAAAATATGCAAAACTCCAGGGTTTTATATGTAAATTCCAAGAAGGGGCAAAGATGAAAAATGAAGAAGAAACGAAGGAAGCTCAATCTGGAGACCTTGCGGACGCAAGGTACCTGCACCTTGGCACCGCAAGGTGGGCGCAAGACGTTTGAGAAGCGAAAACCAAGGCCGAGAGACATGGAGACCCTCGCACGCTAAGGTACTCAACACCTCGCGACCGCAAGGTGGTCAGAATGCGACTTTTTCATATTTTCACACAGAGATTCGATTGGATTACAACTCCCGGGTATAAATTGAAGTCGGATGCCAAGAGCCACAGAGAGAAAAATGGCTGGGAGCAGTCTTAGGGAGATTTTAGATAGTTTTTAGGTTGTATAACATAGTTAGATTGTGTAATTACAAGTATTGAAGATCAAATCATGTTTCCATTCATCTCCATGTGCTGTTCATTGTCTATGATGAACTAAATCATCCTTAATCTAGGAGGTGGGAGGTAACTTGTATCGAATTTATGTTTTGATTCATATTTATGTTCATTCAATTCTTGTTGATTGTGGTGTTTATCAATCCCTATATTATTTTGCTTTGAACAAATGAATGTAATCGCAAATAATAAAGGCCTAGAGGTGCGGATGACCAATGTGCATATCGCATTAATGCCTACCATCACAATAAATTGGCATGCTGCATGAGTGATAAGCTCACCATCACAATATTGGACCTATCGACCGAGAGATTCATACATGATCTAGGTGACAGATAGATCATAATCTTGGTGACAACTAGATTGAAAGTTCCTATGCTAAGGATATAGAATGGATGAATGTTGCGGGGATGGAGGCTGAACCAATAGTTCAACAGTCTATATCTATCTTTAATGAACGAACCCAAGAAATTGAATGATAATTATTGTGAATTGAACATAAAGGAGATACAAGTGAAACCCATAATCCTAGATTGCCACCCACTATAAGATCTTCATATCTGTAGTTACTGCTGATTAGTTAAAACACCTAAATATAAATAGTAGTTTAGAATAGAAATAAATATAAAAACCCCCTTTAGATTAATAATTTGCTATCAATAAAGTGCACTGTTCGTGATCTCTTGTCTCTGTGGGTTCGACCCTTACTTCCAATACTATTCTATAATAGTCTTGTCCACTTGCAAGGAAAAAGATTAAATAAAACATCGATCAAGTTTTTGGCACCGTTGCTGGGGACAAGCTAGTTCACGTAGTTAGTTTGTTGGTAGCGTAGTTTTTAATTTGGTTTTTAGTTTAATTTTCAGTTTTTTATAAAAAACAAAATACAAAAAGATTTTATTTTATTTTTAATAGTTAATTGTTTTTAAATTGATTTAATTTATTTTATGCACGGTCGTCGATCTTTGAATCCTAAATTGGTAGAACTAAATCAAGATATAAATAATATTAGAAGAAATCAAGAAGATCTTGAAAATCAAGCTTCCCAGTTTGATAATCAAGAACGATTTAATCAAGAGGATCCTCTGGTTGATCCTCCAATGGAAGAAAATAATATCGAAATCACGAAAATCGATTAACCAGTTAACAAAGGAATCAAAGAAAAGAAGAACTTGCAAGAAGAAATATGGAAGTAGTGGTAAATCAAAGAACTATTAATGATTTTAGTAGACCTTCATTAAATGTTGTGACATCATGTTTAGTCTTGCCAGATGCTATAAGGAATTTCGAACTAAAATGTCATTATTTTAATGCAATACCATCTTTTCATGGAATGCCTAATGAAGATCCTGTCAGTTTCTTAAGAGAATATGAATACATGATGAGTACTTTTCCTTTAGGAGGGTTGACTGAAGATCAAATTAAAATGAAATACTTTTCCAGTGCATTAAAAGAGTTGGCAAAGCGATGGTTTATGAACTTAACACCTAATAATGTTTATACTTGGGCTCAATTATATGATTTGTTTATGAGTAAATTTTACAAGCATGCATCTCTTACTGAATATAGAAAACAAATCATGTCATTCCAAAACGATCCAGGTGAAATATTCCATGAGTCATGGGATAGATTTAAAAATCTGCTCATTATGTGTCCTCATCATAATTTGGCTCAACATGTGTTAGTGCTTCAATTTTATCATGGTCTTTCGCCAGGCTTACAAACTATGGTTGATAGTGCGGCTGGTGGTTCTATTAATAGAATGACACCTGAAGCACTAGAAGAATTATTTGAGATGTTAAGTATTATTTCTCAACAGAAAAGTGCTAGAGGTAAAAATAGAAGTCTATATCAAATACAAGATAAATCAGATACTCAAGCTCAATTTGAAAATTGGCAAATTCAAGAAGCATGTGCTTTATGTGGATTATATTCTCATGCTACTAATTTTTGTCCATCAAGTGCTATGTATTATGAACAGGCTAATGCTATGAATATATACCTTCAAAGGCCAAGGAATGATCCCTATTCAAACACTTACAATCCTGGTTGGAGGAATCATCCTAACTTTTCTTGGGGAGGAAATAAGCCTTTACAACCTCAACAATTCCAGCCTCAACCACCTCAACCTCCACAATTTTCAAATCAAAATCAGTTGAGAATTGAAGAAGTTCCAAAACAAGATGGAGCAAGTAAAGGTCAAGAAGCATTGATGAAATATATGCTTGAAGAGATTGAAAATCTAAAGAAGCACATTGACTTCGAAGCGAAAAAAAGAGAAGAAGGGAAGTTCCTAGTCAAACCGAGCAAGCCAAGTCAATCACCGTCTTGCGAAGCGGTAAGGTAATAGGTGAAGAGGTAAGTGATCTGATCTTCTTCTAATGTGCCGTCTGATACAAGAAAAATCACGAAAAGGAAATTGAAAAAGATAGTGATAAAGAGAATAATGAATCAAGTAATCAAGAAGTTGAAGTAGAAGTAGAAGTAGAAGTTCCAAATAAAGAACAAGAAAAAGAGGTCCAAAATAAAGAAAATCCAATAGAAATTGAAAAGGAGGTAGATCAAGAAGAAGAGGATCCTTATATGGCTCCACCACCTTATGTTCCTCCAATTCCGTTTCCAAGAAGACTTATGAAAAACCGAATGGACAAACAATTTACGAAAATTTATAATATGTTATCCAAAGTGAATGTTAATCTTCCTTTGCTTAATGTTATTAAAAATATTCCAGCTTATGCAAAGTTTTTCAAAGATCTTCACTCAAAGAAACACAAGTTTGAAAACAATGAAAAAATTATTGTTTTAAAGCGTAAGTCTTACGTTTTACAACCCGAACTACCCCTAAGTTGAAAAGATCTGGTAGCTTTAATATCCAAGTTTCCTTGGGAAGCTCTAAAAAGATGAAAGCAATGCTAGATTTAGGAGCAAGTATTAATTTGATGCCTTTTGCGGTCTATAAACGCTAGGGTTAGGAGAACTAAAACCCACTACTATGCAATTACAATTAGGCGATCGTTCGTTAAATATCCTTTGGGTATAGTGGAAGACATCCTAGTTCGGGTTGATAAACTAATCATTCGAGTTGACTTTGTGGTTCTAGAGATGGAAAGAAAGATTTGCACAAATAATGAAGTCCCAATATTGTTGGCGGACCTTTTATGGCTCTTGCCAATACAATGATTAATGTGAAAAATGGTAAACTCACAATGTCAGTCCTAGGTGAAACTGTTGAAATCTCTGTTTTTGATGCTATGAATAGACCTAGTGACATAAATGCATGTTTTTCAATAGATGAAATTGAAAAATTATCAACTGAAACTTTTGAAGAAGATAATAAAGATGAAGACTATGAGAGAGATAGATTTATAGTTTATGATGATAGTCCTATCCCGCCTATAAAAATTGACATTGATGAGATAGAAAGAGAAATAGAAGAGGAAGAAAGACAAGAGAGAGAAAAGTTAGAAGCCTGTAAAAAGAAAGATAAAGAAGATATAGAGAAATAATCAGAAAATAGTTCTGATAGACCTGATAAAATAGAAGAAGATAGTAATGAAATCAAGGAAGATGAAGTAGATATTCTGAAATCTCTCTTTGAAGAAATTGAGATAGAGAACGTCGAAGTAGAAATTAAAGAAGATGATAAAGTAAAGAATGAGGAGACTAAAATAAAAGAAACAATTAAAGCAAAAAATTCTGAATTTATACCATCTATTAAATCTCCTCCAATTGAAGAATTAAAGCCATTACCACCCCCATTTAAAATATGCATTTTTAGGGGAAGGTAACACTTTGCCTGTTATTATAGCAGCCGACTTAACGAAAGAACAAGAACCTAGTTTATTAAAAGTTTTATGGACATATAGAGAAGCTTTAGGATGGTCCTTAGCTGATTTAAAAGGTATTAGCCCATCTATATGCATGCACAAAATACATCTAGAAGAAGGTAGTAAACTTTCAAGAGAAAGGCAAAGAAGACTTAACCCACACATGGAAGAAGCCTAAGTAAAAAGAAGTTCTTAAGCTCTTAGATGCGGGTATAATTTACCATATCAGGATAGTAAATGGGTTAGTCTGTTCAAGTAGTTCCTAAAAAGTCGAATTACAGTTATTAAAAATGAGAAAGATGAATTAGTCCCTATAAGAACAATAACTGGTTATAGAATGTGCATTGATTTGCGAAAACTTAATGCGGCAACCAGGAAATACCACTTTCCTTTGTCATTTATTGATCAAATCCTTGAAAGAATAGCCGGTCATGAATACTATTGCTTTCTTGATGGTTTTTCTGGTTACAATCAGATCCCTGTTGCACCCGAAGACCAAGAGAAAACAACTTTTACATGTCCCTTTGGTACTTTTGCTTTTAGGAGAATGTCATTTGGATTATGTAATGCACCAGCTACTTTTCAAAGATGCATGATTTCTATATTTTGATTTAGTTGAAAGATGCGTTGAAGTTTTCATGGATGATTTTTAGGTTTTGGAAATTCTTTTGATCATTGTTTAGAAAATCTTACATCGGTCTGAAAAGATCTTGTGAAACAAATTTAACTTTAAGTTGGGAGAAAAGTCACTTCATGGTCAAACATGGAATTGTCTTAGGGCATGTTGTTTCAAATAAAGTCATTGAAGAAATAAAGCTAAAATCGAAGTTATTTCACAACTACCCCCTCCCACTTCAGTTAAAAGTGTTAGAAGTTTTCTAGGGCATCTTGGTTTTATCGAAGATTTAAAAGATTTTCCAAAATCGTAAACCTCTATGTAACTTGTTAGCAAAAAGACAAATTTATTTTTGATAAAGAATGTTTAGAAGCTTTTAATTTATTGAAAGAAAAATTAACTACTTGCATTTTATCAAATACGATTGGTCACTTCCTTTTGAAATCATGTGTGATGCATCGATTTTGCAATTGGAGCCGTGTTAGGACAAAGGGTAGATAGAAAGCCTCATGTGATCCACTATGCTAGTAGAACTCTAAATGATGCACAATTGAATTACACAACTACAGAAAAAGAGTTTTTAGCAGTAGTATATGCTTTAGAAAAATTTAGATCATATCTGTTAGGATCAAAGGTGATAATATTTTCTGATCATTCTGCATTAAAATATCTATTATTAAGTAAAGATGCTAAACCAAGATTAATTAGATGGATGTTATTGTTACAAGAATTTGACATTACAATCAAAGATAAAAAGAGGCAGAGAATGTCGTAGGCGACCATTTGTCTAGATTAAATTTTCACCCTTGCTTGAGCGTCAATTTCTTGATGATCTGTTCCATAAATGATGATTTTCTGATGAGCAACTTTTAGCAATTAAAGATTGGACCCTTGGTATCTTGATTTTGTCAATTACTATGTGTGCGATATCATTAATCGATTTTGATCATTATGAAAAGAAGAAATTTTTGAAAGAAAAATTATTTTGGGAAGCACCTCATTTATATAAAATTTGTTGATTCTTTAATAAGGAGATGTATTCGAGAAAAGACCAACAAGGTATTATGGAATTTTGCATGGATACTCTTGTGGAGGTCATTTAGTGGAAACAAAGCTGCTAGAAAAATTTTGCAATCGGGTTTATATTGGCTTGTTTTTTAGAGATTGTGAACTGTTTTATAGAACATGTGATAAGTGTCAAAGAACGGTGGAATAGGAAAGAGAAGCGAAATGCCCTTGCATATTAATTTGGTTGTTGAAATCTTTGATGTTTGGGGTATTGATTTCATGGGTCCTTTTCGAGTCAAATAATTGTGAGTATATTTTAGTAGCGATGGATTATGTATCTAAATGGATTGAAGCGGTAGCAACCAAGACAAATGATGGCAAAAGCAGGTGGTTAAATTTGTAGAAGATTTGTTTGCTAGATATGGAGTACCTAAGGCCATAATAAGTGACCAAGGAACTCATTTACCAATAAGTTATTGAATAATGTCCTCAAAAGCATGGTGTAACTCACAAGTTAGCTACACCTTATCATCCTCAAACATCCGGCCAAGTAGAAGTAAGCAATAGGCAAATTAAAAGCGATATTAGAAAAGGCTGTTAGGCCTAATCGTAAGATTGAGAATCTAAACTTAAGGATGCTTTATGGGCATACCGAACTGCTTTTAAAACCCATAGGAATGAGTCCATATAGAATGGTATATGGCAAAGCTTGCCATTTACGGTTGAAATGAGCATAAAGCCTATTGGGGTACGTTAATGAACTTAGATTTAACTTTGGCTGGAGAGGAAAGATTGTTTCAATTAAATGAATTAGAAGAACATAGGTTGAATTAGTATGAGAATGCTAAAACATATAAAAGACCAAATATCATGACATGGGGTTAGCCAACAAGATGTTTCATCCGGGGGATGAAAGTGTTACTTTTTAATTCTAGACTTAGGCTATTCCCAGGAAAATTGAAATCTAAATGGTACGGTCCTTTATAATTATGCAGAATCTATCCTCATGGAGCTGTTGATATTCAAAATCCTAAAAATAATGAAATTTTCAAAGTTAATGGACACGACTCAAGCCATACCAGAGGCGATGTCGGTTGAGCAACAATTGAGTTAATTCGTTTGGTGACAATGAACCACCCGAGGATTAGGCTTGCGGTAGGTCGAGGCAAGAAAGGCGCTAAGTGGGAGGCAACCCACTATTTGGACCCCCATTGCTTTTATAGTTAATTTAAATATGCTATTCTCAGTTAAATGTATTTTTGGACATTTAATTTTTAATTAAATATGCCAAAATTCAAGTTTAAGGGAGAAAAAGCATCTTAATGTTGTATTTATATGTTGCTAATAATTTTTAGTTTAGACTTTTGTTAAGTTTTTTGCAATCTGAGGAAAGTTAAGAAACATAACGAGAGTTAACGGAAAGAGGGCTAAAGCTGCAATGTGAAAGAATGAAAAAATCAAGATGGAAGCG
>CM028381.1:55542427-55572967 GCA_013146195.2 Codonopsis lanceolata
TGAAAGGTTTACCAAATTTGGAAAGAATTATTCAAAGGTATGTGGCTGCCAAAAAGGTAAACAAACTAAGGCTTCATATCTTCCCGTAACCCAATGCACTTCTAGATGTCTAGAGATGATTCACCCACCTTATGGGTCCATTGAGGTAGAAAGCCTTGGTAGAAAAAAATATACCTTTATTACGTGTGGATGACTTCTCTAGATACACTTGAGATGATATTTTCAAGAAAAGTCGAGAAACTTTTGAGGCATTCAAAATTTGGTACAGTGTTATGAACTTGTATGATCTAAGTTTATTAGGGTAGATCGGATCATGGCACGAATAAAAACTCATCCTTTTCTAATTATTGTGCCTCAATGGTATCTCACATGAATTTTCTGCTCCCAAAACTCCACAACAAAATGGAGTGGCGAGAAAGAAAGAAACGAGGACATTACAAAGAGATGGCTAGGGTGATGTAAACTCAAAAATTTGGCTAAACGATTTTGGTGAAGCCTTAAATCTTGCTTGTCACATTGGAAATAGGGTGGCTTCTTAAGACCGGGTAGCACAATGACTCCTTGAAATTTTTCTTGGAAAGAAACCAACCTTGAAATACTTTCATATTTTTTGGTTGTGTATGCTACCTTCTCAATGATATAAGAGCCAACTATCCAAGTTTGACTCTAAGAGTGATAAATGTGTTTTCATGGGATATTCTACTAATAGTCGAGACTTCTGAGTTTTTAATCTCGAACTAAGACTATTATGGAATCCATGAACATTGTTTTGATGATCTAACCGATCTTGGTCACAAAACTTGAAGAGAGATGTTTGAGGATCCTAGATTTTGGAGAATTTGAACCCGAAGCAAGGCTGAGATCCGGCAATCCGGCAAATAATCGGAATGAGTGCAGTGCGGCGATCTGAGGTGAAGAAATTCGGGATGTGTCACCCAATGTGCTTCAGAATGCGGCTACATCGGAAGACACATTGAGCTTGAGAGAACTGAGAAGATGAAAGCTAGCTGTAGCAATTCAAATCGAGGAAAACAGTTAGTCGGGTTGGTGAGCAGATTGATATTCAAGCAAGATCCGAAGAATCATCCTCTCACCTCAAATCATAGGTAATGTACAAGATGGTGTGTCAACAAGAAGGAGGAAAGGTAAAGTGGATTACAAGAAACTTGCATGCATGTCCACACTCGATTTTGATGAAATACATGCTTCATGTTTTGTTTCCACTATTTAACCTAAAAATGTACAAGAGGCTCTCAAGGATGAAAGCTGGATAAATGCCATGCAAGAGGAACTAGATCAATTCACAAAAAATGATGTTTGGTATCTAGTTCCCAGACCCACTTCAATAAATGTTATTGGAACAAAATGGATTTTCAAAAACAAAACAAATGAAGTGGGAGAAATAATAAGAAATAAAGCTAGACTTGTGGCTCAAGGGTATACATAGGTTAAGGGGGTGGACTTTGATGAAACCTTTGCGACTGTAGCCCGCATTGAGTCCATTAAATGCGCTTCTTGCATTGCGTGTTTTCTTGACATAACTCTTCAACAAATGGATGTGAAGAGTGCATTCTTAAATGGCATTCTTGAAGAAGAAGTTTTCGTTGAACAACCAAAGGGTTTGAGGACCCCCATAAACCCAATCATGTGTTTAAATTGAAAAAGGCTTTGTATGGCCTCAAACAAGCTCCTAGAGCTTGGTATGGTAGACTTACAGATCACCTTTTACAAAGTGGGTTTAGAAGGGGAGAGGTGGATAAAACACTTTTCATTCAAAATCAAGACAAACATATTTTGATAGCTCAAATCTATGTTGATGATATTGTGTTTGGATCCACCTCCAAATCCTTGGAAAAAGAGTTTGTTAATTGCATGACTTCCACATTTGAGATGAGTATGGTTGGGGAGTTGACCTATTTTTTAGGAATTCAGATTAAACAATCACATGAAGGGATGTTCATATCTCAAGCCAAGTATGCTCTTAACTTGGTGAAGAAATTCGATCTTGAGAATGGAAAACATAAGAAAACCCCTAATGGGTACATCCAATAAACTTAATAAAGATGAAAAATCGAAAGTGTTGACCACTACCTTATATAGAAGCATGATTGGAAGTGGCGTATTTTAACGCCACCATCCGGATATCATGTGTTTTGTTTGTGTGCTAGGTATCAAGCAAACCCAAAGTCTCTCAGAAAGCATTAAAAGAATAATCCGATATGTTGGTGAGACTTATGGCATGGGTTTGTGGTATACTAAACACACAAACACTAATCTTGTTGGGTTTAGTGATGCTAACTGGGCTGGCAGTGTTGATGACATGAGAAGTACATCTGGTGAATGTTTTTATCTAGGAAATAATCTGATTTCATGGTTTAGTAAGAAACAAAATTGTGTAGCCCTATCGGCAATTGAATCGAGTATATAGCCTGCGGTAGTGGATGTACACAACTTTTGTGGATGAAACAAATGATCAAAGATTATGGTTTACACAGTAATATTCTAACCATGTATTGTGACAACATAAGTGCGATAAGCATAGCTAAAAATCCTGTTCAACACTCAAGAACAAAGCACATAGATATAAGACACCATTTCATTAGAGACTTAGTTGAACAAGGCATTATTTGCATTGAACATGTTGGAACAGAAAACCAATTGGCTGATATTTTTACTAAGAGTCTAGATTTTGAGAGATTCATAAATCTTAGGAAATCTCTCGGTATGTGTGCCATGTAATCCCTCACTTGTTAATATATATATATATATATATATATATATATATATATTTAGGCATATTGCATTGTTTTTAGGGGGGCACACTAGTTTTACTCTGTATGTTTTAGTACCTTGTTTGATTGTCTTGGTTATACATTCAAGATGTATTGTGATCTTGTTGCTCAAATTCTTCTCACCATCTCCCTAAGAAGTTGTATTGGAATTGAAAATTTTCTTTTGAACCACAAAGGAAAGAGCTACCTTTTGAAATTTTTGGGATGCTGCAATTTGTCAATGTACTATGGAGTTTAGACTTACATGGGTTGATCTTGATTAATTGACTCCCTTTAATTGACAAAGTGTGAAAGCTACCTAACGGAAAATAGCTACCTATGAACAAGGTTGTGGCATCGTTCTTTTGGTACTGTGAATCCTCGGATTTCATGGGTTGATCAATAAGTTAAGTTGCTACCCTTGGTAAATAGTGTGAAAGGTTCCTAGTGGTGTTTGTTAATTTAGCTTGAAATAAAGTAAAGCTATTCTCATAGGGAAATAAAGTACCTATTGTGATTATGGGAGTAATTGTGTTAATTTGGTGAAGAAAAGATGATAATTTGGACATAAAATCACAATTTTGGCGAATGTGTTTTCCAATGCAACAACATTGGGAACTACATTCAGATGATCTAGACATATCACATGTGTGTGTTTGCATTCTTTCATTTGTTTATTTCTTCTGCATTTTTTAGGCATGTTTTCTAGGTCATATAGTTGTTGAATATCAGCCTCTTAAGTCTCTGTTCTACTAATTAGTGCATGTTTGCTTCATTGTTCACAAAGTCAATATTTTATGTGGATGTCTAATCTGTTGTGTTCTTCATGAGGACCTGAACTGGTATTTTAGTCTGTGTGTGACAAACTTGTGTGATTATAATGTTGGTTAAGTATTATTTGTGCATTCTTAAAATACTTGATCAATTCTGCTCAATTCAAATTTTTGAAATCAGATATCAGTTGTTGGTTTATTTCATTAAATTCCCCACATTTTTCTCATGATCATAACATCAGATTTTTATCATATTTCTATTGGCAGTTAGCATTTGATTTTTTATCCATATTTTTGAAATTTGATTTTTTGTTTTGGGTCTCCTCACCTTCTCACATTAATGACTCAACGGCTAATTACGAATAAGTGGAAGAATTAGTGTTAATTTTGCAGAGAAATAGGTCACAGCTCAAAGGCAATCTCTCTCATATTCCGGCAATCAACTCAGTTTTCTCTCATCTTCCAAATCCAGTTTCTCTTTTCATCTCATTCATTCTCCATCTAAGCATCTTCCAATGGCCTCCTCTTCGTCGAATCCTAAATCCCCAAGAACTGACTCACCAGCTGATGTAGCAACCAATGAAGCTACAATCAGCCCCCTGTCATCACCTGAAAATCCAACCACAGCTATGGTAGTTGCTCAATCATTCCCCGAACCTCTGACAATGATTCTTCCAGGCGAAAAAGGGAATGCGATTGATGTAGATAATCCAGGAGATTTATCTGGGTTACCTAAAATTGGTAACCCTAGCACACGTAGATCAAAGAGGCAACGCAGAATTCCAGCAAATTATGAGAATCCTAGTGTATCGGAGGTTCACGCAGCCAAGAAAAACAAGGTTGAGAAAGGTATTTTTGAGGAATCGGTGGAAATTGAAAGCGACCCAGACGATGAAGATTTTGTTCCACCGGTTGGCCTGACTCCTTCTGTTCAAGAGCCATTATCTCCACCGGCATCTCCTAAAATTACTCCAGTCCATGCTGACATTCAGGATGATGATTATCCCATTCCTTCGCCCCACATTGTATTCCCAGCAGATTCATCTCCTCAACCAAGAAAAACCCCGGCTGTTGAAGTAAGTTCCCCCTCTGTCTCAAGCGATGATATTACTGTTTCTGATGAAGATAATGCTATGGCTGGGAATCTAGTCAAGCTGAAGAAGGTGTCTTCTTCACCATCTGGTCAAGAGCCTCAGCCAGAAGCTATGCCCAGCCAGCCCAGTTCATCAGACTTTGATGACAGTTCTGATAAGAACTTTGAGGGCAAAGAGGGAACTCCTGAAGTCAGTGAAGATTCAGAAGAAATCCCTGTCCGTTTTACAAGAAGTAGACTGGCTGGCACCAATGTTGCACCCAATGCTGCAACATCCAAACGCTCAAAGTCATTGGGTACCCTTTTATCTCTTAAGTTTATCTCTAAACCTGCTTCAGTTAGGTACAATACTTCTAAAAATATTATCGATGAAAGAAATATTCTGTCCTCTGAACTGCAAACATATAATCTTACCTCCTTCTTCACTGATAGAGGCCTACTGGACACTGTTTCATCTGCGGCACCTTATTTTAGGGAATTAATCCACGAATTTTATGCTAATATTGAGAAAAGAATCTGTTCCCCTTCTGATGCTAGTTTTGAGAAAGTTTTTGTTAGAGGAAAGTGGTACAAGTTTTCACCTTCAATCATAAACTCTATTCTAAACACACCACATTCTGGACCATTTGATATGGACATTGATTTGGACACTTGTGTATTTGAAATGACTTGTGGCAAGTTGTCTAAATGGCCTGGTAAAGGCATTTCTCTTGGTACTTCTCAACTTTCCTCTCTCTATGCATTTCTTCATAAAGTTTGCTGTGCAAATTGGTCTCCTACAACAAATTCCAACACCATTACAGAAGAACATGCTAAGGTTCTTTATCTAATTGGAACTAAGGCCCCGTTTGACTTTGGATATTATGCTTTTCGTAAAATCTCATCAATGGCTGAAACTGGAGGGGACAAAAGGTCTTTGATTTTTCCTTCCCTGATTTATAAGATTCTTGTGTCTTAGGGCTACTCACCTCTACCTTCCACAAGATTGTCACCCCTTCTTGAACCCCTTCACTTTTCTGCCAAATTATTAAGGGGTGATAGAATTGTTAACTTACCTCTCAGTCATCCGTATGTTCATACATCTTCTGTACCTGGCACCTCACACCAAACAGCCTCACCTTCAGTACAGGTTCCCCCCACTATTTCATCAAATGTTGCAACATCCAACATGTCTACACATCCAATAGCCCCAATCTCTATTGCTTTTGTAAATGAACGGCTGCAAATGGTTAAGTCTCAGTTATCTATTCTCACTACCCAGTCTACTTTCCTCACCTCTTTAGCTGCCCAGTACACAGCTTGGCTAGATCTTCATTCTGGTCAAATAAGGGGTGAAGCTGCAAGTGTTCCTGAAGCTGTTTTTACTCCTGAAGCTGTCCCTACTATTCCTGATGCAAGTGATCATGATGCTGCAGCTGCTGAAGATGATTCTGAAGCTCAGCAAATCTGATTTTGTGTAATCTGTAATGATGGTTGTTCTGAACACCTTTTCATAATTGTCATTCTATGTCTTTGAAGACTTGATGTTGGTTGTTCTGGATTGCTCTTTGGTTTGTACTCAGTAGTTATAAACAATGCTTATGATTGTTATGACTGCTTGATTCTGATATCATGTTTAGGGGGTGTTTGTCACTTCTAATTCTTGCAGGACATCCTTGGATATTGGTTTTTGCAACACTTGTTCAGGATTTGACCAGAAATGCTCAACAAAGGGGGTGATTGTAAGGGTAAAATAGGCAAGGCCTATTTTATCTCGTTTTCACCTTTCTTGGTCAAAGAAGGTTTTTAAATTAGTTAATTTAGGATGTAGAATTTTGTGTTAAAATTAGTTTAGTTTTGGTAGAAAAATCTTTCAAAAGATTTCGGCCATACAAATTTGGTAACTAAATCTTGGCAAGCAACTTAGTTATTCCAAAAATCAAGAATTTGATTATGTTTGGTAAGATAATCTTGCAAGATTGGAAAGGTGTTGATTTTTTCTTTAATAGCTAATCCCTTTCCTTGTAGGAGTGTATCTCTCTTGCTGTATGTTTGTAGGTTTTGTTGTATATATATCGAGGGCTGGAAGTCGTGCAGTTGCAGAGCTTGAAAGAGAAGAACAAAAGGCATAAGCTGAGAGCAATATCATAGAAGTTTAGAAGCAGTCTTCTTTTCAGTTGTACAGCAGCCGATTGTAGCTTCTGATGTTACAACATCGGCAGCTACGTTGAATTCTGAAAAACTGTTTTCTTGTACTTCCAGTTTTTCAGTTTAAGGAAGCTGAATCTGTTTTTCTTCCCACGTTTTGGTTTAGTTGTTTATGTGAGATTTTTGTGGTTCTCCAAGATACTTTATCTTGTGAGAATTTTTACTAGTGATTTCACTAAGTTTTTTTTCATTGTAAAACATTAATCTTTTTAGTGAATCTTGTGTGGCCTTAAGGCTTGATCTACAAGTTTTAAGCTTGTAGATTGTTTTGACATACACCTATTTCCAATCCTTCTGTTTGAACCCGTATTATTTGAACAATCTTCCGCTGCTACTGTTTTGCTATTGTTTACTGTTTTCATTGTGTTTGCCATTGTTGCTACAATCACAGCAACATTGGTGATCACATTGACATCTATTGAGAATCCGTGCCTTCACGTTCTTTCATGGATCTTTGATTCCGACGAATGTAGTAGTTTGGTTTGCTGCTCTGGGTTTAATCTCAATGGACACTGGTCATTTTGGGAGGCAGAGAGAGGAAGAGAGAGGAAGGCTCAAAAGTTTGAAGGCTTGTAAAGAGTAGAAATGAGAGAGGTCCTTGCTTTTAAAGGCTGTTTGGGGGGAGCAAAAAGGGGGAAAACCCAGTGGGATTTTATATGCTGTGCACGCGACATGGTATACGAGGCATCGCATTAAATCTGCCTTAATGGACACGTATTCGAGTAGACTTCTTTTGGCAGACGGCGGTTACTTCCTAACACATCACTTCAACACGCGCCTGGCACCCGCCTGCATCATCAATCGTCGGAAAGCTTAGGCTCATGCACCTATGATCAGTTTCTTCGACAAGTCTTGCCCAAATAAAAATGATTTAGTTCTTTAGCGGCCAACGATGAATCCTATACATACAAGATATTATGCTTCTCGCTCCAAGCAAATGTGCTTGCCAGACAAGAAGCAGTCACATGCCAAGCATGCAGTTACCTTATCACGAGTGGGACACATGCATACCTTATGTCGCGGCACAATTCACAAGCGGGCATAGATATGCGCCCGGCTTCTCATGCAGGCATACCAAGCAGGCACCCTTATATTTGTTGTCTGGGGCCAAGCATGTAGCGAGTAGACTAACATCTTAGCGAGCATAGCTAACCTACTTGGGAGTTGCGCTAGCGATTAGGTCGAGCGTGGGGGAATCGATCTTAGAAATCCGCCCCCACGTTCTGGACGTGGCCATGATCGTGTCTGCCTTTTTCGCTCGGGCACTTAATGCCCACGCCCTAGCCTTCAAGGTTGGCCCTATATAAACCCTTCTCCAACTCAAGGGAGAGGTACGTTCACTTTTAATAGGCCTAAACTCTGTCGAATTGCTATTGCATTTGTGTGTTTACTGATTATCACACCGGAGTGCATTTGCACCCTGCCTAGTTCACGTGGATTTGGAGTGATTGACATGTTTGGGTCATGAAGAAAGAAAACCCAGATATCCTAACTTATTTAGTCCAGTGTATCTATACCTTTTTTAGATACATCAGACTCCAAAGAATGTATTTGCACTGCTATAACGGGACACGAAGGCAATGAATGTGAATCCCTTGTTGGTCCTAGATGAGCAAGATAGTCTTTCCAAAATCTGTTCCCCAGTGAGAGGAGGCATCTTATTCTTTGTCTCTGTGTCCTAGCTTTCATAGTTTACATTTGAGCCAACTATCCCATGATTATTAAAGAGAAAGCCTTCCCAATTGCTAAGGCTTCACAATCACTGTTTTAGCGTTCACACAACATTGAACATGTATTTTCCACAACTTAATTTGTGGCATACCTCAAACGAACATTCCAAGTTTCACTGATAAACGAGCTCTTCAAATAGGAAAGGGTCGAACACATTCCTTGGGGTTGCTCCCCTTTAGCCAGATGAAGGCACGAACGAATCCATGAACCTGCGTTCAGCTTTGGATACCCAGGGTTCTCTCTCATCAAGAAATAAGAATGAGTACCTGCCTGGCTTTTATTTTATTGATCTATCTAACATCTCTCTTTTCTTTTTCTAGGAACCCTTCCGTCTCTTCAACCTCACCTTATTGGGATTGCCCACAAAATTCTCCTTCCTTTTTTATCTCAAGATCGCTCAAGTTTACGAAGCTACGTACAACCCCAAGATAACCTCCACCAAAATGGGAAATCTTAGAACTCACCTAGTTTCCTCATCCTTGAAGAGAACTACTTTCAAGTATTAATTCCTCAAGCTTCCTTCTCATTTCACAGTACCTCATGGTACCAAGAGGGATGTATAACTGCCTCTGCAAAAAAAAAAGGGATATGTATTTTTGAAACAATTCATGAATATGATAGGAACTGACAGCAAACCACCCAACTTTTCAAGCACAAGAAATCAACATTACACATTGTAACTATTTCAATTAATTGTATTAACCCCTTGGAGTCAACAGCAAAGGGGGAAAACAACATATGTAATGAGGAACAAGATAGCAAGAACAAGCTTAAAAAGGATTAAAATTTTAATCAGGAACCCCTTGTTTGGGCTCTTTAAACAATAAAAACTCTAACAGTGACCGTGGCATAATCCATGCAGTACTGAATAGAGATGACATCATATTCAACAATGCCTAATGGGGAAATGGAAAATACCCCTTTTCTATTCCCCTGCCAACTGCCAACTGCCCCTCCTTCTCCATCTAAATTCACAAACTATCACCTCAGCCATCATTCTGAAAGCGTGTAAATTATTTCCTGAATTGAAGGTGCCGTGTGGGTCAACTGTTGTTCCCTTATTTATAGTAGTGTATCTCAATGTATCTACCTAGTCTTTTGTACAGATTGGTAATTGATTTCCTGCCTATATAATTATGTACAGATTCTCAGGATTTGGTAGCTTAGGATTGTATATATTTGAGATCTCTCAATGGAAAATGTAGGCAGCGTGTTCCTTTTCTTTTGCTTTCTTTTTCTTTCTTCCCTTGAGTCAGTGTGTGTCTTAGGTTAGGAGGAGTCTTTTGTGTGCTTTGTTTGCCCAGGTCTTTTATGGTATCAGAGCCAATCTGCAGCCATGGCGGATGAATCTATCCTATCGACCAAAACCTCATCTCCAGCCGTTTCTTCTTCAAACCTCGATTCTCGAACTGTCATAAGAATCCATCTCTCCCCATTTTTTCAATATCCAATCCTTCATGGGTAATTGTCATTTAACCAATGATAATTATCGAATTGAGTTCCCTTTATCTCTGTTTCAGACACTCATAGAATCACGTAAACTATCACCAAAAAATTCCTCCGTCAAGATTTTTGGAAGACAACATCACCCCAAATCCGCTTACCTTCTTTCTTTCAAGCCTCCAGCCTTGTTGTGGGTGGATAGTGGCCACAAGATCCCCTAAGATCCAAACCGAGTCAATTCTTGTAAGACAAAGACCCGAGGCATGGGAATTGCTCGCTGGCGATTCTGTGTCGTCAAGAATCCACATCCGTAAGTTGCAAGACGACTTGCACGATCCGAGAAAGACTCATGATATGACGATGGATGACTATCTTCTTCGAGCAACCACGATTGCTGATTCTCTCTCGCCACAAAGCAGTGAGGAAGTCACCGATGATGTACACAACGCCGCATTCTTGGCGGCCTTGGCCCTTCATACAAGGAATTTATAACAATGCGTAACGCTCGTCTCTACGGCTTCTATTTCGATTTGTGTGATTTACTACATACAGAAGAAGCTCTTCAGTAAAGTTTTCTAACCTTAGCATAGAATCCACCACAAAGACTGCTCGCAATTAAAAATTCTCGCTAAACCCGACCGCACCCATTCCTCTCCTCCACCCCTTTCTCAACCTTCTGCTTTGTGCCAAATGACCATCATGGGGTCAAGGTCGTGGACGTGGTGGTCGCCATAATGGTAATGGTCGAGGTAAAACCGGTGGCGCAACCGAGGACATAATGGTCAAGGCCGGAGGCCGCTTCACCGCTAGCCATCCAAAGATCTCATTCTCCTATACGTAACCCTAGCCCCTATCGCCTCGACCTAACTATGCCTCCCTACCCTTACCCAAGCCTTGATACTCCAGAACTCCGCCAGCTTGTGCTTTAAGCCAGACACACACCCAAACTTGTACCAACAAACAATTATGCCTACCATACCCAACTCTTGCCTTCCGTTACACCTCACTTTCCGTGTTACCAAAGCCCAGATGAAATCCCCCACGTAACCATAATGTTTCCCAAGTTTCATCCGCCATGGCTCCCGGTTCGCTTGTGCTAGATTCCTGGCAACCAATCACATGATCGCTTCTCCGCATCTCTTTGTCTCACTATTCTCCGTATTAATGTATGGATTCTGCATAAATCGCTATTGGTACAAAACTGCCCATTTCATACACCGGTCAATCTTGTTTTGTTCGTGGTAATCGGTTTTTCATCTTAAAATGTCTTGTGTGTGCCGTCAATGATCGTTTTTATTATCTATTCAAAATTTTCGCAT
Organism: Codonopsis lanceolata; assembly: GCA_013146195.2. Classification (NCBI taxonomy): domain Eukaryota; kingdom Viridiplantae; phylum Streptophyta; class Magnoliopsida; order Asterales; family Campanulaceae; genus Codonopsis; species Codonopsis lanceolata. The sequence goes on from CM028381.1 coordinate 55,553,745, forward strand.
GATAATAACTGCTTTTTTGAGCTTGACGAGTTTGGTTGTGTTAAGGACCGCCAAACGAAGCGTATAGTTCTTTCTCGCAATAGTTCGGGCGGGTCAGATCATTTAGAGTTTCAACCATCTCGCTAAAATAAACCATTGGCCCTCATTGGTGAACGTGCTCCGCAAGTATCCGCATGCCTGCCTCGGCCATCCATCTTCTCAAGTTTTTGATTCTTTAGTCAAAAGAGTTCGGATTCCGCTTAACGGTTCCAATAAAAATTTAGGCATGTGTCATGTATGTCCGTTAGGGAAGTCATGTAACCTGCCATTTTTTCTTCGTTCTTTTAATGCCAAGAAACCTCTTGAAATGTTACATTTAGATGTTTGGGCCCCGCCTCCGCCATTTCTAACTCGTTTCAAGTATTATTTCTCCGTTGTTGATGATTTTTCACGCTTTTACTTGGTTATTTCCGTTAGTTCACAAGTCCGATGTGTTCCCTATTTTTTCCAAGTTTAAAACTCGTGGAAAATCAACTCTCGAGAAAATTCGAGCTATTCACACTGCAAGGCCATACAAACCGATGGGGGTGAATTCATAAATAGACAATTTGACGCTTTTCTTACTCATCATGGGATACGCCATCAACTTACGTGTCCTTATACTCCTCAACAAAACGGTGTGGTTGAACGTAAGCATCGCCACATAGTTTCGATGGGGTTGTGTCTCTAGCTCAATCTCATGTCCCCAATCCTTCTCGGGTTGAGGCTTTTTCCACCGCTGTACTTGATAAATAGGTCGCCTATGCATCAATTAGATATATATCTCCTTATCAAAAACTTCTCAAGCGGGTTCCGATTATCGCCTTTTAAAGACTTTCGTGTGTTTGTTTTCCTCACTTGGTACCTTATAACAAACATAAACTCATGCCAAAATCCACTCCATGTGTGTTTTAGGATATGATCTGTCATGAAAGGATATCGATGTTATGACATGCATACTCACAGATATATATTTCTCGACACGTGTTATTTGATGAATTGGTTTATCCTTTTTCCTCTAGTACACAGTCGCCACAGCATTCCCCGGCCCGAGCCAAAGACACCCTCATTCTGACTCTCATCAACACTTCCAAATTGTGTGCCGAACTTCACTTCTTTGTTTCAAGTATGGGTGATGGCATTTTACCTACTCCTACTCACGCAGCCTAGTCCTTTTCATTCCAGCTGCTCCGACCTTATCCGTAGCCGCTCACCTGATTCTCCATCCCGCCACCCCGCTCCGCTTCTCAGAGTGCAAGTCGTCACTCCCCACCGTGACACCACCCGTTATTCCCACTAATCTCTCCACCGGTTCCAAACCACAATTCTCTCACCATCCATTCCTTTTCATTTAGATAGTCCTATTGTGAACTCCGATTCCACTCCACCTCCGAAATTTCGTGAGCATAAATGAAATAATGTCTCGATATCCTCTTCCGTAAGCTCTAGTCAGCCGTTAACATCGCCCACTTTTTGAACCCCGAGCTTCAAACAAGCAACTGGCTTCCTCAATGGCAAAGTGCCATGACCGAAGAGTTAGAGCACTTCATAAAAATGGAACTTGGTCTTTGGTTCCTCGACTACCCAATATGAATGTTGTGGGTAGCAAGTGGGTCTACAAGGTTAAACGCCTGGCCGATGGTTCTCTTGAACGCTATAAGGCACGGCTTGGCCTGCCCAAGGGTACACGCAACAGAGGGATTGACTATGATGAGACTTTTAGTCCTCGCCGTCAAACCTCCTACCATCCGTTTCTATACTTGCAATCGCTCTCCCGCCATCGGCCAATTGAACAATTAGATGTCGAAATGCTTTTCCGAACCGTATTCTTAGTGAAGAAGTCTATATGGCTCACCACCGTGATTTGGTGATCCTTCCTATCCTCATCATGTTTGCAAGTTACACCGAGCAATCTATGGGTTAAAAAATACACACCCGTAGCGTGGTTTCAGAGACTCCACGATTTTCTCATCTCTTTGGGTTTCTTCAACAAAGAAAGCAGTATAGTTCTCTATTCATTCAACATTCTCAAATTTCAACGGTCGTCTCCTTGTCTACGTTGACGACATAATTATCACGGGCGCTTCATCCGTGCAAAGGACTAAGGTTATTGATCAAGTGTGCGCCAAGTTTGATAGTCGAAAATTGGGCCCTCTCGCTTTTCTTGGTATTGAAACGTCCCGTGATTCCTCCGCACCTCCTCACTACTCACCAATCTCGAGCATATGCTTTTCGACCTTCTCACAAGAAGTTCCAAATGGACAATCGCAAACCGTGTCCACGCCTATGCTTCCCTGCATCAGACTCACCTGCCCTCCGCTTCCGGTGATCCGTTGATCGATGTTACTTCCTATCTGAGTATGGTAGGCGGTGTTGCAAGCATGATCTTACTCTTACTCGCCCCGACATTGCCTTTGCCACAACTGTGTGCGGTTCACATGCATGCTCCACGATCGCCTCATTTACAGTCGTTAAACGTAATTTTACGCTTTGTCAAGGGTACTATTCATCTTGGTTTGACGATTCGCAGCCTCCTCCGATACTTCCTTACGTGCTTTCTGATGCCGATTATGGGTGATCCCGATGATCGCCGATCTACGACCGGTGCATGCATTTTTATTGGTCCAAATCTAGTCGCCCGACCGCGAAGAAGCAATCCACTGTATCCCGCTCAAGTAGTGAAGCCGAGTACCGAGCCCTTGCGACCACCGGCCGAACTTCGCTGGTTCTCCTTTTATATAGAGAACTTGGTCTCTTTCTTTCGCCTCCGATTCTGCATTGCGACAACATGTCTGCCTTTGCACATGTCTCGCAATCCTGCTTTCATGCTCGCACTCGACATGTGGAAATCGATTACCACTTTGTCCGCGAACTTCAACAAAGGCGGTTTTCTTCGCTTAGCCTATGTTTCTACTCGGGATCAAATTGCCGATATATTTACGAAAGGGTTGGCTCAGCTCGACTTTCATCGCTTTCGACAAAACCGCATCTTCATCAAGTTCCGCTTTGGTTCATGGGGGTGAAAGCGTAAATTATTTCCTGAATTGAAGGTGCCGTGTGGGTCAACTGTTGTTCCCTTATTTATAGTAGTGTATCTCAATGTATCTACCTAGTCTTTTGTACAGATTGGTAATTGATTTCCCTGCCTATAATTATGTACGATTCTCAGGATTTGGTAGCTTAGGATTGTATATATTTGAGATCTCTCAATGGAAAATGTAGGCACGTGTTCCTTTTCTTTGCTTTTTTCTTCCTTGAGTCAGTGTGTGTCTTAGGTTAGAGGAGTCTTTTGTGTGCTTTGTTTGCCCAGGTCTTTTAGAACAATGGTTTCCATAAAATGAGCTTTAGAGTGGGGAACTCGTAAAATAAAACATGGAGGTTGGAGGAAAGTATAGATATGGAATGTCGAAAAATTAAGCGGCAGCGATAAATCGGCGACGGTGGATGCTGGTGAGATTTGGCTCTTCAAGGACTGTCACCATGTTGTATGGCAACATAGCTGTATGTGTGTGTGTGAGTGTGTTACCTATGAAAATGGTATGAATATATAGACTATCATACTACTCCTTCCCTTTCAATTAAATAGTCAGAGCGTGATCAAATTTATTAACATTTTAAACATAAACCAGTTGGCCAATCTACTATACAATAGAGGTTTATATGTGTGTAATTGACTTGGGATAATTAACAGTTAAGATTTATTATTTTACTTTAATCTTACGACCGTAATTTCTTTATCATGTAGCATGTGTTAATCAATTGTAAACCTATTCATATTCACGTTAATCTAATTGTAATTGTAACTTAATTCAAATTGTATTAGTAACTAAAGGCTTATTTTGTGGGCCGAGAGAAAAAAAAAGACGCTAAGTGATAATTCATTTTGTCATTATTCTTTTTACGCTAATTCATTTCACATTATACGCTTCATTTATTTAGTTTCTTCTTTGTTAACGTGCATAACTGAATCAATTTAATTTTAGTCCATTAGTAAGTTTTGAATTTTTTTTATTTTTTATTTTTTATTTTTATCGTAATTAACTTGATCAATATAATTTTTTTCGTCCGGCAATTTAGTATAAAAATAATTTTAAAAAAATCGTAAGTTTTGTAATTTGAAATATTTGTTTTTTTTACTTTTTAAATGTTATCGTAATTAACTTAATCAATTTATTTTTTGAAACTGAATCCCAATTTAATTTATGTCTAAGTTTTAAATATTTATATTTTAATTTTTTTCTTTTTAATTGTTATCGTAATTAACTTAATCAATTTAATTTTTTTCCGGCCCGTAATTTCGTATACAAATAATTTTAAAAAAAATCATAAGTTTTGTAATTTGAAATATATATTTTTTTCTTTTTAACTGTTATCATAATTAACTTAGACAAATTATAAAAAATATTTAATTACATTATCTATTCATTTATTAATAAATTTTAATGACACGATCGAGAATATTAACTCGCTTTCTTCCCACTTGCAAAAAACTCTCCCCAACTCCACTCTCGCAGTCAAGTAGCAAATCTCCAAATTCAACCCTTCCTTGAAACCAACCAAACCCTATGTTTTAATTGCCCCAAAATATTCAATTAATAAAAAGAGTAAACTTATTCGGCTAAATTCATAAATAAAATCATCTCTCACCTTCGAACGGATCGGACAAGACATAGGAGTGTCTAAATTCTGGAGACACGGTTAAGCGTTTTAATATATCTCTGTAACTGATGGCTCACTCCTTTGCAGGAGCGTTTGATATCTCTCCATTGCTCCATGAATTCCATTTCTTTTTCTTCCAAAGTGGGGTCGAAACTTGTCAACTTGATGGTGTCTTCATTAGACACATCCCACTTATTAATTTACTAGGACCAAGTCACTCTGCCGGAGGAGATGTTTAATAATAACAAGCACAAAGAAAAGAAGTGCGTTCATGATGGGTTTCATATTATTGTACTATGAGGTAGTTGACAATAATAAATGGAAGGAAATTCATCCAATTGGTAAGTTACTGATTTCCTTGTTTACTTTTTTATGCAATAATATGTGTTATATATGATATTTCTGTGGGGTTATATTAGTTAACGGATATAAAATATACTACTTGTTAATTGTTTTGAGCTGGTTATTTATATATGTATTCGTAGTAAAGAATTACTCTGTTTAAAAGGTAGAATAGCCATAAGGCGATAACAATGAAATAGGGTAATAGCATGACAAAATGACAATTATGATCCGAAAATTATGGAATTGTAATTATTTGCACTCCGGGATTTGATTCGTTGAATAATTGATTTTCGGAGTCAAGTTTGAGTAAAATAAATTATATGGAGTAGTGTAACTAACTCCTTGTAGGTTTGTAATTTATTTAGGGGATGGTTATACCCTTATATATATTACAATGTAATAATAAGACATTAGTCTTTGATGTTTATAGGCTAATAAATAATTAGCGGTTGTGGCCCAAAAATGTTATAATAATATAATTGACCCTACATGGTTAATTTGTATAACAGTAAAGTATTAAATGGAGAAATAATATACTAATCCCTACATGTTAAGAATATTATTATGATATTGTAATTGACTTAATTTACGTAGTTAAATTGGAGTTAATTAATAGTTAAGTCAACTGAATAGTTTAATTCCAACAGGGATTAAAGTATTTAAATATTATTATTCCTATACTAAATTTATTAAGTTTTGGCAATAATTGGCAGTGAATAAATTGAGATTATAAAGTATAGAAATAATATTTGAAATTCAGTTACGTGAAGTTGTAAAAATTGATAATGTGCGTATACCTATTTGACCCACCTTCTAGTGGACCTATATTTTCCCAACCCAATTCACCTCTTTTTTTACGGGGCGAATTGACCCAACATGTTTTGACACCGCTAAGCAGGCTAGTGGAAAAACATTTTTGGTTGGGCCTGGGCTGAGGGCAATCTTGGACCTATGCAGTACGTAGGGCTAGCCTTCGACAAAAAATTGTGTGATTTAGTCGGAGGGCATAATAGGATTTTTTTAAAAAAGTGTTATATTAAGTATTTCTCTTGGGATGTAAGGTTGCATTTTTGTTGCAATCGATGGTCAAAAAAATAATCTTCGATATTTTTTGGATAGAAAGTTATAATGTCATCTCTCTTGTATTTTTATGGAGTTGTTTTTATTTTGTAATCATTGGTAGTAAGAATATTTTAATTCATCATAAAAATTCCGTTGAGAACATGAATTTTAAAAACAGGTAAATACAAAAACAACCCCCACAAAAAACACACTTAGATGGCACTTGAAAACTTCCCCGCTAAAAAGTAAAGAGCAATGATATATGCAATACTATACTATTTTGGATTTTTCATTCTAAAAGTTCACTTTCAAAAATTATGCTTATAATTTTTATAATATTTCATATTTACACTTCACTTGTGTTAAAACCACATTTGTTATGCTTAACCATTTTTGTAATATATATATATATATATATATATATATATATATATATATATATATATATATATATATATGGCAAAAGTATATTTATCCCTCCAAAATCACACTTTTGAATTTTTGACTTTTGAGTTACCATTCCACTCTTTCTCTCTTTTGGTTGTATTTCTCTTTCTCTCTCATGTCTTCTCCATATTTTCTCTATCGTGAAACCATCTCTTCTCTTTTAATTATGTTTAAATATTTTTCTCACTTTAAACAAAAAAAAATAGTAATTAAAACAAAAATAATAGTTCCGGAGTCAAGAAAACAAAAATATAAGAGATTAGCAAAATAAAAATAATTTATGGAACAAGTCACTATAAAAATATAAGTTACAGAATCAACAAAACAAAATAATTTAATGCGCAGGTTAGTAAAATAAAATAATTTACGGAACAAAAGTTTTAAAAAAAATCTTATAAAAAAAGTAAAACCAAAATATGTTAGTAAAATATAAATATTTGATGGAACAAAAATAATAGTTACGAAGTCAATAAAACAAAAACAATTTAAACTGAGGTTACTAAAATAATTTCGTTATTTTTTATTTTAGCTTATTTTCTTATCAGAAATTTACTTATTCATAAAATAAAAATATAATTTATTAAAAGTAATCATTCGAAATGAAGAACTTATTTGAGTTCAAATTTTATTTGTAGGACGGAAAAAATTCAAGTTTGTTCGAAGACATTCATTCTACAGAGTTTTTGAATAGTATAAAGTGTTTAGGGTTATCAGGTCATGAATTGACACTTAAAATTGATGTTCTAGTAATGCTATTGAGAAACATTGACTATGCTGCAGGGTTGTGCAATGGAATCAAGACTAATCATCATAAATCTTGGGGATCATATTACTGAAACAAATTTTTTGAAAGGAAGCAATATTGGAGAAAATGCTTTTATCTTAAAATTGTCAATTACTCCATCCGATGTAAGACTGTCTTTCATGTTCTAAAGAAGACAATTATCATTGTTGGTATCATATGTAATAACAATTAACAAGTGTCAAAGTCAATAATTGCATGTAGTCGTAGGTCTCTTTTTGAAGAAACTAAATATTGATATACGGTGAAAATGAAAAACCAACCAATAAGATAACAAATGTTGTGCATAAGGAATTTTTTACAATCTATAATAATTAGTGATATACTTATGTGTAATTGTTAATAAACTATTTCTTCTTATTTTATCATTTAATATTTTTTATCCTCTTTATTTTGTTTATGTACGATTTAGTTAATGTGCGTTTAACGCACGGGTTAAAAAAACTAGTTGTGACTAACTTTAATGGCTTTAATATATCTCTTAATAATTATTTTTTTCAAATGAAAACTATTTGAGTAGAACGAAGGGAGTAACATTAATAGGTTTTATGAGGGAATATTACTCGAAGCCAAGTACAGTTAAAGGGCAACAAAAATAAAACCTTAGTCTAACTTACAAAAATTAAAGGAGAAATTGCGGGCGGTCCTTTTTTATAAGTTTTTAATCTCTTCGATCCCCTATGTTTTCTTAATCGATAAAATACATTTTTGAGGATGAAAAGACGACTTTGTCATTAATGAACTAAACACGCACTAAAGATTACTTACCTAGTGTATCGCAATTCATCAATATGTTCATCGCAATGCATCTCAATGTATCAATTTATGCATCACAATGTATCAATTCCTACCTTAATTAAAATTTCAATTAAAAATAAGAAAACTTTGACTAATTATTTATGGAAATCAATCAATTAATTTATATTCAATCTAATTGATTTCTTCTTTAATTGTAATATGAAGCAAAATAAGGAAACTTTAAGTACATATTACGGAAATTAATCAATTAATATTTATTCAATCTAATTGATTTCTTCCTTAATTATAATATGAAGTAAGATAAGGAAATTTTGATTACCAATTTACGAAACCAATCAATCAATATATCAATGATTCCTATATTAATTAAAGTATCAATGAAAATAAGGAAACTTTGACTACAGATATACAATGAACCTAGTTAGTCTATGCAATGCGATGCATGCTTTTAAATCGTGATGCATAATTTTGTACCGCAGTGCATGTTTTTTGCAGCGTGATTCATGATTTTGTGCGGCGCGATGTGTATGTATTGCGATGCATGATTTTGTGTAACTGAATAACAACTGTGCGTGTTTTCTATTCATTAAGGGTATCATAGCCTTTTTCCCTTCAAAAGTGTCTTTTTCCGATTAAAAAAATAGGGTACTGTAGCGATTGAAAATGTTCGAAAAGGGACTGTGAGGTCACCTTACGGTACGGCTCTTAATTTTTAAGACAGAGTCTCACTCTTTTCATAACTCAACCCACCTTATATGTGGTAGCTGAAGCAGATCCGTCCTACATAAAATACCGTAAGACCATCTTTTTTAAAATTTTGCCGTCTCCGAGTACCTTAATATGCCAAGCACATAATAAGCATGTTATATTTTGGTAACAAATCTCCATATATTCCTTAAAAATTACACACTTCGATTCATACAAAAATTATTGTATATTTGACCGATACAAATTAACGAAAAACAATTAACTTAATTATTAATATTACTTTGATGTGTAATTCATATGGCTCATAATTAAAGTAAATTTAAAAAAAGTAAAACTAAAGTGGTAAATTGTTATTCTAAAAAATAAAGTTTCAAACAATATAGGGTTTGTTTGATTTAGCTTATTGATATGTGTTGATTACTTAGGCCATGTTTGATGTAGCTTATGGGTTAGTGTTTATGGCTTACGACTTCTCATAAGTCATTTAGAGAGTGTTTGATTTCAAATGTGGAGTAATAAGTCATAAATAGAGTACAAGCCAACTAAAGCACAACTCACCTTATAAGTCATAAACATTAGAGCCGGTGCTGAAGGCTTATCAGATCAAAAAAACGGATGAACAGTGCCATTAAATAAAATTTTCATATTCCAAAACTACCTAATAATAATAATTATTATAATTATAATTATAATAATAATAATAATTATTATTATTATTATTATTATTATTATTATTATTATTATTATTATTATTAGTAATATTAATAATAATGATCTGCCCGGCCCAACTGGCCCAAGTCTTAAGTCACATGCTCGGCGCATGATCACAACTCAATCAGGCGACCATCCTGCAGTTAAGGCTACGAGGAGAAGATTAAATGGTTCTTGTGCGTTACGAGCAGGGTCACAATCCTTAGTGAGTAAATGATGTCATCGAGCTGGGGGCTTAACCAACGAGCAAGAGCTTATAGCGAGCATGGGTTGTCATGCTCGTGGATTCAAGAATTGTTGTCAGCTGAGGACGGTTATGTCCGAAAACTTCTCCACTTGACCGTTGTCGTTAATGGGGCAGTTAATATGCCCGCCATTAATGCCATGATTGATTAGTGGGCAGTTATGAGCAGTTATACTCTCTGGCGGCTATAAAATCCCCTGAGAAAGAAGGGGAGAGGTACGTGACTTGACTCTAGAGCCAAAACTCTGCTGAATTGTATACTCATTTGCTAGTCTTGGACTAATTCTTACGTCGGAGGGCCTTTGCAGGGAGTGCCCCTGCCTAGTTTACGGGTTGTTTCATTTGATTGCAGAGTTGGGCTTTGGAGCTTTTCAGATACGTTGAAAGCCAGGTATCCAGTTGGACAGATCCAGTGCGCCCATAAGATTTTGGACGCATCAGTTGGTTCCGTTGCCGGGAAACAAAGTAGTTTTGCGGTAGCAGTTTTTCATGCTTTAATATTTGTTCTTCGTAAGCTTTGACAATGGCAGAAAACGGTGTTAATGGTGTTAGTGGAAGTCATCGAGAAGAGGGGCAACCAACTCCTAGTCTTAATCAATTGGCTGGGAACAATCCTCCTCCACCACATGATGCACACCACCAACTCAACCAAAGATGTGGAGTGTATTCTTTGGCTAGAAGTGTCGTGGCAGCAGTTGGTCTGGCACATGAGTTTAGGGAAGAAGCTCTTCGTCAAAGAGCTATATACTTGGGGCAAATGCATCAACTTAATTTGCAGTTGATTGCCATGGGTAAACCGCCTTTACTCATTGAAGTGGACCCTTTACCAGCTTTAACAGCTCTAAGTCAGGCTGCAGGTGGATCCACGACGGGGGGTAATCAGCTAAATCCATTGATCATTCCTTCACAGTCGCGTATCCAGGGTACAAAGGTACGCGATCAGCCAGAAGGTAGTAGGGCTAGCCACAGGGTTGTGCCCAGTGTTCATTCGCGGTTGGGACCGCGTGTGGGGGATGACTCTGCACAATCCCGTCATCAAAGGCGATCACCTTCCCCACGAAGGTCTCATGCACGCAGGCTCCGTTCACCCTCGCCACGACGATCGCACGTTCGTAGTCATCGTTCTCCGTCTCCAAGGGGATGTTATGCTCGTCGACATAGAACTCCATCTCCCAGGAGATCCCAAGGGCATTTACCCCATCATTCTCAAGAAAAGAGGGATTTGCATCGGCCACCGCACCATTGCTCACTTGGGGTGACTCGAGGTTCGGTGGCGCAGGGCGGGTGGGGTTACTCCGTTGGAGCTATGGGTCCCCCACAGGTCCCTCCTATGCCTGTGGTACAGCCTCAGCCCGGGGGTGGTTTGCCTACAACCATAAATATGCAGGATTTTGAAGAATTGAAACGATGTATGGAGGCCTGGGAGCAAGGTTAAGCTCTAGAGCTCTAGATGGAAATTTTTTGGGTACTTCAGCTAGCCCGTTGGCGCCCTGGATTGAAAATGCGCCGCCAGCACAAGGGCTCATATTCCCAAACATTAAGGAGTACACAGGGAAAACGAAGGCAAGGGATTGGTTGATGTCTTTTGAATCACAAATTGGTTTAGTGACTTCAGATGGAGCCTTAAAGATTAGGGCTTTTGTGGGCGCTTTGCAAGGGAAGGCCTCAGCTTGGATGGGAGCTTTGCCACGAAGATCAATCAATAATTGGGCCGATTTGCGAGCAAAGTTCCTGGCAGATTTTGGAACTGCGGGCATATTGGCAAAGACAAGGGATGACTTGTCGAAAGTCAAGCAGGGAACACATGAGTCAACGGCTAGTTATCTGGAACGATTCACCAAGGTGCTAGAGCAGGTCCCAGGGTTGACCGAGCAGGAAGTGACTCTATGCTTTGAAACGGGCTTGCTCGAAGGTGAGGGTGAATTGAGATTGAAGCTGAGCATGCGAGAGCCAAAAACACAGGCAGAAATGCTAATGCGGGCTCAGAAGTGGTCTGCCAGGGAGACGGCAAAAAAGGAAAAGAAGAAAGAGAATAGTGAAGCTGCTGGAAATACCAAGGGGAATGGTTAGGCTGTGGGCGGAGGCTATAATAAGGGTAAGTCGCGATATGACTGTCCAAGGGAATTTCTTCGCGAGGCAGATCTGACCCCGCTCAACACATTGCGCGAGGATATCATGTACGAAATAAGAGACGAGCTTCCTCGCCCACCTCGCATGAATCCAGAGACAGCTGATGCTCGGGATAAGACAAAGTGGTGTGCCTATCATGATGATTATGGGCACACAACGGAGGAATGTTGGCCATTGAAGAGGGCCACACAAAAATTGATTAATGAAGGTCGTTTGGACCGCTTTAAGAGAGATGGAGGAAACAGAGGGAATGCCCCTCGGAGGGATGCTCCACCGATTAGAGGGGTAATTAATGTTATAATGGATGAAGAGCCCACTCCAACCCAGCTTGGTAAACAGATTTATTCTTTGTCAAAGGTTGTAGATCGACCAATGACTTTGCAAGCTGGGGAGGAAGCTATACAATTTACTAAATGGCAGTGGCGAGTAATGTGGCAGCAGCGATCCACGATCGTTTAAACGTGGATGGATGGGTCGTGCACAGAATCTTGGTTGATACTGGTGCTTGTAGGGATGTAATGTATTACTACTGCTTTCAGGGTTTGGAGCTGAGTTATGATCGACTCAAGCCATATGCCGGAACGTTGGAGGGATTCACTAATCATAAGGTACCGGTCAAAGGCACGGACGAGCTGGAAGTCTTTATTGATGAAGGGAGCAGGACGCGAGTTGAGAAGATCACTTTCATGGTGATTGATTTAAAGTCTCCCTACAATATTATCTTGGGAGTGTCGAGCATGACCAAGTTTCAGATGGTTGCGTCTATTCCACACCAGCGGGCTAAGTTTTACACTGATCAAGGAGTGGGTGTATTGAGGAGTCAACCCCGGGCAGTGCTCGAATATGTGCGCGACAGTCAACGGAAAAAGCATAAATTGACCTTGGAAGATGGCGAGCAGAAAATAACTGTCAATACCAAGGAAACGTCTCATGTGACTGTGGGGCCTTCAGTAATAGCCGTGGTGAGTGAAGATCGTGAGATGGAACCTAGCTCTTTGCCGACATTGAAGTCGGGGGAGTCATGATCGAGCATTTGGAGGTTCATGTTATAGAAAAGGAAGTAATTATGGATATCGAGCCTGCTTCAAAATGTTGGATAGATGATTTGAAGGCTTATATTGAGCAGGGGACCTTGCCCGAGGATAAGACGGAAGCCAGAACCATTCAGAAGCGGTCTTGCAGGTATGTTATTTTGGATAACGTACTTTATAGGCGATCTTACACTCGGCCACTGTTGAGATGTGTGCGACCAGAGATGATTGAAGACATTTTGGGAGAGATACATGAAGGCAAATGTGGTGGTCATCCTGACCAAAGGTCGTTAGCGGAAAAAGTCCTGGCAGCTGGTTTCTATTGGATTACTCTGAGGCGGGATGCAGAAGCGTATGTTCGGCGGTGTGACAAATGCCAACGCTATGCAGACATACCTCGCTTACCCTCTACCGAGCAAACTCATGTGGTTGCTTCGTGGCCATTTGATATGTGGGGGATAGATCTCATTGGCCCATTTCTCGTGGCTCGGTCAAAATTCAAGTATGCGGTAGTCGCTGTGGATTATTTTACCAAGTGGGTGGAGGCTAAACCTTTGGTGACCATCAGTGAGGTTAATGTAATCGATTTTGTTCATGAACACATATGGTGTCGCTTTGGGGTTCCACGAGCAATTGTGTCCGATCACGGGACTCAATTATCTGAAAAGTTTACGAAAGCATGCGAGCAGATGCGGGTGAAGCATTGGCAATCGTCGGTGGCATATCCACAAGGCAATGGGCAGGCTGAGGCCGCTAATAAACAGGTCTTGAATGTCCTCAAGCGAAATCTTGAAGACAAGGCAGGAAGATGGGTGGATGAGTTGCCTTCTGCCTTGTGGGCGGTTAGAACAACGGTCAGAGGTCCTACCAGGGAAACAATTTTTTCTATGGCTTATGGGTCTGAAGCTATGGCTCCAGTGGAAATGTACTTGCCCAATCATAGGGTGTTGCATTATAACGCTGGATCCAATGTTACAGCTCGGGCATCCGATCTGGATTTGTTAGAGGAGAAACGGTTGGAGGCCAAAATGAGGATGGCAAATTATAAGCAGCGAGCAAAGGCCCACCACGATAAAAGGGTTCGTGGTCGGTCATTTGCTGTGGGCGACTGGGTTCTACGTAAGATTGAAGCGACGGGTCATCGAGCTGACTGGGGAAAGCCTTCGCCGAATTGGGAAGGACCATTTCAGATCGTCAGAATTGTTAAAGAGGGCACTTATATGTTACGAGCAGAGGATGGAAATGAGTTGAGACATCCATGGCATGCAGATCACTTGAAGAAATATTATTGGTGATTAGCATTGGCAGTATGTAACTCATTGATCTTTTCTTTTTTATGGCAAATGATAGTGGCAAAGCTCAATTATGCTTTCAATTTTAGTTTGAAAGTTGGTGTTCGAGTCAGTTGCTTTTGTTGTGTTTCTCTCGATTATTCTCTTTCGCAAGCATGAGTTGTTTGTGCTCGCGCAAAGGGTTGGTGTTCGAGTTAATTATTTCTCTCGATTATTCTCTTTTGCGAGCATGAGTTATCTGTGCTCGCGCAAAGGGTTGATGTTCGAGTTGAACTGTTTCTATTCTCGATTATTCTCTAATACGAGCATAAGCTGTTTATGTTCGTGTAAAGAGTTGGTGTTCGAGATAGTTCTTTTCTTTATTTAAGATTTCTTTCTCACGAGCAAAGGTTTCCTTTGCTCGGGAAAAGAGAAACATCAATTCCTAGTTGAAATGCAAGCAGGCATAACGAAATAAAAACCATTCAGCAAGCAAGTAAAAGAAGTGAGTAGCGAGTATTACAGAAACACAAATGTAAATTGTTCGTGAGGAATCAGGGCACACAGGCCAAAACAGTTACTTCATGCACTTGGCGCAGTGTTGTTGACGGTTGGTGGGTCTGGTTCGGTTGTCTCTTCTGTGGCGGCTTCGAGGATGATTACCTCATCATCCCCGGCCTATTCGGAGGTACTTTCATCTCCCGTCGGTGGTGCTTGAGACTTCCAAATTTGAGTCATAAGTTCGCTTATGTTGTTTTCTCTGCTGGAGGAGGAGCCCGAGACAAGTTCTTCTTCGGCCGAGAGAGTCGAGTTCATCTTCGGTGTATGGGACGAAGGCGTGACAAGCGGGGTTAGTACCCCATTCGCCTAGCGCTCGATTTGATTTCCAACCCGCTACATGAAAGTTGCCTTAGCACATGATTGACTCCTTGAAGGAAGAAGGGATATGCTTCACTTTCCACCGAGGTAGCAAAGTCCTCAGAATTTTTGTAATCTTCAATAATGGTTTGTTTCTCCGCTTCCTCGGGGATGGATTATGTTCTTTGTAGACACCCCTGATACATGACATGACAAAAAATATCAAGAGCTGTTAAAACATTAACAAATGTCAAGTTCTGAGGTCAAAATTGCAAAAGGACAAAGCAGATGCACAAAAGGACAAATGCAAATTCCGGGGCCAAAGTGTCAAAAAAAGTGAGCCATGTTAGAGGTTTGGGCACCACTACCAAGTGGTTTGGGTGTGGCGCCCAAACCCCATAAGGTGGCACCCAAACCTCCTTTCCCTCAACGCACTATTCAACGAAAGTTTGCCGTAAAATGCAATTCATCGAACGCGGTGTACAACTCTCGATGCACGGAAGGAAATCTCAAAATTCAGCGATGTCAGCCTCCTCCTATAAATAGAGGCCTCCGGCCTCTTCATTCAACACACTTTGCGTAAAATTTCTCTGCCTCTACGCCAAGAAATAAATACCGATAGATAAATTTCTAAAGCCTCGAAACCACCGCTAAACCTCCGCCAAACACAAATCCAACCCAGAAGTAGAAGTGTTCCTTAGCCCCCGCCTAGGTATCCACCCTTTTTCCCCGGTCCCAAAATCGTGGATAGAGGCTTGCTCTACCCGATTTAAAGGCCAAAATAGCTGATAAGGCCGTTACTCGCCAAAATTTAGCCTTTCCACCAAACAAACAACCGAGAATAAACAGCTACCCCGCCTTCGATCCGAGGTCGAAAAGTAACTTCGAGCGATTCTGTTGCCCAAATTCACACAACACACAACTTCAAACTGCACCGGACAGGACCTGAAAAAAGACTCTCTCGAGGGACGGCGAGCACACCCCTCACGCCGTTTGTAAGCCTTTTATTGTTAAAGTTTTTTTTTTATGTAATAGTATTATTTCCATCCGGCCCAATGTAAATATATAAGCAGTTGTCTTTGCGGATTTTATTAGGAAATAGTACTAAATGTAGCCGTTATTATGGTAAAATATTTTTTAGATGAGTTTGTATTTATTTACTTTATTTATTCAATAAAGTCTTTTTTGTAAATGTATTATTTCCGGTCCGCTTCAATATCAAAATATATAGCGATTATCTTGCCGGATTTTGTTAGGAAATAATACTAAAAGAGCGCGTTATAATGGCCAAATATTTTTAAATATTATGTAATTATTGGAAAGAGATAGGCTGCGAGTCCGTAAATAATGTGGCCACGAATGTATCGTTTAATTTTCCCTTGTCAAAATAAGACCTTATTTATTTGCTAAGTAAATGTGACAATAAGCATACTTGACCAAAAAAACGCGTTCGAGACCAGAAAGGCGAGTTGGGTGCTAGCACCTTCCCAACTCGTAACTTAGCCTCCGAACCCGCTTTCTAAAATCTCGGTTTTCTTTACGGTTTTCCTTTATTTTTGCCTTAAAATAAAGGTGGCGACTCTAAAACATTTTGGATCGGTGGGGCCTCGCAACATCTTTCTTTGCACTTTCACGTTCTCCCTAAACAGGGAGAATGGGAATGGAAAGGTGATGTATTCCTATGTCTGGTATCCCAAAACAAGGGATAACTTGGCGTAGAAAACCAAAGCACTCATAGTGATCCAAAATAGGCCATAAGGCTATTTTCATAAAATTCATAGTGGGGCGTCGCAATATTCTTTCTTGCACTTCTCTATTTTCCACGAAAGATAAAGGGAGAATGGGAATGGAAGAGTAATGCATTCCCATATCTGTTATCCACGAAATAAGGGATAACTTGACATGGAAAACCATAAGTTCCCATATTGGATACAAAATTCACTCGGGGCAACAGAGGCACATTCCAACGTGCTAATATAGGCACACTCCTCTCGCACTTTGGTTTCGTCTTCCCTAAACAAGGGAGGGTGGAGCGAGGCGGTGGTGTCCGCATCACGCGTCTGCAGCGCACCCCTATCCAGGCGCGGAGGCGCGGAGCACATTTCGGAACCTCACGGTGGCGACTCTCTTGTGGGGCGTTGTTTTATTTTAAATAAAATGGAGGCTAGACTCGCAAAATAAAACTTTTTTTGTTTTTATTTGTTTAATTGCTGCGGTATGCTTGTCATATTAATTTACGCATTTGAATAAAGTGTTCCCATTACGGTAGTGACCATATTTGTGGATATGATCCTCCATCGCAGCGATCTCGTTCGATAACATTACTGAGCATGTTTAAGAGTATAAAAAATATATATATATACATTTTGTAAAAAAAAAAAAAATTTATAAATATATATATATATATATATATATATGTCAAAAAAAAAATTGCGCAAGTTCAAAGAAAAAAATGCTTACAAAAAATATATATATATATATATGTCTATATATATGTGTTTGTACTATTTACATATATATATTATGTGTAATACTATCAGGAGGCGACACAACAAAAAAGTTGGGGGCTTTATTTTAAAAAAAATCTTTTCAATTTCAGTCTTATATTATTTTATTACGCTTCATCTTCATTCGCAATATACATATATATATATATATATATATATATATATATATCATGCATTCATTCATCATTTTTATTTTGGGGATTAGGACCCATTTTCTAAAAATAAATAGATTCCCCACTTTTCTTTCTATTTCTTGATGGTATGCTTGCTTGCTCGCGCTTAAGCTAAAAGCAGAAAATCCACACAAAGCAAACAAGAGACCATATCTGTTTTATTTTATATTTCTATATCGAAAAAAAAAAAACAAACTTCTCTTTTCTTTTAGATACCGCACTACACAGCGCATTATATATATAGATATATTCGAGCGCTACCACTGCATGTGGCAACCTACCCCCCACATAAACCAACGTTAGAGTGCATATAGATTTTAGGACACTTCAAGAGGCCAGAATAGGTTTTGCATTTTTAAATTATGGGTCGGCCCAGTCAAAAAATGTCGCAAGTCAAAAAAAAAATGTGCGCAAGTCAAAAAAAAAAAATAAAGGGGCTGATTTATTATTTTCAAAATGCTCGACCTAGATCATTTTGAATGGTGGATCAGGAAAGAGTATAGGCCCTTCACTTTGGATCGATTCGATCTTGGGGAGTCGAAAGGCCAGGTGGAATCACGTTGGTCTATACTGCGGAGAAAGAATCCATTATTCGAGGAAAGTCTTTGTCAAAATTAAGCGAGTGCTTATCCAGTCATTTGTAGGAAAATAATAAAATAATAAAATATACTACTAATAAAGGCCTGTGTACTCCAAGCCAGGAAAAGCCTTATAGACCTTACGATGCCGGAGCCCATTTCCCGAGCTTGCGTTTGGAAAAGCTGAGGAAACGATCCCGTAGGTGTCTGAGAATCAAGTGCAAATCCAGATCGAGAGGTTGTCGAAGCAGATCGAATCGGGGCCGAAGCTTGGCTCGGGCGGATCTGATTGAGGCAGTATGGCGAGAAAGTGAAACGATCTGTATGGAGTGCAGAATACGAGGGGCTCCGGGTATGCTCAGGCTCAGCTGCAATGGCGGTGGCTGGAGCAAATTTGGGTGCGGCAATTGATCTTATAATGAGCCAAATGACCAATGCAACAAAGCTTGAAATCTAATGGTGAGGTAATTTCTTCCCTATGACAACCTCATATGTGCCTCAAACCCAAACCCTCGGCCAAACACTAACTCACCAAATACGCCATAAACCCAAATCCATATCCAACCCCAAATCGATCTGTCAAAATCCATATCAACCCCAAATCGATCTTATCGAAATCCATATCAACCCAATCCCTATCTGTCCCAAATCCATATCCAACCCCAAATCCTTATCCTATCCAAATCCATATTCAACCCCAAATCCTTATCTGTCCAAAATCCATACCCTTGAAATCCTTGCAAATCATAGCGAGGAAAATAAACAATGACAGAGGCGGATGATGAAAAGCCAGGAATCGAGGCAGGAAACTCTAAGTATGTACCTTCTCTTGAGTTTGAGACATTTGAAAGTAGTGGGCCGCTCATATAGAAAGAATGACAAGCCAAATGATGGGTGAGCTTTTAAAAAGGCTTCTCGGA
>CM028381.1:55573067-55632457 GCA_013146195.2 Codonopsis lanceolata
TCCATGATCTAACTAACATGCAATTGACCCTAAGTTACAATTTAATACAACAATCTTGATCGAATGGCTATGCATCATATTCTTGTGCATATCTTGTTGAAGTTGAAATAGGTGTTATAAACTTTATAAAACTATTCTCTAATCAATCCATAGTTATGACCGGTATGAGTGCATGAAGAATTTGGAGAAAAGTAAAAGTTTCTAAAATTAAGCAAATTCCGTATGATCTACATTTCAACTATAGTTCATTGCACTAATCTCCTCATGGACTACTTAATTAGCATTACCACACCTAAACTCGAGGATGAATATTTTGAATTTAAAAAAAAATTTTTAGAAATTAGAAATTTGGAGGTGATGACGATGACACATTGATGATGGGTCCCCATAAGAGGAACCCACGAGTATCCAAAAGGAGTGTATTCTCGGTCAAGGCAACACCTCCAAAATCGAAAAAATAAAAACAGGAAAAATAGGTGAAGAGTTAAATGGTCATCGAGAAAAGAAATTTCTTTTTCACCCTAAAAAACATAGCCCAACTCCATTCCTCGTTAGGCTAGGACTCCGCTAAGACTTAAAGTTTTAAATCCCCCCAAACTTAAGTTCTATTTTGTCCTCAAAATAGAGGAACATATGAGAGGATTGATGGGTAGGACAAATATAAAAAGGACGAGCGGGTCCACCTAACGAACGATCGGTCTGGGCCTCGACTCGGTGAGTCGGGCGATAACGAATGAGGAAACTCGGGATCGTGCCCGGTGGCGCCCCATAATAATTTGAGACATTATGTCCTCTCGCAGTTAACTCCAGCCTTTAAAAATTTCAGTGGTCTGGCAAGCATTTGTGCCAACCGCCGACTTCACCATATCGCTTGAGGACGCCTTCTCCAACCTCGTTGGAGATCCCAACTAGCCGGTCCTTCTCTCCTCTTCTCGTTCCTCCTCGAGGAACCCTCACTCTCTGCTGGTGGTGCTCAAACAAAAATAGCCCTAGTAATGACTGACCACCTCTTCTCGCTCTCCGCTGTTTCAAGCATTCTCACGCTACACAATGTCAAGAATCAACGCGGGAACGCCAACCCCGTGATTCGCCCTACCTCTTAATAAAGTCTTGATTTGGCCGTTGATCAAACGCGGCCAACATCAATAGACCCACCACCATAATGGTGTAGGTCAAGATGCCTCTCCCAATTCACCGTGTTTTGGTGACTTGAGGGCATGAGACGCCCCAAGACACAATTTATACACCTGCCGTGTCTGAGGAAGGACTCTCTCATGGCGCGTGGTCCATAAGGTGGGTTACTGGTAGGACCACTCCACACCGTGGAGAGCAATGGTAGCATTGACTACCCCTGTGGGATACTGGGGTGGAGGTGTGTGTTATAGCTCATCGCTGACCAACCGCAGTTGAAAGGTGCTAAATAGGTGTTAATGTTGGGGTCGAAAATCAACTACTATATTCCTAACTTGACAGTTCTAGACACACGCCATCCATGCCAATGTTGCCATTTGGGAATTTCTTGAAGGGTAGGACTACTGCCTCAAAGGAGAATCTAGCAAGCCCCCACCCCACATCGAACAGACTCCAGACCAAAGTCTTCACTCTTAAATCCCCTCTCTCGTACCAAAGACTTGAGAGCTTGGTAGTGTACCTTCGATGCTTCTCGTAGGACATGAAGTGGTGATGTCAAATTGTGTTCTTCCCCCAGCTGGGCCTGGAGGATGAAGAGTTGGTATTTCACGCTTTCTAAACATTTTGTTTGTATAAAATTTTAAAAACTAAAAGTTTAACAATTAAAATTGTGTTTTAAAATTTAAAAATAAAAATTTATTCTAAAGCATGCAAAAATTATATCTATTTAAAAATATCTAACACCCTAGCATGCAAATATTTTACGTAAGAAATTAAAGAGGTGTTAGGTTACTTGATTGCACTTTAATCGAGTAAATGCAAAACTGAATGGAGCTTTGACTTTCACGGCAACAATGGAAGTTCTTTCTCCTTCTCTTTCTTCAAAATCTTCAACTTGAGAAGTGTAATGGTGGATGAGGATGAGGGAGATGAAGAGTTTGAGGGAGAGGGAGTATCTTGGAGATTAGTGCCGAATTTTTAGATCTTGCCTAATTTGAAATATTTCCAAGCCGCCGTCAAGCCAAGGAGGAGAGAAGTTTCTCGGTGAAATCTGGAAGAAAAACCGCACAAGATTTATAAAGGAACCTTGTGCCGCAGAATCGCCACACCTGCGCCCGCAAGGTAGGCCAAACCGACCTCGCTGCATTCCCCATGACCGACAAGCAATGCGGGACCATGAGATTCGCATGGGACCTCTGGCCGCAGCAGCCCTTCCACACCTTGGGCCCCGCAAGGTGGGCGTGACTTCCCTTCTGTTTTTCTTTTCGCTTTTCAACGCCTTGCGCTTAGCCCTTCCGTTAACTTCCGTTATGTCTTGGATATTTCCTCGTATGCAAAATCTAAACAAAAATTCTAAACTAAAATTATTAGCAACATATAAATACAACACTAAGATGTTTTTCTCCCCAAACTTGAATTTTGGCATATTTAATTAGAAATTAAATGTCCAAAATAAAATTTAACGAGAAAAGCATATTTAAACTAACTAAATAACAAATAACTTTCAAAATAGTGGGTTGCCTCCCACTTAGCGCCTTTGTTTAACGTTTTGCCTCGATCAAACCGCAGTTTCCTAATCTCGTGGTTCATTGTCACCAAACGGATTAATTCAATTGTTCAACCGACATTGGCTCAAAATATGGCTTGAGCTCTGTCCATTCACTTTAAACACTTCATTATTTTTGGGGTTTTGTATATCAACAAAATTCTACGAGGATAAATTGCATTATTCTAAAAGGACCGCACTATTTGATTTTAACTTTCCCTGGAATAACCTTAACCTAGAGTTAAACAATACTTTCATACCGGATGAAGCATTTTGTTGGCTAATCCCATGTCATGATACTTTTTGGTCTTTTCTTTATAATGCCTTCGCATTCTCATACGATTAAGTCTATGTTCTTCTAACTCATTTAACTGAAATAATCTTTCTTCTCCCGCCAATGTTAAATCTAAATTTAATTTTTAATTGCCCAATAGGCTTTATGCTCAATTTCCCTAAATGGCAAGCTTTGCCATATACCATTCTATATGGACTCATTCCTATGGGTGTCTTAAAAGCGCCTCTAGTATGCCCATAAAGCATCCTTGAGCTTAGATTCCCAATCTTTACGATTAGGCCTAACAATTTTTCTAATATCGCTTTTATCTCGCCTATTGCACTTCTACTTGTCCTGGATGTTTGGATGATAAGGTGTAGCTAAATCCGTGAGTTACACCATGCTTTCTAAGAACATTATTTAACAACTTATTGGTAAAATGAGTTCCCTCGTCACTTATTATGGCCTTAGTGGACTCCATATCTAGCAAATAAATCTTCTACAAATTTGACTAATGTTTTTCCATCATTATTCTTGGTTGCTACCTTCTATCCATTTAGAAACATAATCAATCGCTACTAGAATATATTCTAATTATTGGACACGTGGAAGGGACCCATAAAATCAATACCCCAAACGCCAAAAATTTCAACTACTAAATTAACATGTAAGGGCATCTCTTTCTCTTATACCACCTGCTTCTTTGACATTTGTCGCATGTTCTCAGCCACAATCTCTAAAAACAAGAGGGCCATGTACTGATTGCAAAATTTTAGAGCGCTTTTATTACCACTAAAATGACCACACAAGAATATCCATGGCAAAATTCCATGATACCTTGTTGGTCTTTTTCCTGAATACATCTTCTTATTAAAGAATCGAACAAATTTTGTATAAAAGGAGCTTCCCAAAAGTAATTTTTAGTTTCCGCTAAAATTTAATGATCAAATCCGATTAATGATATCCATTAACATAGTAGTTGACAAAATCAGCATACCAAGGGTCGAATCTTTAATGGCTAAGAGTTGTTCATCGTGAAAATTGTCATTTATGGGGACAGATCATCAAGAAATTGACGCTCAAGCAAGGGTGAAAATTCTAACCTAGACAAGTGGTCACTACAACATTCTCGGTTCCTTTTTATCCTTGATAGTTATGTCAAATTCTTGTAACAATAACATCCATCTAATTAATCTTGGTTTAGCATCCTTTTTACTTAACAAATATTTTAATGCAGAATGATCAGAAAAGATTATCACCTTTGATCCTAGCAAATATGATCTAAATTTTTCTAAAGCATATACTATCGCTTAAAAATTCCTTTTCAAAGTGGTATAATTCAATTGAGCATCATTTAGAGTTCTACTAGCATAATGGATCACATGAGGCTTTCTATCTACCCTTTGTCCTAACACGGCTCCAATTGCAAAATCGATGCATCACACATGATTTTAAAAGGAAGTGACCAATCGTGGCCGGATAAAATTGGGGGTGGTTAACTTTTCTTTTAATAAATTAAAAGCTTCTAAACATTCTTTATCAAAAATAAACTCAGATCTTTTGCTAGCAAATTACATAGAGTTTTGCGATTTTGGAAAAATCTTTATAAATCTTCGTAAAACCAAAGATGACCAAGAAAACTTCGAACTCTTTAACCGAAGTGGGAGGGGGTAGTTGTGAAATAACTTCAATTTTAGCTTTGTCAACTTCAATGCCTTTATTTGAAACAACATGCCCTAAGACAATTCCATGTTTTACCATGAAGTGACTTTTCTCCCAACTTAAAGTTAAATTAGTTTCGCAAAGATCTTTTAGGACGATGTAAGGTTTTCTAAACAAGGATCAAAAGAATTTCAAAAACCGAAAAATCGTCCATGAAAACTTCTACGCATCTTTCAACTAAATCAAAATATAGATATCATGCATCTTTGAAAAGTAGCTGGTGCATTACACAACCCAAAAGGCATTCTCCTAAAAGCAAAAGTACCAAAGGGACATAAAGTTGTTTTCTCTTGGTCTTCAGTGCAACAGGATCCGATTATATATCCAAAAACCATCAAGAAAGCAATAATATTCATGACGCTAATCTTTCAAGAATTTGGTCAATAAATGGTAAAGGAAAGTGGTCTTTCCTAGTTGCCGCATTTAATTTACGCAAATCGATACACATTCTATAACCGCTTATAGTCCTTGTAGGACTAATTCATCTTTATCATTTTTAACAACGTAATTCTCGACTTTTTAGGAACTACTTGGAGGACTAACCCATTTACTATCGATATAGGTAAATTATACCCGCATCTAAAAGCTTAAGAACTTCTTTCCTAATGCCTTCTTCCATGTGAGTTGGTTCTTTTGTTTTTCTCAAGGTTTACTACCTTCTTCTAAATGTATTTTATATGCACATAGAGGGACTAATTCCTTTTAGGTCGCCTAAGGACCATCCTAAAGCTTCTCTATGTGTCCATAAACTTTTAACAAACTTGCTTCTTGTTTTTCTCGTTAAGTCGGTTGCTATAATAACAAAAGTGTTACCTTCCCTAAAATGCATATTTTAAGTGGGATGGTAATGGTTTTAATTCGACTTTGGGAGAATTAATGGAAGGCATAAATTTAATTTTCTCGCTTTAATTGTTTCTTTTATTTTAGCCTCATTATTCTCTTCTTGCTTTTTCTTCCTCAATATCTTTTATCTCAATTTCTTCAAAGAGAGATTTTAGAATCTCTACTTCATCATCTTTGATTTCATAACTTTCTACTACTTTCTCCGACTCATCGAATTATTTTCTCGATTCTACTTTTATTTCTTTACCTTATCTTTTTACTAGCTTCTAGCTTTTCTCTTTCTAATCTTTCTTCTTCTTCTATTTCTCTTTCAATTTCCTCAATGTCAATTTTTATGGGAGGAATAGGGCTATCATCATAAACAATAAATCTATCTCTCATAATCTTCCTCTTCTTCAAGTTTAGGTTGATAATTTCTCAATCTCATCTATTGAAAAACAAGGCACTCATGTCACTAGGTCTATTCATAGCATCAAACACGAAATTTCAAGCTGTTTCACCTAGGGGACATTGTGAGTTTACCATTTTCACACATTAATCATTGTATTAGCGGTTGCCATAAATGATGCCTAACAATATTGGGACTTCATTATTAGTGCATATCTTCCTTTCCATCTCTAGAACCACAAAGTCTCTTGGTATGATTAATTTATCAACTTTGAACTAGGATATCTTCCACTATACCCAAGGATATTTAAGCGAGCGATCGGCTAATTGTAATTGCATATTAGTGGGTTTTAGTTCTCCTAAACCTAATTGTTTATAGACAGAAAAGCATCAAGTTAATACTTGCTCCTAAATCTAGCATTGCTTTCATCTTTTTAGAGCTTCCCAAGGAGACTTGGATATTAAAGCTACCGGTCTTTCAACTTAGGTGGTAATTCGGGTTGTAAACGTAACCGACGCTTTCAGAAACAACAATCTTTTCGTTGTTTTCAAACTTGTGTTTCTTAGAGTGAAGATCTTTGAAAAACTTTGCATAATTTGCTGGAATATTTTTAATAACATTAAGCAAAGGTAAATTAACATTTACTTTGGATAACATATTATAAATTTCCGTGAATTGTTTGTCCATTCGGTTTTTCATAAGTCTTCTTGGAACGGAATTGGAGGAACATATAGGTGGTGGAGCCACATAAGGTTCCTCCTCTTCTTGATCTAACTCTTTATCTACTTCAACCCAGTATTATCTTTATTTTGAATTTCTTTTTCTTTTTCTTGTTCCTTATTTGGAACCTCTAACTCTCTACTTCTTTTCTTTTTCTACCTCTTGATTACTTAAATCATTAATCACTTTATCACTATCACTATCTTTTTCAATTTCTTTCTATTACTTTTTCGTAATTTTCTATTGTAGCATGCATATTAGAAGAAGGATCGGGATCACTTACCTCTTCACCTATCACCTTACCACTTCGCAGACGGTGATTGACTTAGCTTGCTCGCTTGACTAGGGAACTTCCCTTCTTCTCTTTTATTTGCTTCGAACTTTCAATATGTTTCTTGATTTTCAATTTCTTCAAGCATGTACTTCATCAAAGCCGCTTGACCTTTACTAGCTACTTCTTGCTTGGGAACTTCTTCAATTCTCAACCGATTTTGATTTGGCAACCGTGGAGGTTGTGGTGGTTGAGGTTGGAATTGTTGAGGTTGCAAAGGCTTATTTCCTCCCCAAGAAAAGTTAGGATGATTCCTCCAACCAGATTATATGTATTTGAATAGGGATCATTCCTTGGCCTGAGGATACATATTCATAGCATTAGCCTGTTCGAGAATACATAGCACTTGACGGACAAAAATTAGTAGCATGAGAATATAATCCACATAGAGCACATGCTTCTTGAATTTGCCAATTTTCAAATTGAGCTTGTGTATTTGAATTATCTTGCAATTGATATAGGCTCCTATTTTTACCTCTAGCACTTTTTCTGTTGGGAATTAATACTTAGCATCTCAAATAATTCTTCTAGTGCTTCGGTGTCATTCTATTAATAGAACCACCACCTGCACTATCAACCATAGTTTGTAAACCCTGGCGAAAGACCATGATAAAATTGAAGCACTAACACATGTTGAGCCAAATTATGATGAGGACACATAATAAGCGATTTTTAAATCTATCCCATGACTCATGGAATGTTTCACTCGGTTCATTTTGGAATGACATGATTTGTTTTCTATACTGTAAGAGATGCATGTTTGTAAAATTTGCTCATAAACAAATCATATAATTGTGCCCAAGTATAAACACTGTTTGGTGTTAGGTTCATAAACCATCTCTTTGCCAATTCTTTTAATGCACTGAAAATATTTCATTTTAATTTGATCTTCAAACCCTCCTAAAGGAAAAGTACTCATCATGTATTCATATTCTCTTAAGAACCGACAGATCTTCATGGGGCATCCCATGAAAAGATGGTATGGCATTAAAATAATGTCCTTTTAGCTCAAAATTCCTAACAAAGATCCGGCAAGACTAGACATGATGTCACCACATTTAATGAAGGTCTACTAAATCATTAATAGTTCTTTGATTTACTACTACTTCCATATTTCTTCTTGCGTGCTCTTCTTGTCTTTGATTCCTATTGACTGGTCAACTAGGTTTTCGAGGATTACGATTATTGTTATTATCTTCCATTGTAGGATCAACCAAGGATCCTCGATTCGCTTGGTCTTGATTATCGTGCTCGAAAGCTAGATTTTCAAAATATCTTTGGTATCTTTTTTTAACAATATTTATATCTTGATCTAAGTCTACCAATTCAGATTTAAAGATCTACGACCTTGCATAAAAATAATTTAAAGCAATTTAAAAACAAATAACTATTAAAATAAAATAAAATAAAATCTTTTTGTATTTTTTTTTATAAAAACTAAAATTAAACTAAAAACTAAATTAAATTAAAAACTACACCTACAAACTAACTACGTGAACTAGCTTGTCCCCAAGAACGGCGCCAAAAAACTTGATCGATGTTTTATTTTATCTATTTCCTTGCAAGTGGACAAGACTATTATAGAATAGACTTGGAAGCAAGGGTCGAACCTACAGAGACAAGTGATCGAACAATGCGATTATAGATAGCAAATTATTAACCTAAAGGGGGTTTTTATGTTTAATTCTACTCTAATCTACTAGTTATAGATGTTTAACTAATTAGACAAGAATAACATATATGAAGATCTTATGGTGAGTGGAAATCTAGGATTACGGGTTTCACTTATATCTCCTTTATGTTCAATTCATAATAATGTCATTCAATGTCTTGGGTTCGTTCACTAAAAATAGATATAGTCTGTTGAACAATTGGTTCAGCCTCCATCCCCACAAAATTCACCCATTCCATATCCTAAGCACAGAACGTCAATCTAGCTGTCACCTAGATTTATGATCTATCTGTCACCTAGATCATGTAAGAACTGGTCCTAACTTATCACTCTCGTGCATCGATAGGTCCAATTTATTGTGTTGGTGAGCCGATTATCCGACATATGCACTTGGTCATGCAGTTATCCGCACCTCTAAGCCTTTATTATTTGCGATTACATTCATTTGTTCAAAGCAAAATAATATAGGGTTGATAAACAACACAATCAACAAGCATTGAATAGACATATATATATGAATCAAAACATAAATTCGATACAAGTTACCTCCCACCTCCTAGATTAGGGATGATTTAGTTCATCATAGACGATGAACAAGACATGAAGATGATGGAGACATGATTTGATCTTCAATACTTGAAATTACAAAACCTAACTATGTTATACAATCTAAAACTACCTAAAATCTATGTAAAGAGAGCTTCCACCGTCCCTCCTCTTTCTTAGGCTCGGCATCTGACTTCTATATATACTCGGGAGTTGTGATTGGATCGAATGACTATGTGAAAATCCGAAAATCAAGCATTTTCGCCTACCTTGGCCGCAAGGTGCCTTTGCGTACTTCAAGGTCTCAGCCAGGTGTGGTGGCTTTTGATTTCTTTGATTCTGAGGACTCAGATCGCCACCTTGCGGTCCGCAAGTGTCCGCTTTGTGCAGCGATCTTTAGTTTTCTTCAATTTTTCTCTTCCTTGTAATTTGCACTTAAAACCCTCGGAGTTTCGCGTATTTTCACAATAACTCGAAACTTACAAAACTCACCAAAACATATATTAGTACTCAAAAGACTCGTGAAATAGCATAATTTAAGTCATAGAAGTATATAAAATCGACGTATAAAATACATCGATCAACAATCCCGTCATCAAAGGCGATCACCTTCCCCACGAAGGTCTCATGCACGCAGGCTCCATTCACCCTCGCCACGACGATCGCACGTTCGTAGTCGTCGTTTTCCGTCTCCAAGGGGATCTTATGCTCGTCGACATAGAACTCAATCTCCCAGGAGATCCCAAGGGCATTTACCCCATCATTCTCAAGGAAAGAGGGATTTGCATCAGCCAGCTGCACCA
This sequence comes from Codonopsis lanceolata, assembly GCA_013146195.2. Taxonomy (NCBI): domain Eukaryota; kingdom Viridiplantae; phylum Streptophyta; class Magnoliopsida; order Asterales; family Campanulaceae; genus Codonopsis; species Codonopsis lanceolata. The sequence continues at coordinate 55,583,044 of CM028381.1, forward strand.
GCTGCTCAGCTCGTTGGGGTGACTCGGGTTCGTGTGGCAGTCGCCGGTGGGGTAACTCAGCTAGCCGTTGCCAGGGGTGGTTTGCCTACAACCATAAATATGCAGGATTTTGAAGAATTGAAACGATGTATGGAGGCCTGGGAGCAAGGTAAAGCTCTAGAGCTCTAGATGGAAATTTTTTGGGTACTTCAGCTAGCCCGTTGGCGCCCTGGATTGAAAATGCGCCGCCAGCACAAGGGCTCATATTCCCGAACATTAAGGAGTACACAGGGAAAACGAAGGCAAGGGATTGGTTGATGTCTTTTGAATCACAAATTGGTTTAGTGACTACAGATGGAGCCTTAAAGATTAGGGCTTTTGTGGGCGCTTTGCAAGGGAAGGCCTCAGCTTGGATGGGAGCTTTGCCACGAAGATCAATCAATAATTGGGCCGATTTGCGAGCAAAGTTCTGGCGATTTTGGAAGCGGGCATATTGGCAAAGACAAGGGGCGACTTGTCGAAAGTCAAGCGAGGGAACACATGAGTCAACGGCTAGTTACAGGAGCGATTCACGAGGTGCTAGAGCAGTCAGGAGGTTGACCGAGCGGAGAAGTGACTCTATGCTTTGAAATGGGCTTGCTCGAAGGTGAGGGTGGATTGAGATCGGAGCTGAGCATGCGAGAGCCAAAAACACAGGCAGAAATGCTAATGTGGGCTCAGAAGTGGTGTGCCGGGGAGACGGAAAAAAAGGAAAAGAAGAAAGAGAATAGTGAAGCTGCTGGAAATACCAAGGGAATGGTTAGGGCGTGGGCGGAGGCTATAATAAGGGTAAAGTCGCGATATATGTTGTCAAGGGAATTTCTTCGCGCGGATCGACCCGCTCAACACATTGCGAGGATATCATGCGAAATAAGAGGACGAGCTTCCTCGCCCACCTCGCATGAATCGAGGCGGTGATGCTCGGGATAAGACAAAGAGGTGTGCCTATCATGATGATTATGGGCACACAACGGAGGAATGTTGGCCATTGAAGAGGGCCATACAAAAATTGATTAATGAAGGTCGTTTGGACCGCTTTAAGAGAGACGGAGGAAACAGAGGGAATGCCCCTCGGAGGGATGCTCCACCGATTAGAGGGTAATTAATGTTATAATGGATGAAGAGCCCACTCCAACCCAGCTTGGTAAACAAATTTATTCTTTGTCAAAGGTTGTAGATCGACCAATGACTTTGCAAGCTGGGGAGGAAGCTATACAATTTACTCGTAGCGAGCTGGCGAGTAATGTGGCAGCCCCGATCGTTTGGCCACGGTGGATGGATGGGTCGTGCACAGAATCTTGGTTGATACTGGTGCTTGTAGGGATGTAATGTATTACTACTGCTTTCAGGGTTTGGAGCTGAGTGATGATCGACTCAAGCCATATGCCGGAACGTTGGAGGGATTCATTAATCATAAGGTACCGGTCAAAGGCACGACGGAAGTCTTTATTGGTGAAGGGAGGCGGGGCCTTGAGTTGAGTTGAAGATCACTTTCATGGTGATTGATTTAAAGTCTCCTACAATATTATCTTGGGAGTGTCGAGCATGACCAAGTTTGGATGGTTGCGTCTATTCCACACCGGCTAAGTTTTACGATCAAGGAGTGGGTGTATTGAGGAGTCAACCGAGGCGGTGCTTTCGAATATGTCTTGTGACGATCAACAGCAATTGACCTTGGAAGATGGCGGCAGAAAATAACTGTCAATACCAAGGAAACGTCTCATGTGACTGTGGGGCCTTCAGTAATAGTCGTGGTGAGTGAAGATCGTGAGATGGAACCTAGCTCTTTGCCGACATTGAAGTCGGGGGAGTCATGATCGAGCATTTGGAGGTTCATGTTATAGAAAAGGAAGTAATTATGGATATCGAGCACGCTTCAAAATGTTGGATAGATGATTTGAAGGCTTATATTAATTATTAAGCGAGGGACCTTGCAGGATAAGACGGAAGCGGAACCATTCGAAGCGGTCTTGCGGTATGTTATTTTGGATAACGTACTTTATAGGCGATCTTACACTCGGCCACAGTTGAGATGTGTGCGACCAGAGATGATTGAAGACATTTTAGGAGAGATACATGAAGGCAAATGTGGTGGTCATCCTGGCCAAAGGTCGTTAGCGGAAAAAGTCCTGGCAACTGGTTTCTATTGGATTACTCTGAGGCGGGATGCAGAAACGTATGTTCGGCGGTGTGACAAGTGCCAACGCTATGCAGACATACCTCGCTTACCCTCTAGAGCGGCAAACTCATGTGGTTGCTTCGTGGCCATTTGATATGTGGGGGATAGATCTCATTGGCCCATTTCGTGGCTCGGTCAAAATTCAAGTATGCGGTAGTCGGCGTGGATTATTTTACCAAGTGGGTGGAGGCTAAACCTTTGGTGACCATCGGTGAGGTTAATGTAATCGATTTTGTTCATGAACACATATGGTGTCGCTTTGGGGTTCCACGAGCAATTGTGTCCGATCACGGGACTCAATTCTGAAAAGTTTGGCATGCGGCAGATGCGGGTGAAGCATTGGCAATCGTCGGTGGCATATCCACAAGGCAATGGGTAGGCTGAGGCCGCTAATAAACAGGTCTTACATGTCCTCAAGCGAAATCTTGAAGACAAGGCAGGAAGATGGGTGGATGAGTTGCCTTCTGCCTTGTGGGCGGTTAGAACAACGGTCGAGAGGTCTACCAGGAAACTTTTTCTATGGCTTATGGAGTGCGAAGCTATGGCTCCGGTGGAAATGTACTTGCCCAATCATAGGGTGTTGCATTATAGCGCGAGGATCAATGTTACGGCTCGGGCATCCGATCTGGATTTGTTAGAGGAGAAAGCGGTTGGAGGCCAAAATGAGGATGGCAAATTATAAGCGGCGAGCAGGCCCACCACGATAAAAGGGTTCGTGGTCGGTCATTTCTTGTGGGCGAGGTTCTACGTAAGATTGAAGCGACAGGTCATCGAGTGGCGGGGAAAAGCTTCGCGGTGGGAAGGACCATTTCGGATCGTCGGAATTGTTAAAGAGGGCACTTATATGTTCTGACGGAGGATGGAAATGAGTTGAGACATCCATGGCATGCGAGATCACTTGAAGAAATATTATTGGTGATTGGCATTGGCGATATGTAACTCATTGATCTTTTTTTATGGCAAATGATAGTGGCAAAGCTCAATTATGCTTTCAATTTTAGTTTGAAAGTTGGTGTTGAGTCGTTGCTTTTGTTGTGTTTCTCTCGATTATTCTCTTTCGCGAGCATGAGTTGTTTGTGCTCGCGCAAAGGGTTGGTGTTCGAATTAATTATTTCTCTCGATTATTCTCTTTCGCGAGCATGAGTTATCTGTGCTCGCGCAAAGGGTTGATGTTCGAGTTGAGCTGTTTCTATTCTCGATTATTCTCTCTCGAGCATAAAATTTGTTTATGTTCGTGTAAAGAGTTGGTGTTCGAGATAGTTGTTTTCTTTATTTAAGATTTCTTTCTCACGAGCAAAGGTTTCCTTTGCTCGGGAAAAGAGAAACATCAATTCCTAGTTGAAATGCAAGCAGGCATAACGAAATAAAAACCATTCAGCAAGCAAGTAAAAGAAGCGAGTAGCGAGTATTACAGAAACACAAATGTAAATTGTTCGTGAGGAATCGGGGCACGAGGCCAAAACAAGTGACATCATGCACTTGAGCGGTGTTGTTGGCGGTTGGTGGAGTGCAGTTCGGTTGTCTCTTCTGTGGCGGCTTCGAGGATGATTACCTCATCATCCCCGGCCTATTCGGAGGTACTTTCATCTCCCGTCGATGGTGCTTGAGACTTCCAAATTTGAGTCATAAGTTCGCTTAAGTAGTTTTCTGCAACTGGAGGAGGATCCCATGGAGACAGGTTCTTCTCTGCGTCAGCTTCAGCGAGAGAGTCGAGTTCATCTTCGGTGTGGGACGAAGGCGTGACCAGGTCGAACAGAAGAACAAAAAAGCGGGTTAGTACCCCATTCAGCTAGCAGTTCTGATTTGATTTCCAACCCGCTACATGAAAGTTGCCTTAGCACATGATTGACTCCCTGAAGGAAGAAGGGATATGCTTCACTTTCCACCGAGGTAGCAAAGTCCTCAGAATTTTTGTAATCTTCAATAATGGTTTGTTTCTGCTCCTCGCTTGGGATGGATTATGTTGCCTTGGTTTGTCTTCAACTCGACAATCTGGCTTGGGCTTTTGGGCTTAGGCTTGGTTCGAAGGTCTTTACGAACTCCAGAAATGTTGTTTAGAGTTGCTTCTTCGGACTTCTTAGAGAAGTCAAGGTGAGCTTCCAAGTTCTTCTTTTCAGCTTCAACCTTGGAGAGCTCGGTCACTTTGTTTGTGAGGGACTCTTCAGTTGACTTTAGCTCGGCCGAACAAATTGACACTGTGATTCCTCCTTGGTTCTTTTTCTTTCATGGGGCGGTGTTCGAGTTGATATTGTCCACCAGTCATTCGTACATTAGTACCGATTTGTTTGCAATCTACAAGAAAAGATGTAGTCAGTATATGTGCTGTCAGGGAATGTTGAACTGCAAAGAAAGACTTTACCTCGGTTAAGCTCATTCCGATTTCTCCTATCAAGACCGAGCTCGCTTGGTCGGCGCTTTTCTTTCTAACCCCACCATGATGAAGCCTTTTTATTAGTCCAAGACCCAGGGTGGCTGGGTATCCACTGCGCTTGTAGATATTGATGTTGTCAAGGTCGGGCACGTCGGCGAGTTCAGCAATGAGGGCTACAGCTTTATCCCGATCGTCGGGCATGTGGAAATTTTCCTTTTGCCATGATGGTATTGAAGGGGCGGCTTCTTCGAGCACGGCCTTATCTGCTCGGCGTCTACTTCTTTTCGGACTTTGGCTCGGTTCAGTGAGATTGATGACGGGCTGGGGAGTTGGTTCGACCCTTTGAACGGTAGGGGTTGGAATGATGAGCGTAGCAGGTTGATTGGGCTCTGGCTGATTACGTTTGGTGCCACGACCAGTGGTGGTGGTCGGGACAGTTGGAAGAGCAGTAGTAGGTTGGGTTGATAGGTGCTTGTTCCGTTTACTTGAGCCTTTCTTTGCGGCTTGGAGGAACTTGGTGACATCGGACAGTTGCTTCATGTCTGTAAAAGTTAGAGTAAATAAGAGCATGAGAATAATAAAAGACAGCAAGTGTATAAGATCGGCGTGAAAAGTAGAGTTTGAAGAATAAACCAAAAAGCGAGAAGGATGGTCTGCAATGAGTTCCAGTTCGCGCGCACTCATCGCATTCATTGGGGAATTTCTTGTCTTGACATTGACCCCAATATGGATGTGGAAGTTCTGGATCAATGGTAACTCGGGGCTCGACTCCTTCTATGGCCCAGTTGAGGATTCCAGCTCGTCGGAGAAAAGTTAAATCAGAGGTGAGAGCTCGCCAGTCAATGCTGAAAGTCTGGCCAGCTCGGCCATCTCGTCCCTCTTTTACTCCGAGCAAAGTCCTGAAAGCCCTTGCTATCCTGGGCTCGCCAGCTCGGTAGGCGTTCTTGTCATATTCAGGGAGTCCATAGTCACTAAGGTAAGGAGCAAAGGGCCAGCCGACGCTTGATTCAACAAGAAGGGCTTTCGAATCCCAGCCATCTACTTTGTTCGGACCCTCGTTGAGAAGCTTGAAATAGTTTGGGTTTGAGCGACCTGTGATACGCCCAGATTTTTTGTCCAAAGAGAAAAGAAAGAATTTCCTAAACAAGGTCATGTCGGGTTCGAACCCGAGCAACCTGCAGGCTACTATGAAGGACATCAGGAATCTTATTGTTGGCAGGGTTAGGTCGCATGGAAGGGTATTGGACTCATTCAAGAATTCTACAACAAAGGGGTCAAGGGGAAAGCGAAGTCCAACCAGGAAGAAGTCAAAATAAAAAACCATGTTATCACCCTGGAAGTTGTGTCCTTTCTTCTCGATGTCAAGATCAAAGGCGCGGACTCGGTAATGTTTGGGGTTCATTCCTAGAGAATAAAACCAAGCGCTGACTTTATCCTCAGAAGCCAGGTCTTCCCATTTGATTGAGGCGGGATGTGTGGAACGACGTGGGTAGAAGTACTTGGGTTTTGCTCGAGTTGGAGACTGCTTGTACTAGGAAGGCTTCCTGCTCGCTCATTCTCAGTAGGGTTTTGATAGTTCTGCTCGTTCCTTGCTCGGTTGACTGTTGGGATTTTCGTCGGCGAGGAATCAGAGGGATTTCTTCCTGCTTGTTTTCCTCCGAGCTTGAACTCGAGGATGGTGGAATTTCTTCTGGTGCGCCATGGTCGTAGCTCCGACCTTCGATTTCTGATACGGTATCTTCGCTAGACATCCTATAGGAAAAATGAATCGAGGAACGCACGTTAAACCCTGTTCGGGGCGATCATGTAGATATAAATGAAATTAAAATTCATGGAAAGAGCCGGTTATGAGATTGGTGAACAGGGCACCGATCATGAATTCCTCGATTCCCACAGATTGGTTTGGAGTAATTGGGTGATAGAAAGGAAGGCAAGACAAATTGAAAGGGTTGGAGCCGATAAATCTACGTGGTCGAACAGTTCATTGGGTTTAAAGGGTCGAATGATACAGAAGCCCTAATTCGGGGTAGAAATGATGAAAATGTGGTGAAAAATTAGAAAGGGAAATTGAAGAAAGTACACATTATCGTTAGATAGAGATCTTGGTTTGGGATCTTGAAAAACTGTTGAAGCCTGGATCTTGTCACTGGTTTCGTCGTTGCTTGCAGATGCAAAGGGTAGTTCTCTTTCGAGTTATGAAAATTCTTGAAAGTGGTAAAGTTCGAAATGAAGGAGGTCTTCCGCTTTTTATACTATGTGAAGCCGGCGTTTGGTGGCCGCCCATCATTAAGGTTCGGTTTTCGAGGCTCTTGGACCGAGGCGCCATTAATGCTTCGTTGAAAAACGGGCCTGTCCATTCAAAAGAAGTGGTGGCTGACGGCTCGGCCTATTAAACACGATTTTTTAGAAAGCCTTTTAGGGCAACTATCTGCTTTATGCATTGGTTGTGAGTAATTTGATGCACACATTATAAAGTCCTTCTCCTTGCCACGAGCATGAATACTCGGTAGACAAGGAGTAGGGGGCTATTGATCTGCCCGTCCCAACTGGCCCAAGTCTTAAGTCACATGCTCGGCGCATGATCACAACTCAGTCAGGCAACCATCCTGCAGTTAAGGCTACAAGGAGAAGATTAAATGGTTCTTGTGCATTACGAGCGAGGTCACGATCTTAGTGAGTAAATGATGTCGGCCGGGGGCTTAACCAGCGAGCAAGAGCTTATAGCGAGCATGGGTTGTCATGCTCGTGGATTCAAGAATTGTTGTCAGCTGAGGACGGTTATGTCCGAAAACTTCTCCACTTGACCGTTGTGGTTAATGAGACAGTTAATATGCCCGCCATTAATGTCATGATTGATTAGTGGGCGATTATGGCTTGATTATACTCTCGGCGGCTATAAAATCCACGAGAAAGAAGGGAGAGTGCGTGACTTGACTCTAGAGCCAAAACTTTCTTAATTGTATACTCATTTGCTAGTCTTGGACTAATTCTTACAGCCAGGAAGGCTTGAGAGTGCCCCGCCTAGTTCTGGTTGTTTTATTTGATTGCGAGTTGGGCTTTGGAGCTTTTCGGATACGTTGAAAGCCAGGTATCCAGTTGGACAGATCCAGTGCGCCCAGAAGATTTTGGACGCATCAAATAATAATATTAATAATAATATTATTATTATTATTAATCCAAAACTACCCTCATTAAATAATAATATTAATATTATTATTAATAATATTAATAATCATCATAATAATACTAATATTAAATATTAATAATCATCATAATAATACTAATATTAATATTAATATTAATAATAATAAATATTAATAGTAATAATAATATTATTATTAATATTAATATTAACAATAATAATAATATTAATATTATTAATATTTGAAAGGATTGAAATCGAGGGATTAACCCTCGACATGAAAAGGACCCGACCCTCGGCATAAAGAGGGTCCCACCTGCGGAGGCCACACGTTGCGAGGCAGGACCACTCACCCCCAAGATAAATCACTCCGGCCTCGGCATCACGACCCTCGGCACTCTGGCGAGCCCGACCCGACCGACGGATCACGAGCCCCGGCCATGCAAATCGGTCTTCATAAATCCTCAACCTCGACGAAAAACAAAAGCTTTCGTCACGAAACCACTCGGCCTCGGCCTCGGATCAATCATTCACCCAGACAAACCATTTCCCTAGGCCCGAGAAAACCGCCGCCGCCAATACCAACTCTCGACAAATGCAGTTCACTCATTCCGGCTAAGCCCTCAGCGCATTTAATAACGGCCGCTTTATGCTCCCCAATAACAAGCGCCACGTCGCCATCAACTTCAGGTATAAATATGAGAGCCCATATTCAGGGCAAAGCAAGTAATTTCAGCGATATTATAACTCTCTTATCACAGCTCCTATCAAAAATTATCACGGCTCATTTATTACCAAACTCTCTAAAAGCGATTCATACGGAGGGTTATAGTCGGACCAACCCGACACCTTAACGGTGTTTATTATTTATATTGTGCGGGTTAACATTTGGACGAACAAGAAGGCTGCCACCTCATCCTCGCTCACACGTGGGCGTCAAGACAAGATCACCACACATTTTGCGTGATCGGTTTGGTTCGATTCTTGGAAGCGACTTTTCGAGCAGGCGTCCTGCACGAAAGGATGGTAAAGTCCAAAAAGCAAGCCTCAAATAACGTAACCCCGTGCATCCACCCACCCGAGAAAGGAGCGAGCAGCCGACACAATGATGAGGGGAGAACTCCGGCGCCTCGCTACAGGAGTGTCGGCCGAGGACCAAGAAGGATCGCTGCGCACACAAGCGGCTCTCGAACAAAAATAAAGACAACGGCGCCGACCTCCAGAGGTCGAGACTTCGAGGCCAACAAGGAGGAGCCGCGTGGTAAAACAAATAGACCAACGGCTCGAAGAGGCCGAACAGAGTATGCGTATTGGGAGCACCAAAGACCTTGTGCGAAAATACTGGAGGCAGAGACTAAGATGCACGAGCTAAGACAAAGCCGGGCCGGAACCCGAGCCCATAATCAAGCGCAAAGCACCCCAACGATATCCAACTCGGTTTGCTTAAGCGGAGGGTGGAAACTACAAAGCCAAAAAGGCAAAGTTTACCACCAATGTCAAATCGAGACTTGGGAAAAGGGTTGTCGGCGAGGATCCAGACGAGTGTTCATTCTCGCCTAAGATTCCCCGCGAGACGGATAATTGTCAAGCCCATAGCGAGGAAGGGGAGTCTCGACCCTACGTCACCTCGAACAAAGCCCCTCAAGGTCTCGGCATCCAGTCTCGCCAAATTGCAAAGGAGGCCTCGTTTGGGGTCCCCTGAGAAATATGATCGAGGAAGAGCCCAGGTACCACGAGTGCGAAAAAGGGGCTAACCTGCATCCCCATTAAGCTACGGGCTCGGCCGAGGCAAAGGCCGATGATGGCAGTGCGAGATTAGGGCATGGATAGAAAAATTGGAAGCTCGGCGAGCTGCAGGGCTAACTCGGTCCTCAAGAAAATCGGGGGCCATTTATTGCTGATAAGAGGTGGAAGTTCCTTCAAAATTAAAGATTCCACACTTTGAGGACTACACCGTAACACGACGCCCGGACCACGTGTTAGGGTTCGAGTTGAAAATGATCATCGTGAACTGCATCGGCGACATATGGTGCTTGGTGTTCACTGAACCCTCAAGCAGTGCTCAACGGTGGTACAACTGGTTAGCACCGACTCTATCACCGTTGGGATGACTTTAAAGGGGCATTTTTGAAAAAGTTTTGCTCTCTCCCAAAAGCGAGGCAGACACAGTAGCGTGAAATAAGAGGTTGGAGAAACTGCATCTTGGCGTACATGGCACGCTCAAAGAAAAGTCCCGACCAAATCCTCAGATATTCCGACACATCCGCGAGATGTGTTTCTGAGCACGGCACGAGATAATTGCCGACCGAGCTCTCATGCGACGAGGACACAATCGGCGAGATGTTCTTTGACAGGCAAAGTGGTGGCCTGTTGGACGGCGAGCAACCCCCACCACAACAAACTCACAAGCGGTCACGTCCCTTCCGCACTGCACGCCAAACAAAGGAAAAAAGCAGGGAAAGCTCTTCGGCAGAGGACGCCAACTCGGTGCGAAAAGAAGGGAGGAAAGAGGCGTCATCGGCGAGATTGGGGGCCAAGACGAGAATTCGAAGCCTGGAAGACTTCACCCCTCAATGAATCTCGGGAACACATAATGGACGCGTTTTCGGAGGGAAACAAGATACGCCCACCACTCCCTGAGGTCACCTGTGGAGGCGAATCAAAAGATGCGACTTCCATAACGAGATTGGCCATATTATGAGGAGTGCATACGACTCAAAAGAGCAATACAGGGTGATAAACGAGGGAGATGTAAGGTTTGTGGCAAGAGAGGTCCACATTCAGCGCCCCCGAGAGGGCTGGGCGAAATGCAGACACCCGACAACCCGGCTTGGTAAATACCATCCCAGAAGAAACCAGTATCACACAATTGAAGAATGCCATCAACTACCCGAATGCATGAAAACATCATGGACGGGATGGTTGAGAACGAAATGGTATTCAGTGGACACCGAGTCAAGGCGGTCAACGATTATGCTCGCCAAAACCCGTTAACTCCGCAAATCAAGATTCACAACCTAGTTAAACCGGGTCTTGATAGACACAGGCGGAAGAGATGTGATGTATTATAAGTGCTTTTCTCGGCACTGGGGCTCGATACCCACCTCACTCCGAGCCGAGTCCAATCTGGAGGCTTCACAAAGCCACAAGGTCACGCCAAAATGGGCCTCATAGTTAGCCCGGGTGAGGGGGATACCACCGTGCGAGAAGTCATCTTCCTCGCCCCTGATCTCCCTCTCCATACAACGCCATCCTACAAGCACCTTCCAGCCAAATTCGAATGGTGGCATCAATGGCCCATCACGAGTCAAGTACATGACCTCGCTCGAGTAGGGGTCCTTAAGAATGATGCTCGTACTACTTTAGAATACCCGATCACGAGAAAAAATAGCGAAAAAGATTGAAAAGGCCGAGGAGGCCGAGGAAGGAAGAAGAATGAACCGGCCGCCAAACGAGCTGGGGCTCGACGGGAAAGCTCCACCCCGTAGCAATCAAAGCAAGGCAAGGAAGTTGGCCCGCTCGACGAAGGAACGCCGAAAGTGCCGAGACCGAAAAACCGAAATCGAAAGCCTCGATGTTCGAGATCATCCAATCATACAACCTATGGAAGATGTAGAAGAAGTTATCATAAACTTCAACTACCCCGACCGTAAAAATAAAGGTGGGAATGGAAATTATGGCGATTTACTAAAGGAGAGCCATAATTGTAGTAGTATTATTATTATTATTATTATTATTATTATTATTATTATTATTATTATTATTATTATTATTATTATTATTATTATTATTATTATTATTATTATTATTATTATTATTATTATTATTATTATTATTATTATTCATTTTTATTATTCATTATTATTATTATTATTATTATTATTATTATCATTATTATTATTATTATTATTATTATTATCATTATTATTATTATTATTATTATTCATTATTATTTTTATTTATTATAATTATTAATCATTACTATTTTTGTTATTATTACTTTTTTTTATTACTATTATTAAGAAGGGTAATATTGGAATATATAAAATTTCAATAAAGAAAATGACTCACTTGTTTTTGAAAAGTAGAATTAAACACAATGTTTAATGCTTACAACCTATGGTCTTACATATGTTTTAAGTGGTTTGTACATGACTTATGACATATCTTACCATAAATAAAATCAAACGCTTCAAAAACAACTTATGGTAAGTCATAAGTAATAAACACTTCCAAATAAGCCCATAATAATTTGTGACTGACAAAATAAGGAAGTAAAATAATAATTTTGGAACGGAGGGAGTATTAGATTTTTTACAAATAGTTTACACCAAATAAGGTAACTGATCTAGTGTAAGAAAAAACTAGTGAGGTTTTGTTTGTTTCATAAAAAAATAACTTCGACAAACGTTTTTCCCATTTTTCAATATTTGATAATCTTAAGAAAATGTAATTAACGTAAACGCTTTTTAAATTAACGTAAAATGAAGTCTTCTTCCCGTCATCTTCTAAATGTCCACTATATTATTTAAAAACAATGTCCCAAATATTAATTATTTTTTAAAAACATTTTTTATATCAATTATCAATTTTTTTTATTTGTATTTATAGAATTAAAAATAAATGATCCTTTTAATCTGACACTACAAATGATAAATTAATGGTTAATAAAAAATAGTTAAAATTCAACACTATTTTACTCATAAATTATTTTCGTGACATATTTTTAAAAAATTTAGAAATATCTGAAAATAAAATCATTTTTCATTTTCTAGGAAACCATTTTCCCGAAAGAATTTTATGTGAACAAACAGAACCTAATCAAGATCGTGTATCCAAATCTATTAGCTCTTAAACAACTAAACAAACAGATCCATAACGTGTTTAGGCTGGCAACTGATCTCGTGCTATTAAAAATTAATCAACATTAGTTGCCACTTAAAAAAATATGCTACCAATCATCACACCAGTTATTTAATCAAAAAAGCATAAATAGAAGATATTGAGAAAATTAACATTATATTCCTTGGATATTTACAAGCTAAAACCCAATTGTACAAAAACTACAAGCGAGTCCTTTTCAAATAAATTATCTCATTTTCGACCGCGGACCTGACTGACTTCGAGTCAACTCACTTCGCTCCGTCTGGTCATGCCGTCGGTAAAAAGTTTATCGGATCACTTTAGAAATTAACTCCGATCATCTCTCCCAAGAGAGCACGACACAAATCAGCTCGGGCCCCAGCAGTTCAAATACATAACTTGCCTTAGAGACTCATCGGCCTGCTTCCTCCTATTCTCTCCGCCGTTGTTCGCGAGAAATCCACCGACGTCGGAACCAAGCATGCCGGCAAGTGGCCGGAGATCGACCGGATCCACGCCGGCTCCGATGGGAGACGAGAACCTCTTCTTACCGTGCTGTAGTGATTTGAGACCTGATTTCAATTTATGTCCCTGATCTGTATGGCCGTTCACGACGGCGACACCGGCAGCCATCCATAAACGGTTGATACAGCTCATCGTTTCTCAGCTTCGGTTGTATTGACTTCAATTGATTTGATTTGTTTGCGGAATTGAAAGTATTCGCTTATTTGATTTCGAGGATGTAGTTCATCATGATGGGGAATTGGGGGGAGGGATGTATTTATAGAGAGAGGGTAGTTGGCTGTTTTGAGGAAACCGGAAACGGAAACTGGAAACTGGAAACTGGTTGCGGAAGAAAAGAGTGGAGTAGGGTGGGCCCGTGGGGTTGGGATAAAGTTGGGTTATTGCTTCCGCGAAAGTCGAGGTTTTTGGATTTTTCGTGGATTTGGACTGATTGAATAGATGGGTTAATGCTTCCGCGAAAGTCGAGGTTTTTGGATTCTTCCTGGATTTGGACTGATTGATTATTTTAATATATATATATATATATAGATATATACTCCTTTTATCTCAAAATTATTAATTTGACGCATGTTTTAATAAAATATATTTAATTTGATTATTTATAATGGTTTAATATGTAGTTTATTTTAAAGTTTATGTTTATATAACATATAATTAAAGTATAATAAAAAAATAAGGTTAAACTGATAAAAGTTTTGTCTTAAAAAAATTTAAATAAGATAATTATTTTAAGACAAACGAAAAATGAAAGAAGGACGATAATTTTAAGACGGGGAGATATATGTTTATATTCAAGGATTGTGATGTTTGCATTTTGATCTATATTCATCAATTAAAATAAAGATTTAAATTTAAAATAACTTTAAAATAAAGAAATATTAGAGAGTGGATAATTTGTTTGGAAAGGCCTAAAAGGGGAAGGAGGAATTATTTTATGAAAAAAAATGAGTATATTTTTTTGTAAATAATATATCTAAATTTTTCTTAAACTCAGAAAGATCAAAATTATTTTTTGAGTTGGGCAGCCATGGATCATTACTATATAAAAATATATAAAGAAATAGATAAGATTATGAGTTAATATCAGACAATCGCTACCCAGACGTCTTAAAATCAAGAAAAATGCCCGATCTTTCATTTTATTTATTTCTAAATATTTTGGCCCAAAATAAAGTTATAATGAGTTTTTAAAAAATTAAGAAATAAGAAGAAAAAAATAGAATCATTTAATTATCTATTGTAAATTTGTAATTCGTTTATTGACCCTTGGATTATTGAATTATTGACTATTTCTTTTTGTTTTTAACGTTGAAATGATATTAAATTATTGCTTGTAATTTTAAATTATAATCTTGTAATGTAATAATAAATTTTACATTATTTGATGATATCTATTAATCTTTTAGTTAAATTATATTTAAAAAAATATTGAAACTAAGATAATTATGTTTTAATTCTAAACCTAAGCACCCTAAATGCGGAACATTGGCACTGGTCTACGGCTCCACGCTCCGGCTACCTACCAATTTTTAGAACAACGGAAATCAGAGAACTTCGTACATTTAACCCGTAGTATAGAACCAACCCATGGTAATTTGGTAAACATATCATAACATAACCCCGCTCTAAAACTTTACCCATTAATCTACAAGCAATGAGGCCAATTTGTACTTGTTATAGTATTCACTCCTCCTAAGAAAGGACTTCTTCCGTGCTTAAGTAATCATCATTTTGATCTATATATCTTTTTAAAAAAGTAATAGTAATTGATTATATTATAAATATTAATATATTGTATGATTTTTTTTAATGTTCTTATATATGTGATTATAATTAAATTAGGTAGAAAAAATATGAGTAATGTGATGAAAGTGTTTTTATTAAGAAGAAAATTTTAAGAAGATGACGACAACTAATTTGAAACGGATAAAAAAATGATAATTACTTAGGCCTTGTTTGGTCCAACGTTTTTAAAACGCAGCGTTTTTAAAACGTTGCATTTTCAAAACGTAGTTTTATTTTTGTAAACATGTTTGGAAAACTATTTCAAAACGTTATTTTTCATAAACAGAGTAGTTGTAAACGTAGAATATTTTTAAAACGCTTTATATTTTTAAAACGCTGCATTGAAATACTTTTAAAAAGAAAACGTAATGTTTTTTACCAATATTTTAACTAAAATACTCCACCAAACAAACACTTAGAAACGAAGGGAGTAGCATTTGACAAGATAAAAGAGGAAACTGGGTTTACTAGTTGAATAAGAGTTTTTCATGTTGGTTGCACTTCATCACTAATGAGATGGTGAAGTTCTTGCCTCCTCCCTAAACTACACTAGACATGTGTCTGCCTTTGCTAATGGGGCACGTTTGCACCTAAGCTTGACTGAATTAAATTAAAAGATGTGTCTAATGCTTTAACTAATACTCCCTCTTTCTCGTTATTATCAACTGTGTTGGTTTGACATACGGTTTTTTAAAAAAATGTATGGTTTTTTAAAGCCCATGTATGTGGCTCATAATTAAAGTAAGGTGAAAAGTAAGGGTAAAGTGGTAAAAATAGAAATAATGTTCTTAAAAAGATAAGTTTCAAATTGACAATTATTTTGGGACGACGAAAAAAATATAATGACGATAATTTGTGAATCGGAGTGAGAATATTTAGGTGTATGTCAAGCTTGACTGAATGAAATTAAAAGATGTATCTAATGCTTTAACTAATACTCCCTCCTTGTCGTAATTATTAATTGAGTTGATTTGACGTACGATTTAAAATATATATTTTTCATTATATTATTAATATTGGAATAGTATATGACTTTTTTTAGAACTTATAAATATATAGCTTAAACATAAAGACAAATTATTAATAAATATTTGATTGATATTTTAAAATATAATAAAAATATGAATTAATTTTCGAAGTTTTTTTTAACAAAATAATTATAACGATCATAATTTTTCAACAAATTGTAACAAACTCTATCATGAGTCATTTAAGTTATCATGAATTCTGTTGTATCCTATTACTTAATCCGTCTAAATAACACCCACTGAATTGCAATACACCTAATTAGTTTACTCAAAAATGAAAACAAGTCCTGCAGTAAATTTGTTTAGCATCACTCCGGTTTGTGCTTTTATTGCTGACTGATTTCATGAGTGAGGAGACATATGTATTACAATTAAACTAGTTTTACGTTTGAGCCGTGCGTTAAACGCACGTTCATATATATCTTTTAATTAAATTTTATTTAAATAAAATGAAGATTGTAAACAAAATTAAAACATAAATAAAAAACATGAGGAACAAATTATATCCGTATAATTGATATAATTTAATCCATTACTAGTCTTTGTGTTCGTGCTCATGGCACGGCGCGAGTAGGAAGAATAAATCAATATGTATTTTAATCATGTTTCAAAAAGAGTCTAAAATTGTGTTTTATATATTTTTCATTAAATAATTAAAAATGTATTAAACAATAAAAAAATTGTCTTAACAACATTCTTGTATTACATTTATTAAACGTCCCATAATTGAGAACGAGTACTAAAAATATATTAAAAATTAAAATAAAAACAAGATAATAAAACAATTTTTTCTTTTAGAGTGGTTTTAACAAAATAAAAAACGAACATATTTTGTAAGAAAAACCCAATAAGGGTTGTTGCGGGAAATAAATTAGCGTGCATCATCATATCTTTTTAATTATTAATTATTACTTAAATAAATGCTCCTCGATAGGTGCTAACAATTATACCACTTTTTGTATCTTTTCACAACTAATTGAGACATGTGGCTTATTTTCGTGAAGATTTTACGCCTTTAATAATGAGTTAAAAAAAACAAATTAATTTAGATGATTATTAAAGCTTTTGCTTGTTAATGAAACAAATTAGAAATCAAATCTAAATAATTTTTTATCTTCACCCCGAATCTTCTTACCAAAAAAATCACATACATATTTTAATTTTATAATTGATATAATGAAAGGAAAGAGAAGTTAGTTGTATCTTGATATAAAGTAAAATAATCAATCTAAGTCGTTTGATATAAAGTAAAATAATCAATCTCAACCGTTCTTTATCCCACTGAGCTCTATTGTATAATAGATTTTATAAATTGTTTAACTCATTTTCTTGTTCATAATTTTCTAGAGTTTAATAATTGATATTTTTTGTTATTAAAATTTAGGATTTTAAGTGGTATAAATAGTAGTTCATATGTATATTCTTCTCTATATAACATATAGGTTTAATAAATATTTTTAATTGTGGTTGGTATCTACTACTATAGTTTAAACGTATATATTCCTATGATTTACCAATAAATTATAATTAAATGTGGTTACTTAAAAAAATAAATTTTGTTTTGATATTATAATTTCGGATACGTTGAAAGAGACACAAAAGTTTCAAATACAAACAAATCATATATGAAGATTTCCATAGCATGATTTTTATAATTAATTGTGAGGTTATATTTTATTTTGTAATCACATATATTCAATGAATATATTTTTTATAACACATTTGTTTTTATTCCAATGTTATTTGCTCATTTTAATTAATTAGTAAATTAAGTATGTAACAAAAGAGCTTTGTATTTACAAATTTTCAATTGGAGACTACTCCTATTAAATACTACCACATAGAAACTCGATATTTTCTACCACATGTGCATATTTACACTTCTTTAATAAATCTTGAGAGTTATTTAATCTATTAATAAGATTTGTGTTCTCAATGCATGCTAACTACTCCCTCCGGATCTATATATAAGCAAGACTAACCGATTTCACACAGATTAAGAAAATCATTTAAATTAGTTAAATTGTCTTGATTTTATATAAAATAAAAGTATACTTACTAAATTACCCTTAAGTATCTCACTCAAAACTGATGACAATTAATGCAATATTAACTCATTTTCATCAATTCATTATAGCTCCTTTATAATTAGTGGCTCTTTGTGTATAGGGAATGTGCACACATCTTGAAAAACAAAAGAATTAACAAGGGGTATTTTTTGTACCAAACTTCTTGGAAGTTGTGAGTAGAGTTTAATATGGTGATTTTTACTTATATTTAAATCCACCAAAATTTGGTATTTTTTGCTTATGTATAGGTCCGGAGGGAGTACTATATAATAATTCTAAAAGATGACTTTCATTTTTCAGAAAGTGCATTTTTGCGAGATTTTACCTATTTTAGACTACATAGTTTATATATATATATATATATATATATATATATATATATATATATATATATATATATATATATATATCTTTTAATTACGACCAATTATAATGCTAATTATTAATCCTATTTATTAATTATTATATCTTTCAAACAAAGACTTTTTGGTTGTTTGAAGAAGTATATAATTTTGTAAACAAAATAATGTGACGTCTTAGTGTAATCTTATTTGGTTTCTCTCGGTGTAATCTTATTTGGTTTCTCTTGGGCTCCGCTAAAAGTTAAAAAGTAAAGTAATATGTCACATAAAATAATACATTATTTTGTGCACAAAAATTAAATACTTATTAGATAACTTCGTATTTTATTACTCTAATTTAATATTATAAATAACCTTATTAATACAAATACTAAGATTAAAAATAAACTTATTGACCTATTATTGGATCGTGATACATCACGTAACCAGAAACAGGCTTGAAGGGACCCGACCTAGGACCTCCTACGTGGAGCAAACATGTGGCTCCCAGCTAGGCATACGTGGGACTCATCTCTCAACAAGTCATCTAACAAAGGAGCCAGCCAGAACCGACCATTACCTATCTCGCCGAACAAAGGATCCTCGAACCGACCAAGGGTCATTCCAAGAGCTGAGCAAGAGCGACCATTAGGTCAAAGAGCATCCATGCCCGGCATGCGACCATTCCGACCAAGTAAACACCATGTGTCAGATCATGATTAAAGGCCACGTGTCGTCCATGCAAGCATAGGTCAACCAGTGGGAGGTTGACAGCTGGCCGACCAGGCGACAAACCCTTACATTTGAAGAATAGATATAACTTGGTAAGTAAGCAACCACCGACTATGTAAGGCTATATATAGACTATCAACCAGTAAAGAGCTGTCAGCCAACCGGCCAGCAATAGGTCCTTATGTCCTGAGACCCATATACTAATCATGATCTCCAGAAGACAACTACTATAAAAGGAAGCCTTTCCCTACAAGAAAAGGTAAGTTCAATCTAAGGCATTCATACACAACTATTGGCAAGCACTAAGCAAGTTATACACTATCACCAGAAGCTTAAGGGAACACCTAGTTCTGGCACACATTTATCCCCTGATTACTACTCTCACACCGAAGGGCTATAGCTAAGACAACCCCCGGCATCCTAACGGTAGTCTCATTTCAGGTCATTAGAGATCACGGTCAAGAGCATCAAGTCTGACTACAAAAGAACCAAAGCCCAAATATCCTATATACTTTGGTACATCGAGTACCTCCCACCTTACGTGTTCAGGAAACAACGACACGTCAGCTCTGGTCCATTACGTGGATCACCGGCTCAGTCACCCCATCATTGTGGCGTGATCAAGTGGTTCCGTTTTCAAGAAACGTATTTAATAACTCTTTCCACTTTTCTCAAACCATAACCTAAAGAAATGGAAAAACAGATTCCCCAAAAGCAAGACCAAATGGGAGCAAACATACCACCCCCTCGCCAGCGAGTAAAATAACAGACATGGACATCGCCACCCCTAGTTCAAAAGCGTTGGGAGGAAAGGGCGGTAAGGAGGATGCTCGCCACCCTGGGGCTATTATGAGCCAGGCAAGCACCTTCCTCGACGTAGACATGGAAGACGCCCAGATCGAGCAGTCTCGTACGGAGAAGAATAAAGCCGCTGAGCACGATGAATATCTGGAGGAGGTAAGGTTCTGGGAACGCCAGAGACTGTACCTCACGGGAATTCAAGAGGCCGAGCTCAAGATGTTCACGCTCAATAAGAAAGCAAGAAGCGGTGACCAATACAGTACCTCATGAGGAGCCGGCCCAAATCCTTCACAAAGCCACCTCCAAAAATAAAGAAAATGAGAAGACTGTGCCTCGGCCTAGTGTAAGATCCAGGTTAGGGGATAGGATGAGCGAGCAAGCACCCAAATCCAGCATTCATAGTCGGTTAACCTACCCAAGTGAAACCAACCATCTTCGCCACATCAGGGAAAGGAGATAAGAATGTGAATCTAGACCTAACAAAACATGTGGGCACTGCACCCACTCCCAACAATCAGGAGCAGGTCACCCAAGGAGTGATCGGAACGCGACCACCGAGGTGCAGAAATCGACCAACAAGCCACCCGTGGCGGTCGAACATGAAGTAAAGTTCCATAGGGGTAGACTTGAGGTCATGGAGAAAGGGAAACCAATGGTACTACCCCCAGCAAAAAATGGGCCATTCCAGGAGAGGATGAGGAAAGGCCCATTACCTGATAAGAAAATCCTAACTTTTGAAACGTATCAAGGCCTAACCAACGCAGTCGATCACATGGCCGGCTTTGAGGTCAAAATGAACGCGATGGCCTCCGCGAGGAGGACGCGTGGGAAAAGATATTCACAGGGACCTTGAAGGGAAAGGCTCTAAAGTGGTATACAAGCCTTCCGTTGGATTCAGTCGAAAGTTGGGACGAATTCAGGCAGATATTCATCACACAATTCTCCTCGACCGGACTCCAGCCAAAGAAGCAAACCGACCTATGCAGTATACAGCAACGAGTAAACGAGTAAAACCAAACGTATATGGATATCCATGGCTACAGTCGATCAAATACCGTATATCTCGGAGGAATCGATCAAGATGTGCTTCATTTCAGGCCTGCAACAAGGGCTGATTAGACAAGAAATGATGCTGCGTGATCAAAGCTCAGTTGGGAAGATGTATGCTCATGCCATTCGGGTTATTAACATCGAGGGGGCGAAGAAAGATGGGAAGAAGAAGAAGCATGATCGAACGCATCGGGCTCAATATAACTCAAGCAAAGGAGGCCGGGGCCAACCCATAAAGAAGAGGATAATCGAGGTAAGAATAAGTGGGATGAAATCGACTAGACTCCGCTCATGACCACTCGCGAGCATATAATAAATTTCTTGCTCGACCAAGACAAAATAGATAGACCATGGCCACTAAAGGATACTCAGTACCCCTGTAACCCCAATAAACGTTATGCCTTTCACAAGGACATTGGTCACACGACCAAGGAATGAATCAACCTGAAGAAGACCATTCAGAAGTTGATAGACAAAGGGGACCTCAAGAGGTTCGAGCAGAGCGGCAATAACCAAGGAGGAAGACAGAGAGAGCCGGAGAGGAATTAGAACCCCCGACCAAATAATGGGGGCCCCAGGAATATGATCGACACCATCCGGAAAGCGATACCAAGTGTCATTCAATTAAAACACATGATCTACAACTTGAAGCATGTGGTTAACATGATGTCGCGACCCGATGAAGTAGGATGAATTACCTTTTGGCCAAGTGAGGTAGCTACCAGTGAAACCGCTCAACAACAACCTTTAACTCTTCGAGTCAGAATACATGACAGCGAGGTAAAACGAGTTCTAGTGGACACGGGGGCTGGAAGAGACATTCGTACTACGCTTGCTTTAAAGGAATGGAGTTGGGGGACGCCCACCTCAGACCGAGCAACATACAGTTGGAGGGATTTACCGGTCACAAGGTGGCGGTAAAAGGAACGATCGTTCTCACTGTGACCCTGGGAGAAGAGTGCACGACTCCTCGAACAGAGGAGGTCGAATTCTTGGTATTAGATCTACTCTCTCCATACAACGCCATACTCGGATCCCCATCTCAAACAAAGTTCCAAATGGTCACGTCAACGGCTCATCAGAGAATAAAATTCCCTACTGAAAGGGGAATATGAATGGTCTTGAATGACCCGGCGAGCGCTTTGGAATACATCTACAGGGAAAGGAAGAGTAAAACGAAAGTAACAATCACCCTGCCTGAGGGAGAATGGGTCGAAATTAGCAGATCGACCAAGTATCTCCAAGAAACGGAGGAGGTAATTCTAACTTTTCCCGACGAGCTGGGAACGCAAACTCGTCCAAAAAAGGAAGAAGTGAGAACCATATGCGCGACACCTCAAAAAGCGCCGAGCATAGCAACAAGAGGGACAAGGTCGCTATGAAAATAATCACAATTGAAAGTTTAGATATCGATCACCACCCAATTATCAAGCCAAATGAAGACTTAGATGAGATTGTGATCAACCTCGATTTTCCCGAACAAAAGGTCAGGGTAGGAAGAGAAATACCCAAGGAAGAGCGATCATCGATCACCAAGCTATTTAAAGAAAGCTTGGATGTGTTCGCTTGGAGGATCGAGGACATGGAGGGCATTAGCGAGAACGTCGCTATGCACCAGCTAAGCATCGACCCAGACTTTATCCCCATACAGTAGAAATCACATATTTTTCAAGGGAAAAGCTAATGGCCATCAAGGAGGAGGTGCCCAAACTACTAAAAGCCAAAATCATAAAGAAGGTTTTGTATGCAACTTGGATTGCAAATATAGTGATGGTCAAGAAGGCGAGCGAGAAATGAAAGATGTGTCTCAATTTCACCGACCTCAACAAAGCCTGCCCAAAAGATTGGTACCCGCTGCCCCGCATTGACCAGCTCGTTGATTCTATTTCCGGGCACAAAATCCTTAGCTTCGTTGACGCTTATTCAGGGTACCATCAAATCAAAATGTGGTTGGCCGACCAGATACACATAGCATTCTGAGCTACTGGTGGATTGTATTGCTATGCTATGATGCCCTTCGGCCTCAAGAACGCGGGGGCCACATACCAAAGAATGGTGAATAAAGTGTTCGGCGACCAGTTGGGCAAGAATGTGGAGGCTTACATTGATAACATGGTTATTAAAACCAAACACTCTAGACCATGCCAAAGACCAACGGGAAACCTTTGCAAACCTGAGGAAGAATAAAATGAAGCTTAACCCGGCAAAATGCGCATTCGAGTGACAGCAGGAAAATTCCTCGATAAATGGTCAATGAAAGAGGAATCGAGGCCGATCCATAGAAAATAAAATCTTTTACAACTATGGGCATACCAACCTCGATCAAATATGTCCAACAACTTAATGGTCGGATCATAGCTCTCAGCCGTTCCATTGCTAAATCAGCCGAGAAAAGCCTGCCCTTCTTTAAAATATTGAAGGGAGGCAAGAAGTTTGAATGGAATGACGAATGCACCAAGGCTTTCGAAGAACTCAGGGAATATCTTGGCCGACCACCACTCCTCAGCATCCCAGTACCAAAAGAGAAATTGTACATGTATTTGGTGGCATCGGACTTAGTAGTCGTTGTCGTCTGATCAGAAATGAGAATAAAATTCAAAAGCCAATTTACTATGTCTCCCATGATCTGATAGACGTTGAAGGAATGTATTTAGAGGTCGAAAAATTGGTCCTCCCTCTGGTGGTTGCTGCCCAAAAATTAAAAGCTTACTTCCAGGCACACTCAATAGTAGCATACACCAATTTCAGACATGGCAGGCAGAATGCCGAAATGATCAGTCGAACTCTCAGGGTATGTCATCGATTATGAGCCCAGAAAGACAATACGAGCATAAGTCCTGGTGGATTTCATTGCTGAAACCTCATTCACAAGGCACAAGGTGGATCAAGAACAAATCAGCGAAGAAGTCACCCCTGTGACTAAAGAGGCGACCATAAACGACAAGCAAATGAAGACCAGGCCTCTCCATTATTGGATCTTGTTTGTTGATGGATCTATAGGGACAGAGAGAAGTGGGG
Source organism: Codonopsis lanceolata (assembly GCA_013146195.2). Classification (NCBI taxonomy): domain Eukaryota; kingdom Viridiplantae; phylum Streptophyta; class Magnoliopsida; order Asterales; family Campanulaceae; genus Codonopsis; species Codonopsis lanceolata. The sequence continues at coordinate 55,606,966 of CM028381.1, forward strand.
CAGGTCTCTCCTTGCTCATCCCAGAGTCAGGAGAACTGAACTTGGCCTTACGATTCGAATTCAAAGCTTCGAACAATCAGGCCGAGTATGAAGCCTTGGTCGCTGGAATCGAGCTCGCACTAAGTTTAGGGGCCGAGGACATTGTGATTTATAGCGACTCGCAGCTAGTGGTTAAACATGTTGGGCGAATACGAAGCAAATCATCCAACATTAACCAAGTATCAACAATTGACCAAAAAACTGTTAGGACAATTCAAATACTGGGAATTGGAGCAAATCCTATGAGGAGGAAATTCTCGAGCAGATTATTTCTCCAAAATTGCATCCTCAGAAGCTGAGGAGGTACCTCCCGACATTGAGCTTATGTTCCTCAAATGCCCCGCCATCGACCAGGAGGAGATTATGGCAATCACAGAGGCTTCGAGGTGTTGGATCGATGACATAAAGGGGTACATCGAGCAAGGTATTTTGCTGGATGACAAGAATGAGGCACAAACAGTAAGGATCCGAGCTTGCAGATACTCGGTTGTGGGAGAAACGTTGTACAAATGATCTAACACAAAACCTCTCCTTCAGTGCATAAGGCCAGAAATGGTGAAGGACTTGCTCGCTGAAGTACATGAAGGAGAATATGGGGGACATCCAGGTGCGAGGACACTATCGGACAAAATGAATTTTCATAGGTATTACTCGCCCAGCATGAGAAAGGACCCAGCGGAGTATGTGATGAAATGTGACAAATGCCAAAGATATGCAGACTTTCCACAACTTCCCTCGGTTTTACAAACACCAGTGGTCGCAGCCTGGCCTTTTGACATCTGGGGAATCGACCTCATTGGCCTCTTCCCCAAAGCCAAACATGGGTGAGAGTATGTCATTGTCACGGAGGATTACTTCACCAAATGGATAGAAGCAAAACCGCTCGTTGTGAGCTTCAGGGGTATGACCGCGCCTTGGATAGGTGCGGCGATGCGGATGCGGGACACCACGCTCTCATTCCACCCTCCCTTGTTTAGGGGAAGGCGAAATCCAAAGTGCGAGAGGAGAGCTTTGTCTATATTAGCACGTTGGAATGTGCCTCGGTTGCCTTGAGTGGATTTTATATCCAAAATGGGAACTAAAGGTTTCCTCATGTCAAGTTATCCCTTATTTCGGGGATAACAGGATATGGGAATGCATTACCCTTCCATTCCCATTCTCCCATGTTTTCGTTAGGGGAAAATGGAGAAGTGCAAGAAAGGATATTGCGACGCCCCCACTATGGATTTATTAAAAATAGCCTTATGGCCCATTCAGATCACTATGGGAGCTATGGGTTTCCCGCATCAAGTTATCCCTTGTTTAGGGGATACCGGGATATGGGAATACATCACCCTCCATTCCGTATCTCCCTTTTTAGGGAGAGCGAGGGAAAGTGCAAAGAGGGAGTGTTGCGAGGCCTGGATCGAAAGTTTTAGAGTCGCCACCTTTATTTTAAGGCAAAAATAAAGGAAAACCAGAAAAGAAAACCAAAGATTTTAGAAAGCGGGTTCGGGGGCTAAGTTACGAGTTGGGAAGGTGCTAGGCACCCAACTCGCCCTTTCGGTCTCAAAACGTTTTTGGCTGAAGTATGCTCATTGTTATATTTATCTAGCAAATAAATAAGGTATTATTATGACAAGGGAAATTTAAACAGATACATTCGTGGCTACATTATTTACGGACTCGCAACCGTCTCCTTCCAATAATTACAAACATATTTAAGAATATTTGGCCATTATAACGGCTCTTTTACATAATATTTCCTATTCTAATCCGGGCAGCACAACGGCTTATATGGGCTACATTGCGCAGGATTTAAATAACACTTTTGAAAAATAAATAAAAGACAAAGATACAAATAAAATAAAATACGCTCTTAAAGGTATTACCTTTTAGAGCGGCGGTGTGCTCGCTCTGTCCTTCAGGGAGAGAAAGTCTTTTTGTTGTTTGTGTGTGTTGTTGTGTTGATTTTTGAAGTTAGGGCTTATCAACTCGGGCAGAGTGACAGCTTTATTTGGGTAGGTTTTGAGCTGATAACATTTATCGGTGAGGTGACCACTGCAGCGATGATACTCACAGTACTGGGCAAGATTCCAGGTCCTAGGCAGGGGGTCTGGTGGCTTATAATTTTCCATAGGCTTTAACACTCCTTGTGCCATTAGCCCCTGCAGGATTACAGACTGGGAGGCTTGCAGCTCATCATAATGGCGGTTCTGATTTCTGAAATTTCTGCTTGGGCCATTATTTCCTCCGATGGTGTTGACAGACTTATCCACTCCATAAGACCATGGAACAGTGCCATAATTTTGGGTAGAAAAAGGGGCTGATGCATTTCCTACCGCATTGACAGTTGGTTCGGGTGCGGCTGCGGCTGTCTTCCCTTTAGAATAACGGAAAGAGCTAGGAGGCGTATTGACTTGTAAGTGGCCAGTCCGTATATCATCATCAATACGAGCGCCTATCTCTACTATTTCTTTAAAATTGGTGTAGGGGAGATACCGCATGTGTTCCAGGTAAATGGGCTGGAGGTTTTTGATAAACATTCGGCATGACTCGGCTGGATCGGGTCTGTCAAAGGTCTGGGCCAACTTTCTTTTCCACCTGACTGCGAACTCAGCACATGTTTCTTTTTCTCTCTGGGTGCACGACTCAAGGTCCCTTCTATTTTCTGGACTGGTGTTGTCTTTGTACCTTTCCAGGAATGCTTCAGCTATCTGGTCCCACGTATTCATGGTGCTGCTATCAGACAACATTAGCCATTGTTTGGCAGCCCCTATTAGGGTGAGGTGAAAATTGGAAGCCATAGCCTCAAAGCTAGCTCCCCTTGACTGCATGCCAGTGGAATAAGATTTTAAGTGGGATATAGGGCATCCAGTCCCATCAAATTTTTCTATGTCGGGCATTTTGAATTTGAAAGGCAATACTGCCGCAGGTTGTAATGTCAGTGCCTGCGTAGAAAATTCTCCTTTGTTGAGAAGCTTGAATAACATAGCTCTTATATTTTCCATTTCGGCCTCTATTTTGGTGGCTGGGGGAGTTGGATTTTGGTATATATTGGCTGGATTGGGGAAGGTTGGGTTAATTTCTGGCTGTGGTGTCTGGTAAGGGTTTTGGGTTGGATATGGATATTGGGCTGGTGGATTTTGGGTTGGTGGAACTTGGGTAGGATAAGGATTCTGGGCTGGTGGAGCTTGGGTAGGATAAGGGTTTTGGGTTGGTGGATTTTGAGTAGGTGGATTTTGGATGGTTTCGGCTGGGCGGCCAGGATCATTATAAGGTAAATAAGTGGTAACTTGGCCTGGCGGGTTATAATTTTGTGGGTCCATATTTGGGCTGTTCTGGAGTGGGTTGGTTATGGGAACAGGGAGGTCATTTGGGTTTTGGGGAATTTTGGTGTTTGGAGCAGGATAGGAAGGATATGACGGGTAAGGGTTGATGTTTGGGTAGTAGGGACTTGGTGGAGGATTGGGATTTGGGGTAGCGGCCATATTTGGTGGGTTAGTGTTTGGCTGGGGAGTTGGGTTTGGAGGCACGTGGGATGTTGATGTTTCTTGGGGGACTGTAGGGGAAGAGTTCACCTCACCACTGGGTTTTGACCTTGTATAAGACTTGCTATTTGGCTTAGCAAGCGTTCATCTCGTGCAGCCAAATTCTGGTCTAGCCACTGCTGCATTACCGGAGTCGGAGCATATCCTGGAGCCCCTGAATCTGTACCCATATCGGACTGCTCATCTGTTGCCATACTGCTCGGATCTGTATTTTCTGTACTGATTCTGCCCTTGTCTGATCTGATACTGATACCTTCTGTTCTGATTTCTGCACTACTTTCCCGTATCAACCGGCCAGTACTATCTCTGCCTTTCCAAGTTCGGGCCAGGTTTCTGAGGAAAATGGGTTATGGAGGTATCAGGAGGCTGGCTGAAGGCTTTCTGGGTTTGGAGTACAGCGTGCCTTTATTAGTATATTTTATTATTATTTGTTTGTTCCCTACAGTTGACCGGATAAGCACCTGCTTTATTTTGACAGTCTCAGGACTTTTCCTGGAACAGTGGATTCTTTCTCCAGAGTATAGGACCAACGTATTCCACCTGCCTTTCGACTCCCTAGGACTGGACTGGTCCCAGGCGAAGGGCCTATACTCTTTCCAGGATCCACCATTCGAAATGGTCTAGGTCGAGCATCAAAGAATAATAAATCAGCCCCTGTATATATATATATATATATATATATATATATATATATTTGTTATTTTTTTGTTGTTGCGCAATTTATTTTTCTTTTTTTTTTCATCATTTTTTTTACTTGCGCATTTTTTTTTCATATATATATATATATTTTGTATTTTTTTTGACAGGGGCTGATTCATGATTCAAAAATGCAAAAACCGGTCGGTCTATGAAGTGTCCTGAAAGTCTATATGCATTCTAGCGTTGGCTTATGCAGGGGGTAGGCTGGCCATGGTGTAGGGTAACAGTTCGGAATATAGCTATATGCATGTGCGTGTGTGTGGTATCTAGAAAGCAGTAAAACCTTTATTTATTTTACAGAAATAAAGCAAATATGGCATGTCTTGCTGTTATAAGTGGATTTTCTTGGCTTTTTATTTTTGAGCGCAAGCAAGCAAGCACACCATTTTAAGAAATAGAAAGAAAAGCGGGGAAACTATCTATCCCTATTAATTACAAATTTTGGTCCTATGTCCCCAAAATAAAATGACAGCATGAATGCAGGTATGCACAAATGTACAGAATAAAGTGAAAGAACATGAACTGAAAGAAATAAAAAACAGAGCCGGAAAAAAGTAAAGCCCCAGCTCTTTTGTTGTGCTGCCCGGAATTTATTGTAATATATATATATATATATATATATATATATATATATATATATTTTTTTTTGAATTTTCGATTTTTATATATATATATATTTTTTTTGATTTTTGATTTTTTTTATACTCTTAAACATATCCGTAACAGGTATCGGAACGAGACTGCTGCCAGATGGAGGATCATATCCACAAATATAGCCACGGCCGTAATGGGAACACTTTATTGAAATGCGTAAATTAATATAACGAGCATACTGCAGCCAGAAACAAAGAAAAACAAAAAAATGTTTTATTTCATGAGTCTAGCCCTCCATTTTATTTAAAATAAAACAACTCCCCAGCGGAGTCGCCACTGTGAGGTTCCCGGTGTACGACCCGCGCCCCGCACGCCCTTGGATAAGGGTGCGTGTACGTGCGGATGCGGGACACCACTGCTCTCGTTCCACCCTCCCTTGTTTAGGGGAAGACGAAATCCAAAGTGCGAGAGGAGTGCTGTCTATATTAGCACGTTGGAATGTGCCTCGGTTGCCTTGAGTGGATTTTATATCCAAAATGGGAACTAAAGGTTTCCTCATGTCAAGCTATCCCTTATTTCGGGGATAACAGGATATGGGAATGCATTACCCTTCCATTCCCATTCTCCCCTGTTTTCGTTAGGGGAAAATGGAGAAGTGCAAGAAAGGATATTGCGGCGCCTCATCTTTATGGATTTATTAAAAATAGCCTTATGGCCCATTCAGATCACTATGGGAGCTATGTGTTTCCCGCATCAAGTTATCACTTGTTTAGGGGATACCAGGATATGGGAATACATCACCCCTCCATTCCCGTATCTCCCTTTTTTAGGGGAGAACAGGAAAGTGTAAAGAGGGAGTGTTGCGAGGCCCCTTGGATCGAAAGTTTTGAGTCGCCACCTTTATTTTAAGGCAAAAATAAAGGAAAACCAGAAAAGAAAACCAAAGATTTTAGAAAGCGGGTTCGGGGCTAAGTTACGAGTTGGGAAGGTGCTAGGCACCCAACTCGCCCTTTCGGTCTCAAAACGTTTTTGGCTGAAGTATGCTCATTGTTATATTTATCTAGCAAATAAATAAGGTATTATTATGACAAGAGAAATTTAAACAGATACATTCGTTGTTACATTATTTACGGACTCGCAGCCGTCTCCTTCCAATAATTACAAACATATTTAAGAATATTTGGCCATTATAACGGCTCTTTTACATAATATTTCCTATTCTAATCCGGACAGCACAACGGCTTATATGGGCTACATTGTGCCGGATTTAAATAACACTTTTGAAAAATAAATAAAAGACAAAGATACAAATAAAATAAAATACGCTCTTAAAGGTATTACCTTTTAGAGCGGCGGTGTGCTCGCTCTGTCCTTCAGGGAGAGGGAGTCTTTTTGTTGTTTGTGTGTGTTGTTGTGTTGATTTTTGAAGTTTGGGCTTATCAACTCGGGCAGAGTGACAGCTTTATTTGGGTAGGTTTTGACCTTTTTGGTTGGGCGGAACCTAGACTTAATTTATTGACTTTTCAGCTCGTTACTCGGGCGGAGTGGCTACTTTGGGATTTTTGGACTGGGATGTGAGGTGGATACCTAACAACTAGGCTAGGGATCACTTATAACCTATGAGTTTTTGATTTGGCAGAGTTTGGACGGGGTTTGGAGACTATAGGGGCTTCCACTCACCTATCTCGCACCTCTCGTACTATTGGTATTGAAAGACGACGAAGCAGAGCTTCGCTGCGATCTAAAAATCGCGGATGAAGGTATGAGCTGTTCTGTGATAAAGGTATGAGTTGTTCTTTCTCCTCCACACACTGTTTTATCAAAAATAACATCACTAATGAAATCTTGCTCACTGGTTCAAGAAAAAGGAATATTTTTGCCATTGACTTACTTTCTTTAAATAACATTACTCAAATTTGTTTGATAGCAAATAATATTTCAAAAATTCATGGCTTTGGCACAAAAGACTCTCACATTTGAATTTCAAGTATCTTTCAAAACTTTCAAAAGGAGATTTGGTTAAGGGTTTGCCATCCATAAATTTTCCTTCTGACAAAAAATGTGATGCTTGTATTTTGGGAAAAATAACAAAAGCCTCTTTCAAACCAAAACCATGTATTTCAACCAAAAGAACTCTTGAGCTTCTACATATGGATTTATTTGGTCATGTCACAACTGCAAGCTTAGGAGGAAACAGGTATACATTGGTAGTGGTAGATGATTATTCCAGGTACACATGGGTTGAAATGATGCAATCCAAGGATGAAACTTATAGCATTCTCACTTCACTATTCAGAAATCTTCAAACTCAAAAGGAGTGTGAAATTATAAGTGTTAGATCTGACAATGGTACAGAATTCAAAAATCTTGGGATGGACACATACTGTGATGATCATGGAATTGATCATAACTTTTCAGCGGTTAGAACACCTCAGCAAAATGGTATAGCTGAAAGGAAAAACCGGACTCTGATTGAAGCAGGTAAAACAATGATAGCAGAAGCAAAATTGCCAAAATATTTTTTGGGCGTAAGCATCAACACAAAGACATGCTTTACACAAAATAGATCTCTCATAAACAAGTTTCATGGTAAGACTCCTTATGAAATATGGAGAGGTAGAACCCCTAACATTGCTTTCTTTAAGATCTTTGGGTGCAAATGCTTCATTCATTACAATGGTGGAGATTACAGAGGTAAATTTGATGAAAAAGCTGATGAAGGTATTTTTGTTGGTTATGCTAAGCATAGTAAAGCTTATAGAGTCTATAATAGAAAAACTCAAGTAATTGTTGAATCTATGCATGTTACTTTTGATGAATCAAGTTTATTTGAGTCTTATAAGACTCCTGATGATACTAACAATTTTGAAGTATTTGAGACATGAAACAGTACAGGGTCAATTCAAAATAATCCTCCATCTTCAACTCCTCCTGCAGAAATTATAAATATTCAGAATGAGCCTCAAGGCGATAACCTGACAATCCTAACCTCTCACAATAGATCGGTCACCGACACTTAGTTACGAAGCTATTCACCCGACATTCATCCATCTCCATCTTTACAAACCTGAACCTCTTGCGGATCTTCCTAAAGAAATTAGGGAAGCTAGACATCATCCGCTTTCAAATATCATTGGAGATCCCTTTCGGCCTAAGAACCAGTAGCTCGTAAATGAAACTCTTGATTCACATGCCTTTGTCTCTTCCATTAAACCCAAAAAGATTGATGAAGCTTTGGAAGACCCACAATGGATTGAGGCCATGCAAGAAAAGCTGAATCAGTTTGAAAGATGCAAAGTTTGGGAACTTGTGCCTAGACCCTCAGATCAACAAGTCATTGGAACTAAATGGGTGTTCCAGAAACAAGTTGGATGAAGATGGAAATGTTACAAGAAATAAAGCAAGGTTAGTAGCCCAAGGATATAGACAGGAGGAGGGCATTGACTATGATCAAACCTTTGTTCCTGTGGCAAGACTTGAAGCCATCAGATTATTTCTTGCCTATGCAACCTTCAAAGACTTCAAGGTATATCAAATGGATGTAAAAAGTGCATTTTTGAATGGGGACCTACAAGAACAAGTATTTGTTGAGCAACCTCCTGGTTTCATTGACCTTAAAAAGAAGGACCATGTTTACAAACTAAGAAAGGCTCTTTATGGTCTTAAGCAAGCTCCAAGAGCATGGTATGAAACCCTATCCAAATTCCTTATGGAAAAAGGATTTCAAAGAGGTAAAATCGATACTACTCTTTTCTCTTTGAAGCACAAAGGTAATATTTTACTAGTTCAAATCTATGTTGATGATATTATTTTTGGATCTACTAATGAAATTTTGTGCAAGAGATTCGAGCATCTTATGAAAGGAAAGTTTGAAATGAGTATGATGGGAGAACTAACCTACTTCTTAGGTTTGCAAATCAAGCAAACAGAGGAAGGAATTTTTATCCATCAATCTAAATACACTAGAGAGCTGATCAAGAAATACAATCTTCAATAAGCCAATTCAAAGAAACACTCCAATGGGAGTTGAATGTCATCTAGTCACCGATGAAAAGGGTAAGCCGCTAATACAACCCGAGGTATAGTTGGATCTCTTCTTTACTTAACTGCTAGCAGACCAGATATCATGTTTGTTGTATGTATATGTGCTCGTTTTCAAGCTAATCCTAAGGAATCTCATATGATTGCTGTAAAAAGAATCATTAGATATTTGATTGATACTGAAAAATTTGGGATTTGGTATCCCAGAGACTCTTCTTTTAATTTGATTGTATATTCAGATGCTGACCTTGCAGCTTGCAGAGTTAATAGAAAAAGTACCAGTGGAACATGTCAGTTCCTTGGAAAGCAGGCGATATCATGGGCATGCAAAAAGCAAGCTTCGCTTTCCACCTCAACTACGGCGAATATATTGTTCTTTGGAAGTCGTTGTTCTCAGATTCTTTGGATGAAACAGCAGCTATTTGATTATGAAATGCCCATGGGAACTTGTTCTATTTATTGTGATAATACTTCTGCTATTTCATAATCCAATAGCTGCTGTTTCATCCAAAGATTTGCTTAAAATCATTCCACTTGATTATCAGCCAAGAAACCCAAGTAATTAAAATCATATTTGGTCAGCCGCAAATCATTGTGTCAGCTACTTGTTTCAACTGACCTTTATATATTTAGTGTCAGTTTGTCTTTCCTTATTTGATCGATCATATACTTGTACTGACACTTTCCTACTTTGTATTTTTGGTAGATATACTGCTAGATAATATTTCATAGGATCTTTTGAGATCTTGCATCTGCCAAACACATTTTCAAATTCAAAATGTGTTCCTAACGGGTTGCTTTTGAAGACTATCTATAAATACCCACCTGAAGCATTTTTGAAGACAACAATTCTACGTAAGTCAAAAGCCTATATACTTTCAATTTCTCTCGTGACTTTGTCTTCCAAGAAAACATTAGCTAGATACTCTCCTTTGAATATTTCTTTCTAGTTATTGTTTAGGCAAACAATGAGTGATTTATTTCAAAATATTTAGAATTCAGTCAGTTTGTCTCACGAGTTTGATTGTTTCTCAATCATTCTCCTCAAACACCGGTCTTTTGTTGTACACTGATCCATTAGAGATCAAATAGATTTTTAATAAAATTAGTGCACTTCAAAAATCCAAGTCTGACCAACTTGGTAGTGGACGTAGCGCTTTATCTCTGTGAACCACTTCAACCGATTTGTCACCACTTTCATATTGCAAACCGACTCAACACTTCTAAGTTTTTCAAGCGATTAAGTGTCACCGCTTAACAACAATTGTTTCCTTACTTGTTCAGTTAATTTGTATTTCAATTTCCTCTATATTTTCAGTGATCAACATTAAAAACAACTTCTTTTGAAAAACCGTTGTGTCAGCCAGTTGACCAACATTTATCAGCTTAAGCTTTTTCATAAGTATCAGCCAGCTGACCAATTCTTCAGCTGACTGATAAAATTAAGTTTTCCGCTGCCAATCTTTCAAGTTTTACAAATCAACCCTCGAAGTTTTTAAAGGCTATTCACCCCCCCCCCTCTAGCCTTAATTGTTGTCATCTAGACTTACAGAGGACATGGCACCAATCGAACTAGCACTTCCAACAGCATGGGCCATATTCTTCGATCAAGAACAAAACAACTCCTCCCGCCAACTCGACCTCGACAACCTAGAAGAAAAACGATTGGAAGCCCGCCTCAAAATGATCAACTATAAAAAAACTCACTAAGATCTACCATGATAAGAAAGTTAGGCCGAGAACTTTCTCAATTAGCGACTGGGTCCTAAGGAAGATTGAGGCGACTGGCAGAAAGTTAGGAAGAAACAAGCTTTCACCAAATTGGGAAGGCCCGTTCAAAATCACTAACATTGTTAAAGAGGGAAAATATCGATTGGCAGAGTCTGACGGCACTCCGTTGAGAAACCCTTGGCATGCCGATCACCTCAAAGCATACTATCATTGATGTAACCTCTATGTAAATTGTCCAATGCTCAATGAACGATGATGTATCTTTCTGAACTGAAAGTGTTCATCTCTTGCTCGTTCCCAACCTCGCACGGAGGGGGACCAAAGGCCTCATCCTCGGTACGCAAGGAAGGTCACAATAAATAAATGAGCCAAATGCTCATTCTCATCATCGCACGGAGGTGGGACCAAAGGCCTCATCCTCGGTACACAAAGAAGGTCACAATAAATAAATGAGTCAAATGCTCATTCTCATCCTCGCACGGAAGGGGGACCAAATGCCTCATCCTCGGTACACAAGGAAGGTCACAATAAATAAATGAGCCAAAGGCTCATTCTCATCCTCGCACGAAGGTGTGACTAAAGGCCTCATCCTTGGTACATGAGGAAGATCACAATAAATAATGAGCCAAGTGCTCATTCCCATCCTCGCACGGAGGTGGGACCAATGGCCTCATCCTCGGTATACGAGGAAGGTCGTAAACAAAGAATACAAGTATGAAATACCAAAACAAACAGAAAGAAAAATAACATGCATTGACCTGATATATTAAAACAAAACCAGGAGAGCAAAAATGTTAATTACATTTCAAAACATAATAAAAACTGTTTGAAAGTTACGGGCACATGCGCCCAATCAAACTCGACACAACGAGGATTACAAAATCATTCGGGAAGATCAAAAACCTCGGCATCACGACCTGGGGAGGGCAGACCACGTTGTTCGGTGGCGTAGGACTCATCGGCGAATTAGTCACAGTTGGAATGCTCACCCATGAATTGGCTCAACTTGAGCTCTGCATCAAACTCCACATCTTCGCCATTTTGTACAACGTTGATTAGGAAGATGGCATCCTGAGACCAAGGAGTCAGGGGCACCCACTCTTCAAGCCCATCTTTAGCGTCCTTTCCTTTGATCATTTTTAGCTCGCCTTCGTCGAAAGGGACCATCCGTGTCCCTCCCTCGCAGCCTCCCCAGTGAAATGCTCGCCGCCCAATCAACGATGGTCCCGACCGTGAGCCCCGAAGAAGAAGCTAACCGGAGAACATGGTGAATACCTCGCTCATAGTATAGGAGGACCTCTTTGGTAAATTCCTCTGTGTCCTTGAACTGTTCAAAGGTAGAGGCTCTCACTACATCAATCCTTTTCTCCAGATCAACAATCCTAGCCGATGACTCGGTCATCTCCTTCTTAATCAAGGATCTCGCTTGCTCGGCCTGGCCAGACTTTTGCTTGGCTTCGCTAGCACGGGTTTCAGCCAGCTTATTCTCCTTGGTCAGAGCAGTTATCTTGGCTGAGGACTCCACCAGCTCGGCTGCCTTCTGGGCTTGGTCGCTTTCCAGGGATGCCAAACGAGCTTTAAGGACTTCAATCTCATCCCGGTAGGCTTGGGCCTAGGTTTTGAGCTTCTTTACTTCGGTTTCGGCCCGACCAGAGCGTCCACTCAGTGAGCTAACAAAAGAGCACAACTACAAGGAAACAGAAGAGGGTGTGAAAAATTACATACTATGCATCCAATAAAGAGAAAGAAGAGAAGAAAAAAAAAAGAATAAGGGAAGACTTTTACCTCGCTCACGCATAGCCTGATGCGGCCCATAGCCTCATTAGCGGGCAGAAAATTGGTAACCCCAACTATGTCCCTCATTTAGGCCCGGACAACTATCCCTTGCCCGGCCAGGGCAGTAGGACCATCCCGTTGGGTCACGTCTATATTTTGTAACGCTGGGATATCCCCAATGTCTTACCCCAGTTTGATCCCCGCGGCACGAGTGGTCGGCACCGAGAAGTCATCTTTCAACCAAGGCACAGTCTCCCCGCTAGGCGAAGAAGCCATGGTCAAACCCTTCAATTTTTTGGAAGCAGGGGAGCGAGCAGACGCATCCTCGAGGCTTTGCTCATATAACACTGGTACCTCCTCGATCAGTCGCCTTTTTTCCAAAGGGGTAGCTGCAGCACTTTCGACGGAGGCAGGCCAGTAATTGTGGCAGGAGTTTTCTTCGTCGGGGCCTGAGCTAAGGGTTTGGGCCTCCGAGTTACGATCACTTTGGGCGGCGCCCTTCGAAGAGCCGTTGAGGTCATGGTGGTAGGCACTGCCGAGGACCCAACCCCCTGCCCGTCAATAGGCAGAACGTAGGCTTTCGCGGGATCGGCAGCAGCATCCCTCAACACGACTCGGCGGGCAGCACCCCAGGGTAGCAACACGGGATCGACAGCAGCATCCTATCATTCTCCTTTCCTTTTTCGTTCGTTCTTAAATAATTGTTTTTTTTTTCAAAACTTTTTCTTTTAGGAAAACACTTTTATCACTTTACCCTTACTTTTTTTACTTACTTTAATTATAGCCATATATTCAAGGGCATTAAAGGAAACCACACATTTTACTAATATTTATAATACCGTCAATTACTTTTTCTTAAACGTTGTGACGGGTTAAAAAACAATATTTTGAAAATTAAGGGAATATTTAATTTTTTTTACATTCATATAAACATTGATGATGCTCTTACGCTCAACATCTACGTCACAGAGGGGACACGTGTCACGTGGTGGGCTTATTGAGATTGCTCCTATCATTAAACTGCACAAAATCTTTAAACTAATGTAATTTTTGCACCAAATTTCTTTCTCCATCTTCAACAGTTTTACTTCAAAGTTTACTCTAAAAGGAATATTTCAAGTATATTCTTCATTATTTCATTTAATTTGTATTGCAAGTATATGTTTTATTTCATTTAATTTGTATTAATGTATTTTAGCAAAACAAATATATTATTTATTGATTTAATATTAAATTAAATATTATGCATTAAAAATAATAATTAAATACATGAATTTAATTGAGACTAAAATACAAACATATTAAAATTAATAATTAATTGTAAGATATTAATAAAGACAAATACAAACATTAAAATAATTGAAATAAACAACTAAATAAACATATGAAAATACAACTAAAATGAAACATAAATAGACATATAAAAATAATTTTATAAACTTTATTATAAATAATTTTATCATTATAAACAACTAAATAGACATATGTAATGTAATTTTCGTTTTTTTATTAATGTTTAATATTTATAAACTGTATTATAAATAATTTTAATATAATATACATCTAATAACTTACAATAAAAATAAAAATAATTGAATTAATTTTTTGTATTATTTAAACCAAAAACATCAAAGTGGTATTTAAACTAAACAACTAAACTAACAATAATAATAAAAACATAAAATAAAAAATAACTACTTAAACAAAAAAAAAAAGGAGAGGGAATATGAAGTTGCGAATAGTCACACTTCAAATTTGAAAGGTTGGGAGGAACACTTCAAATTTGAAACAGAGATAAAAAGCTTATTGGAGTTGTAAATAGTGAATAAACACATCAAATTTGAAAATTTGAAATGCTTGTTGGAAATGATCTCATGCTATTCAACTTATAACGACAAAAGTTATTACAACTCTATCCTCATTATTTGTTTCATATGTCCCCACAATTACTTTATTACTCGTGGTTCTTCTATTTTAAAATTGTCGTTTTGAATGATTTAGGGTATTGTTTAAAAAATATATTTAATTAGATTATTAATATTTATTTGATATTTAGTTTACTTAAATGTTATGTATATATAACCTATAATTAAAATAAAATAAAAAATAAAAGATAAAATAATAAAAGTATTATTTTTTAAAAAGTTTGAAACTAAAAATAAATTTTGAGACGAAAGATAAAAAGAAAACGGAACAATTATTTTAATGACAGAGAGTATAATTTAATACTCCTACTTTTGTCCTTTTATCCTAAGTTTTGGGGCACTCTCTGTCCTTTTCTAAATACAGAGCGACAACTAACAAGACGACAAATTAAGGGGCACGTGGGTTGACATGGACTTAGGCAGTGACATTATTGGGTTTCCTCTTGTAGATGAGCTTGAAGATGGGGGATCACCTGCTACTTCCACTCTCTCTCCCTCCAGTGGGACCAAAAACTTCCCATCCTATGTGTTGATGAGGTTCATTGTATTATTTAAATTTAGAGTAAATAAACGTCTCATAATTTTTTATCCGTAAAATATTTTTTTTTTGTTTTTTTTTGTTTTTAAAGGTTGGAGGGGACACAGATCGTACCCTAACCCTTAATTTTTTTTCTAATTTTTAATGTCTTGAAATGCTACAATTATATATATATGATGCCTTTGATGTGGCTCGAACAAATAGAATTTTTATTATTTTTAATGCCTTGAAAGGTTACAATTATATATATATGATGTCTTTGATGTGGCTCGAACAAATGGTGCATCTGGTGAGGCTTTGAATACTCAACCTCTCCGTTAAGATAAGTGAGTAGCTAAATGGGACCTTTGGATAAGACTTTAACAACAACGATGCCCAAGAGGCAACACCCGACCTCTCTCGAGTTGTAAAGTCAGGGATGTTTTAGTGAGACTCGAACACCCAACTTCTCCGTTAAGAGAAGTGAGCAGTACCAGTTGAGCTAGAACTCGTTGGTTTTTATCCGTAAAATAAAGTTTCACTTTCTCATAATTAAATTTATCTATATATAATGGATCAGATAAAGAGGATCCGTCTTACAAAAAATATCAATATGACCATCATATCCAAGTTTTTGTTTTAAATTTAATATTCTTTCCGTTCTAGATAAATATTCTTAGTTGATAAAATTTAAGAATCAAAAAATGTAATTAATGATGGGTGTAAAATATGTTGTGACGATAATACTCATTACAAACATTATATTTCATTAATTATGTACACATTACATCACTCTCAATTTAGATATTCAATATAAAGTTTTAGTATTTATAGGGGTAAAATAGTTAATGACACAATTTAACGGCCAAATTTAACATTCATCCAAAAAATGGGCTTGCTTGCAGCCTATCTAATGTACAATGGCCTCATTGCAAATTTTAAACTTTTGGTGGCCGTCTTGTAAGTTTTTGAAAAGTTGAGTGACCAAATGATGGGTTTTGCCTAAAAAAAAATTTATTCCAAAACTTTTTAAAAACATTAGCTGAGATATAGCAAAATAGAAAGTAGGAAATTTTATTTGGTGTGAAAAGAGAAAGGAGTTGATTATTATTTAAACTATTTGGTTTTGGAACCATTTAGTGGGTATTTTAATTAATTTTATTTTATTTTATATTTAAAATTGCTTCAAGATTATATTATTTTTCCAAAAATACAAGCCCTTAAATTGAATCAAAGTGAATCAAATTGAATAACACTATTTAATATTAAGAAGGGTAGATTATTTTTATTTAAAATTACTCAATCCGTCCCTAAATTATTGTTTTAGTTGACCCGGTGCACGGATTAAGAAAAAACAATTGACTTGATTATTTATATTGGTTTAATGTGTAATCTATAATACAATACACCTCAGTTTATACGTGTGCAATTGACTTGGAATAAAAAGTGGCTGTGATTAGCGGTTGGTAACTGTCTTTTATCTAACTCAATTTACAAACGTAACTAAATTTAACTCTCTCTCTCTCTCTCTCTCACTCAATTATTTTTAACTTCTGTCTAACTCAATCTTTTACTGTAATTTACGGTCTTATTGTAATTACTTGAATCAATTTAATTTTTATAAAACATGAATTTTATTTTTTATATATTCTTAATTAATGATAGCACATGTTTAAATTATGTGCGGGCATTCATTTCAATGCAATATTGATATATATATATATATATGAAATATAAAGAATGTCTTTCTATAACGTTTAATCTTACAATCTCAATCGTTTTTATCACGTTTTTTTTCCATCCCTATTTTATTACTGCGAAAATTATTGAGATATTACGCTTTACAAGACGGTTTACAGTTATTATTTTACATTTACGAAAATTAGTTAATTATTATGGTTTTACAGTTAATATTTTACGGTTTTACAGTTTTACAGTTTTATGGTTGCGAAAATTTGTATTTGTATTTGTATTTTTTTTATTTTTAATTGTTAACTTAATCAATTTAATTTTTTTCCGACTCATAATTTCGTATACAAATTAAAAAAATCGTAAGTTTTGTAATTTGAAAGATTTGTTTTTTTTTTCTTTTTAACCGTTATCGTAATTAACTTAATCAATTTAATTTTTGTCTGGCCCGTTTTTTTTGCCCCGCAATTTCGTATACAAATTATTAATTAATCTCTCTGTTCCGAGTAAAAAGACCCCATTTGAAAGTCAATTTTTTTAAAAAAATAATATTTTTAATAATTCATTTGTACAGTATCTGCTTCATTTATTGACAAATTCTCAAACTGACGTTGTGCCATCGGCACGGGAAAGAGTACTAATTTCTTTTAAAACTCATGTGTATGTGACTCATAATTAAAGTAGGGTGAAAAAGTTTCCAAATTATCACTCAATTCTCATTGAATCTCGGTGTACATTTTCCTTGTATGTGATTTTCTCGTGGGATGAGATAATGTATGAAGTAGAGGGTGAAAAAAGTTAAGGGTAAAGTGGTAAAAGTGATATTTTAAAAAAGTAAGTTTCAAACTGGACAAATATTTTAAAATAATAAAAAATAAAAAAGGACGATAATTTAGGGACGGAAGAAGTATATTATCTTAGATATAGAGTTCTTACCTGATCCTTCCTCCCCCGTTTTGTTAGAGTACTTTGATGGTACAACAAGGAGCTACTTGCCACATTTAAGACTACATGGGTCGATGAATCATTTTGAAAAAAGTCATTTATGACATGCTGACATGATGAGCGCGATCGTTGAACCTAGCGGTGAGTTCGACCCCCTTGAACTTTGGAAAAATTTGTACTTTAGGACTATCTATTTTAAATATATGCAAGTTGCTCCCCCAACCTAATTTTAAAAAAAACGTTGGTGTTCTTATCCTCAAGTTTTGAAACTAAAAAAAGATATATTATGATTTTAAATACAGTTGCATTTATAAGACTCATCGAATGAAACGAATTGAGAAAATTACACCATTAGCTCCTAAACTTTGTAAAAGTTTACTAACAATCTTTGTACAATGCAAATATGCATCACAGACGAAAGTATACAAAATTTAAACTCCAATAATCACTAGATGTGACACTGTTAGCTAAAGCACCATTAAGTGGACATGTGCTCCTCAAATGATTTTTAGTGGGGGGCAAACATGTTCTTTTCCACCTTCTCCTTCTTTGACCTTCTTCAACCTCACGCCCCCACCCACACACACCAATACCATTTTGATGGAGCACACTTCATTCTATCCCCATGCGTACAATCGTCGCCATCTCCGACCACGCCTCTATCGTCATTCTCGCGCACGTTTCATCCTCAGTTCCATTTCTGGTTTCATCTTTTGAACTAGCAGTACCACTTTCATATGTTCTGAAAGAGTTTACAATTCAACTTTTCAGACTAATTATTCTCTTAATGATTCGAGTTTACAATTTGACTTTTCTAGTTTCAGTCTATTTTTCTTCTATATTCCTATTTCTTTGCTCAATATACGAGTCCAAATTAGATATATAAGGAAAGAAACTGCCTAATCTCGGCACATGATTGTATGATGGGACCGACGGTGATGTGGTGACGACGGCAGCAACGGGTGAGAAGGGATTATTGATTTGGCGCATGATAGCGCGGAGGAGAAGATGAAAACTGTTGTGAAACTGGGGGATGATTAAATTAGGGTTGAATTTATGAAGTATCGTTAATGGCAAAGGGAGACTGGAGAGATGCCATTTGAAGTACCAATTTGGGATTTTTAAGATTGTTTATAAAATTGATTATGGAGAGATGCCATTTGAAGTACCCATTTGAGATTTTCAAGATTTGTTTATAATATTGATTCTTTTATTCACATTTTAAGTGTGCTCGTTTGGGAACTACATGTAGTGGGGATATGAATGTTATTCGTTGTGTTCTAGAGCCGATTTCCTTCCTTCCTTATTTTGTCTTCAGTTCTCATAGTGTACTAAACAAAATCCATTTAAGGTCTTTACTTTACTCTATTAGTTAGAAATTGGAATTGGATAAAAATGAATTAACGACTTTTATCGGTAGGATACCTGTATTGGAATTTTCTTGATTGAATGGCCGCATCAGGTTTGAATAAGGTTCTCTACTCAATCGCTGTGGGAAAGAAAGAATCTTTCAGGTATCCCGTCTTTCTACTTGTGTGTGTGTATGTGTGTGTTTGGGGGGGGGTGTTAAGGTTGAAAAGGAGAAGGTGTAAATGACATGTTTACCCCCATTAAAGATCACGTGAGCTGCACATGTACACTCAACGGTGCTCCATGAGCTGATGGCGTCACATCCAGGGACTACCAGTGTGCAAAATTTGTTTTCTTTGGTTTGTGGTGTACATTTACATTGTAAGGAACTACTAGTGGATTTTTGTAAAGTTGGGGGACTAACGGTGTAATTTTCCCAAACGAGTTTGTTTTTTCTTTTTTTAGTTGGGGGTTGGGCTTGGGTTGTAGGGGAGGGGGGGACGGGTTGTCCTAACACCTATGTGCTTAATATTTTACAAGAATCATGACGTGTAGTTTGAGTGGTAGTTGGTTTTATTTATCGAATTATTTATTTAATTTGATTTTTGTGATCAATATATAAAGGTAATTCTCAAATATGTAAGTCGAGTGTGGAGAGTATGCCTTAGACTCTTTGGTGGATTAAGTTAATTGATAATTTGATTTTGCATAGGCTGAACCGTTGAACCTACGGGGTGTGCTTTAGCCTCTTCCAGTAACACGGTTTAAGTTGAGTCGTATACTAAATGACCCAAATAAACCACTATATTAACCAAAATTTCAAACAAGTGTACTGATAAAAAAAACATTTTATGTACGAGATTAAGAAAAATTCTAACAAATGTACAACAAGTGTAGTGGAGGAACTGTTGGGTAGAACCCTATACAATCTTACAGAATATATTAAAAATAATACTCCCTCCGTCCCTAAATAATTGTCTTGCTTGACCCGGCGCACAGTTTAAGAAAAAGTAATTGACTTGATTATTTATATTGGTTTAATGTGTAGTTTCCTTTAATGCCCATGTATATGTGGTCTATAATTAAAGTCGAGTGAAAAAGTAAGGGTAAAGTGGTAAAAGTGATGTTCTAAAAAGGTAAGTTTCAAAGTGGACAATTATTTTGGGACGGACGAAAAAGGAAAGGATGACGATAATTTAGGGACGGAGGGAGTATTAAATAATGAAAGCAAAACCGTTGTGCTGTTGGTTGCTTCGAACCAAGTCTTCTGGTGGCTCTGCAAGGTCTGCTGGTGACTTAAACCAAGGACTGCTGGTGAAGGTCTTCTGGTGAAGGTCTACCGGTGGAAAGCTGAAGTCTTCTGGTGGCAATACCTGATGTCTGCCGGAAGAGGAATGATGTCTACCGGTAGAAGACTAATGTCTGTTGGTGAAAGGAAAACGTACCGATGCTTGTGTAACACACAGTTTCCTCGAAACGTTATTTGTCCCACTCCCTGTAAGTGCCTGGAGTTCTTACTTAGGACGAACGTCTCCCAGGATACAACGATTGTACCGGATGACTTTGCATTTAAGGTCCGGCGAACTGAATAGATGCCTGTAGACTATCACCAAACAGGAGGCCAAGAAAGAGGATGAACAATATGCAATGCTAATGCAAGTGTATCAGAGGAAGGGAATTTCGTGTTCTCTGTTAAGTGTTGTTCCCCTCTGTTGTGGAAAATTGTTTCTTTATATAGGCCAGTGAATCAAAGCATTTTAATAAGAAAAAACCGTTTTGGTTATGCCCATTAACCACTCAATTAAAACGGACATTAAGACAGAATTAATTTGTCCATTTAAAACTGATGAGCTCGGCCCAAACTTTGGTCACGAGCCAAGCACAGGGGCCAACACGTGGCAATCACGTGTGTGACAGAGACCAAGATAGAGATTACCCGAGGATAGTCACGAGATGATCATCATACGTCCATACAAGCGAGGAATTTCTATCACTCGGCGAGGAGCTAGGCCTGCCCGATTGAGCTCGATTCCCCGAGATAACCTCATTGGTCCCGAGATTTCAGTCATGATTCCTACGGTTACGCGATCAACCCGCATTTACGATATTACAGTCCTAAAATATCTCCGTGATCATAGCCTAACCCGGATCTTACTCCCAGAAAAGGCTATATATACTTCATAGAATCCCATTTGAAAGGTACGCACACTTTTACACCGAAACCCGTCTTTTGCTTTCAATAAGCTTAATACTTACTCTCACGCCTGAGGGGTTTCGCGAGGCCTTGCCTTGCATTCCTACTAAGGTCTTTTTCTCTTGACAGGTTTCTACAAGATCCTACCTTTACATAAGCCCAGATATCCTACCAACCGCAAGGAACGGCCCAAGACCAAATTGTGTAGCATCAGTTTGGTTCCGTTGCCGGGAAACGAAAAATTTGAAGTTCATCTTTGATCAAGTTTTGTTAGCATGGCTAAGAACGAAAAGGACACGTTGGTGCAAGTGGAAATGCCTTGGTGGTGATGCATCTGCTCATCAAGGAGATTGGCCTCCAATTAGTAATGTGCCCGGAGGAATTCCCCACCAATTTGGACCAATTTCCGCGAAATGGTCTCCCCACCATTAGCGGGTGATGACCGTATCACAAGTGGCAAGAAGATGCACCAACAAAGCGAGGTCAAGTTGCCCCTCAGAATCGATGCACCGCAACATGATTTGCGAAATCAGTTGCAGCAACAAAAAGCCAATTCGGTGGAGCTACGTGACCAATTGAACCGCCGGGAAGTCGCCGACTTAATTCAAGAGAGCGAGCCTGTCCCATTAAATGAACAGCATGTGCACAAGCTCTTCGCAATCAAGCTCAAGATTTGAGCAAGATGTTTATTCTCAATCAACATGGCCGCCGCTGGGACAACCACCGCCTCCCATCAAGAACAAGCATCACCGACAGTTCCCGCAGCTAGTGCTCCACACGTGGTTGAAAGGGTGCTTAGTGTTGGTGGCCACGCCCGCACAAGCCTCCCTTTCGCCATCGACAGCTCCAAAGACGAATCGTGCGAAAGTGGTGGCAGCCACAATCAAGATGCTAATGCCATGGAAATTGTGAGGAAAGACGGGCCGATAAACGCCGCCGAGAACGCAAAGATGGTCGATGAGTCACAAACCAAGAAGCGAAGTCGAACGATGAGCACGAACGCCATACCATTCTCGATCCCATTATTCTCATCGTTTCTCGACATCACCACGCCGCGAACATGACAAAGTAGCCGACCGCTATGAAACCACTAGACCCCAAGGGTCCCCAAATCCCCGAGAATGCCGGATGAGGCACTTCTCGCTACTATAGCTCACCGCTAGCATTCCAACCAAGACCATTACCACTCAACCCCAAACAATGGCCGAGGTTTTCGCGATCATGCAAGCTAGAATGGACAAATTGAGGCCGGGTCGCCGCTCGATGGGTCCGCCGATCTACGATGGAAGTCCATTCGCAGATCGATCGAAAACACACCTCCAAAGACAGGAGTCGCGTTTTTCCTAATTTCGATAAATACTGAAAACCCGAGCAGGTGAGATTGGCCGCGATCATTCAAGCTCAGTCGGCTTAGTGACTAGTAATGAAGCCTTAAAAATGAAGGCATTTCAGGGCTATACAGGCAAAGCCCGTAGTTGGTTGTATGCGTTTCCCAAAAGGATCCATAATCGCATGGAAGGATCTCGAGGGAAAAGTTTCTAGCGTATTTGGCTCTACCGAGCACTCCCTAAAAGTCGATTCGACCTTGCAAAGTGGTCCAGTGGAGTTGATGAGTCCTCCCATAGCTATGTGGAACGATTCACTAAGGTGCTCGAACAAGTCACTGCATGACCGAGGGAGAGGTTACGCTTTGCTTCTTAAACAATATGCTGGGCCCCAGAATTGGTGATGCACCCACCCGCCACTCAGGTGAGATGCTTGCGCGAGCACAATTGTTCGCCTCGACTGAGGCGCACCTGAAGGGAAAAGGGAAGGAAAAGGCGAAAATAGTTCGACACCAACCGCCACTCCTAGCTCAGAAATAACAACAATTTTCTGAGACCTGAACAAGACTTCGATTCCACTCAACGATTCAGTGGAGCAAAGATTTCACCCCTTAAACACTTCAAGAGAGGAAATAATGATGCAAATACGTAATGATCTCCCCGCTCCTTATCCCATGAATCCGGGACGCAAGCATGTGGATAGCACAAAATTTTGTGCCTACCACAACGACGTGGGGCATGTCACTTAAGAATGTTTCATTCTCGAAAAAAGGAAATCCAACGCCCGATTAATCAAGGACGCCTTGATAGGTTCAAGCAAGGGAACAACAATGGTGGCAATCGCCGTGATCCTCCCGCCTGGGAAACGGCGAAACAGGGCAATGCCCCCGCATAAACCGGTGGTGAATGTTATTCTCGAGGAAGAACCCAGCTCAACTCAACTGGGAAAACATATTTATTCACTATCAAAAGTGATGAATATGCCACCAGTAACTCGATTTGGCGAGCAAACCATCCAGTTCACTCGCAGCTGGGGCGAAAGCACAACCTTTAAGGCCTCGAATGCCTTTGGTTGTATCGGCTTTGATTAACAATCGGCAAGTACACCGAGTACTGCGGATACGGAGCATGCCGACGTGCTTTACTACAAATTGCTTTAAGGAGATTGGTCTCACCGATGCCCGATTAAAACCTTACTGGGGACTCGGAAGGTTTTACAAATCATAGAGCTCGGGGCCGGGCACGCTTGACCTGAAGTTTACATAGGCGATGGGAACATACGAGGCTTCAAGTTATCACTTTCCCGGTCATCGATCCGAAATCCCCATATAACGCTATCATGGGCATCCCCTCCATGGCTCGTTTCCAGATGGTAGCCTCTGCCTCACCGAGCGAAGTTTTACACGTATTATCGGCATTGGCATTCTTCATAGTCAACCCCGAGCGATGTGGGAATTTGTTCGGAAACACGTAAGAAGAGGCGTAAAATCGCGCTATCCATCCCCAATGAAGAAATTGTTGTTCCGCATAAAACTCCTG
Organism: Codonopsis lanceolata; assembly: GCA_013146195.2. Classification (NCBI taxonomy): domain Eukaryota; kingdom Viridiplantae; phylum Streptophyta; class Magnoliopsida; order Asterales; family Campanulaceae; genus Codonopsis; species Codonopsis lanceolata. Next base: position 55,630,860 of record CM028381.1, read on the forward strand.
ACAACATAGCGCAATTTCGAGGAAGAATGCTCGCGATCAGAACAATGGAGGTCGATCAACCCAAGGACATGGAGGCGAGGCCGCCGAGAAAACGCCAAAGCCCGCCGTAAAAAGAAAACAAAAGGCGACGAAAAAATTGAAATGGACACATTGCAGGTCCGTGAGGAACCGGAATTCCGGGCTGAAGATGAGCTCGAGGAAATCGTCATCAACCCGTCTTTTCCAGAGCAGAAGATCAAAATTGGGACAGCACTTTCTCCCGAGGAGCGATCACGGTTGATCGAACAGTTAAAGTCAAGCCTTGATGTGTTTGCCTGGACGGTGGAAGATATGAGGGGCATAAGTGAGGAAGTAGCTCTTCATCGGCTAAGTGTGGACCCAACATGTCGACCAATTCAACAGCGACCTCGCCAATTCTCCACAGAAAAAAATGAGGCTATCAAGAAGGAAGTGGAGAAGTCGCCGAAAAGCGCACATCATTGAAGAAATTCATTACCCATCCCGCTTGCCAATGTGGTGATGGTTAAAAAGCAATGATAAATGGAGAATGTGCGTGATTTCACGTATCTTAATAAGGCTTGCCCCAAAGACGCATCCCCTTCCTCGCATTGATAGGCTGGTTGATGCAATTGCTGGATTCGAAATGCTCAGCTTCTTGGATGCATATTCAGGATACCATCAAGTGAAAATGAGCGAGCAGGATAAATCTTTGACCGCATTTCGAGCAGCTGGCGGCCTCTACTGTTATAAGATGATGCCATTCGGGTTGAAAAACGCTGGGGCCACCTATCAGCGTATGGTCAACAAAGTTTTTGGCCGACAAATTGGCCGAAACATGGAGGCATACATTGATGACATGGTCATCAAGACAAAGGGGAGAGATCACAGCAAAGACTTGGAGGAAACTTTTACCAACCTAAGAAAGAACAACATGAAGCTAAATCCGAGCAAGTGTGTTTTCGGTGTTCGGGCTGGGAAATTCTTGGGGTTCATGGTTAACCAGAGGGGGATAGAGGCTAATCCAGAGAAGATTCAGGCTCTACTCGACATGAAGCTGCCCAGATGTATTAAAGACGTCCAACGCTTGAACGGAACCATCATCGCCCTTGGTCGCTTCATTTCTCGCTCCGCTGAGCGATGTTTACCCTTCTTCAAAGTACTCAGGGGAAACAAGAAGTTTGAGTGGAATGAAGAATGTGCAGAGGCGTTCAAGCAACTGAAGAAGTATCTCGGTGAACCACCCTTAATGAGCAGCCCGAAAATGGGAGAAAATCTATATTTAGGACTTTGGCGTACCACTGCACTGTGCCGCGCCAGCCGCTGCTTTGGTTGTGGAGGAGTCAAATGTTCAAAAACCGTATTCACGGTATTACGTGTCAAAAGCTCTCACACCTGTAGAGAGCCGATATTTTAATATAGAAAAGTTGGCCTACTCTCTTGTTATTGCTGCTCGGAAATTGCGAGCATACTTTTCTGCACACGTGATAATTGTGTACACCGACTCACCTTTACGAAAAATTTTGCACAAGCCCGATTTTTCGTAGAAGAATGCTTGGTGGTCCATCGAAGCCATCAATTTCACATCGATTATCAACCAC
>CM028381.1:55632557-55683844 GCA_013146195.2 Codonopsis lanceolata
ATCGTTTGTATAGTATTCCTCGACCAGAGTATCGACATACACAGTTAGGACAACTCTTGCTGGTTTTTATCTTCGGCAATATACCTGCTTTCGATGAAATCTTTATACTCGTCGATCCGACATCGCTTTCGGCTCAATATCCATTATTACGTCGCTTTTCAATCGAAGGTGTTTCTAAATGATCAATCATCACTGCGAGGCCTTAACACGGATATTTAGTCCTGCTATCTTGGAAAGGTAATCGGCTCGCATATTATACGCTTTCGGTCAATCTGACGATTCCCGAGAACTTAAGTTCTTCAAAATTTCTTTGACTAACTTCGCGATATTTGACCAATGTAGGATTATGAATACATACTCCCCACATACTTGGTTTCACGACTAGCGTGAATCACGGTACAGGTGACGAATCAATATCCATATCCAGCGAGGCTCTAATCAGGCAATCATGGCCTCGTACTCGGCTTGATTGTTGAGCGAAATTGAATCTAAGAGCCATCTCGAATTAAATCGGCTGATCGGGTGTGACTAGCAAGATGCTGCTTTCATTGCTGTTTTACTCGCGGCCATCCTGAACAATTCCCAACGGTGAAATTTGGTTTGATCTTGATCGTTTTTCTGCTCGGCAGGCGAGTTGTGTTCGGAGAACCTCTTCCTCACAGTCGGAAAAAGCTTCGTTTCTACCAGTCGGCCAATGCACGTGCCTTGATTGCCTTTCGTGGTTGATAATCGATGTGAAATTCGGTAAGCTCGATGGACCAACCAAGCATTCTTCTGAAAAATCGGGCTTGTGCAAAATTTTTCGTAAAGGTGAGTCGGTGTACACAATTATCACGTGTGCGAGAAAAGTATGCCATAATTTCCGGCGGCAATAACAAGAAGTAGGCCAACTTTTCTATATTAAAATATCGGCTCTCTACGGGTGTGAGAGCTTTTGACCACATAATACGGAGTTTTTGAACATTTGACTCCTCCTAACAGCAAAGACGGGACACGATGCATGGCGCCAGAAATCTAAATATAGATTTTCTCCCATTTCGGGCTGCTCATTAAGGGTGGTTCAGAGAGATACTTCTTCGATTGCTTGAACGCCTACGCACATTCTTCATTCCACTCAAACTTCTTGTTTCCCGAGTACTTTGAAGAAGGGTAAACATCGCTTCGGGCGGAGGCGAGAAATGAAGCGATTGGGGCGGCGATGATGGTTCCGTTCAGCGTTGGATCGCGTCTTTAATACATCAGGGCGGCTTCATGTCGAGTAGAGCACGAATCTTCTGGATTAGCCTCTATCCCCTACGGTTAACCATGAACCCCAAGAATTTCCGGCCAAATTGAACAGAAAACACACTTGCTTCGGATTTAGCTTCATGTTGTTCTTTCTTAGGTTGGTAAAAGTTTCCTCAAGTCTTTCTTTGTGATCTCTCCCCTTTGTCTTGATGACCATGTCATCAATGTATGCCTCCATGTTTCGGCCAATTTGTCGGCCAAAAACTTTGTTGACCATCATAGGTGGCCCAGCGTTTTCAACCCGAATGGCATCATCTTATAACAGTAGAGGCCGCCAGCTGCTCGAAATGCGGTCAAAGATTTATCCTGCTCGCTCATTTTCACTTGATGGTATCCTGAATATGCATCCAAGAAGCTGAGCATTTCGAATCCAGCAATTGCATCAACCAGCCTATCAATGCGAGGAAGGGGGTAACTGTCTTTGGGGCAAGCCTTATTAAGATCTGTGAAATCCACGCACATTCGCCATTTATCATTGCTTTTTTTAACCATCACCACATTGGCAAGCCAGGATGGGTAATGAATTTCTTCAATGATGTCTGCTTTCAGCAGCTTCTCCACTTCCTTCTTGATAGCCTCATTTTTTACGTGGAGAATTGGCGAGGTCATTTGTTGAATTGAGTCGACATGTTGGGTCCACACTTAGCCGATGAAGAGCTACTTCCTCACTTATGCCCTCATATCTTCCACCGTCGAGGCAAACACATCAAGGCTTGACTTTAACTGTTCGATCAACGTGATCGCTCCTCGGGAGAAAGTGCTGTCCCAATTTTGATCTTCTGCTCTGGAAAAGACGGGTTGATGACGATTTCCTCGAGCTCATCTTCAGCCCGGAATTCCGGTTCCTCACGGACCTGCAATGTGTCCATTTCAATTTTTTCGTCGCCTTTTGTTTTCTTTTTACGAGCGGGCTTTGACGTTTTCTCGGCGGCCTCTGCCTCCATGTCCTTGGGTTGATCGACCTCCATTGTTCCTGGTCGCGAGCATTCTTCCTCAGAAATTACTGCTATGTTGTCCGGAGTTTTGTCTGGAACAACAATTTCTTCATTGGGGATGGATAGCGCGATTTTCTGCCTCTTCTTCTGTGTTTCCCGAACAAATTCCCACATCGCTCGGGGTTGACTATGAAGAATGCCAATGCCGATGTAATGCGTGTAAAACTTCGCTCGGTGAGGCAGAGGCTACCATGCAGAAGCGAGCCATGGAGGGATGCCCGTGATAGCGTTATATGGGGATTTCGGATCGATGACCGGGAAAGTGATAACTTCAAGCCTCGTATGTTCCCATCGCCTATGTAAACTTCAGGTCAAGCTGTGCCCTTGCCCTTGACCAGGCTCTATGATTTGTAAAACCTTCCAGAGTCCCCAAGTAAGGTTTTAATCGGGCATCAGTGAGACCAATCTCCTTAAAACAGCTGTAGTAAAGCACGTCCCGGCATGCTCCCGTATCCACGAGTACTCGGTGTACTTGCCAGTTGTTAATCAAAGCCGATACAACAAAGGCATTCGAAAGGGTTGTGCTCGCCCGGCTTCATTGCGAGTGAACTGGATGGTTTGCTCGCCAAATCGAGTTACTGGTGGCATATTCATCACTTTTGATAGTGAATAAATATGTTTTCCCAGTTGAGTTGAGCTGGGTTCTTCCTCGAGAATAACATTCACCACCCCGTTTATCTGGGGGCATTGCCTGTTTCCGGTTTCCCGGCGGGAGGATCACGGCGATTGCCACCATTGTTGTTCCCTTGCTTGAACCTATCAAGACGTCCTTGATTAATCAGGCGTTGGATTTCCTTTTTCAGAATGAAACATTCTTCCGTGACATGCCCCACGTCGTTGTGGTAGGCACAAAATTTTGTGCTATCACTGTGCAGTATCCGGATTCATGGGATAAGGAGCGGGGAGATCATTCTGTATTTGCATCATTATTTCCTCTCTTGAAGTGTTTAAGGGAGTGAAATCTTTGCTCCACTGAATCGTTGAGTGGAATCAGAAGTCTTGTTACGGTCTCTCCGAAAATTGTTGTTATTTCCTGAGCTAGGAGTGGCAGTTGGTGTCGAACTATTTTCCGCCTTTTCCTTCCCTTTTCCCTTCCGGTCTGCCTCCGTCGAGCTGAACAATTGTGCTCGCGCAAGCATCTCACCCTGAGTGGCCGGTGGGTGCATCACCAATTCCTGCTTCAGGCCCCCACTTCGCATATTGTTTAAGAAGCAAAGCGTAACCTCTCCCTCGGTCATGCAGTGACTTGTTCGAGCACCTTAGTGAATCGTTCCACATAGCTATGGGAGGACTCATCAACTCCCTGGACCACTTTGCAAAGGTCGAATCGACTTTTAGGGAGTGCTCCAGCCGAGCCAAATTCTGCTAGAAACTTTTCCCTCAGATCCTTCCATGCGGTTATGGATCCTTTTGGGAAAGCATACAACCAACTCGGGCTTTGCCTGTATAGCCGCAAATGCCTTCATTTTTAAGGCTTCATTACTAGTCACTAAGCCGACTGAGCTTCAAATGATCGCGCCAATCTCTCGCTCGGGTTTTTCAGAGTATTTATCGAAATTAGGAAAAACAGCTCCCTGTGCTGGAGGTGTGTTTTCGATCCAGTCTGCGAATGGACTTCCATCTGTAGATCGAGCAGACCCATCAGAACGGCGACCAGCCTCCAATTTGTCCATTCTAGCTTGCATGATCGCCAAAACCTCGGCCATTGTTTGGGGTTGGCCGGTAATGTGCTTAGTTGGAATTACGCGTGAGCTATAGTAGCGAGAGGTGCCTCATCAGGCATTCTCGGGCTGGGGGACCCTTGGGGGTCTAGTGGTTTCATAGCGGTCAGCTCGCTTGTCATGTTCGCGACGTGGTGATGTCCGTCGAGAACGATGAGAATAATGGGATCGAGAATGGTATGAGCGTTCGTGCTCATCGTTCCGACTTCGCTGTTGGTTGTGACTCATCGACCATCTTTGCGTTCTCGGCGCCCGGCGTTTATCCGGCCCGTCTTTCCTCACGAATTTCCATGGCATTAGCATCTTGATTGTGGGCGCCACCACTTTACTCGCACGATTCGTCTTTGGAGCTGATCGATGGCCAAAGGGAGCTTGTGCGGGGCGTGGCCACCAACACTAAGCACCCTTTCAACCACGTGTGGAGCACTAACTGCGGGCACAATCGGTGTGCTTGTTCTTGATAGGAAGCGGTGGTTGTCCCAACGGCCACTGTTGATTCGAGAATAAACATCTTGCTCAAATACCTTGAGCTTGATTGCGAAGAGCTTGTGCACGTGCTGTTCATTTAATGGGACAGGCTCATCTTGAATTAAGTCGGCGACTTCCGGCTGGTTCAATTGGTCACGTAGCTCCACCGAATTGGCTTTTGTTGCGCGATTTCGCAAATCATGTTGCGGTGCATCGTCTGAGGGGCAACGGCCTACTTTGTTGGTGCATCTTCGCCACTTGTGATCTGGTCATCACCCCACCTAATGGTGGGAGACCATTTCGCGGAAATTGGTCCAGCTGGGGAATTCCCTCAGGCCTGTTACTAATTGGAGGCCAATCTCCTTGATGAACAGATGCATCACCACCAGCATTTCCACTTGCACCAACGTGTCCTTTTCCGTTCTTAGCCATGCTAACAAAACTTGATCAAAGATGAACTTCAAATTTTTCGATTCCCGGCAACGGAACCAAACTGATGCTACACAATTTGGTCTTGGGCCGTTCCTTGCGGTTGGTAGGATATCTGGGCTTATGTAAAGGTAGGATCTTGTAGAAACCTGTCAAGAGAAAAAGACCTTAGTAGGAATGCAAGGCAAGGCCTCGCGAAACCCCTCAGGCGTGAGAGTAAGTATTAAGCTTATTGAAAGCAAAAAGACAGAGTTTCGGTGTGTAAAAGTGTGCGTACCTTTCAAATGGGATTCTATGAAGTATATATAGCCTTTTCTGGGAGTAAGATCCGGGTTAGGCTATGATCACGGAGATATTTTAGGACTGTAATATCGTAAATGCGGGTTGATCGCGTAACCGTAGGAATCATGACTGAAATCTCTGACCGGCCGAGGTTATCTCGGAATCGAGCTCAATCTGGCCTTGCTCCTGCCGAGTGACAGAGAAATTCCTGCTCGGTATGGACGTATGATGATCATCTCGTGACTATCCTGCTCGGGTAATCTCTATCTTGGTCTCTGTCACACACGTGATTGCCACGTGTTGGCCCCTGTGCTTGGCTCGTGACCAAAGTTTGGGCCGAGCTCATCATCTATAATGTTGATTTGTATATTTTAGATCTGTTTCAATGACGTTTGGGCATCGCTTAAGTAAAGAGGGCCACGACTACAACGGTCCATTGTACTATACGTGATATCTGTAAATTGAACTGCATCTACGCACAACCCGGCCGAACCCACTTCCTCCCGTATAAATAACCTTGGGGACTTAGCACCTCTTTTTTTTAGAGTGCACTGATAAACAAGCAAGAGGATTTTGGCGAGGTTTCCTCCGTCGACTTAAGCTGTTTCATTTTACAGATTATATAGTCAGATATCTACCGTCGACAACAATTTTACCGTCAGACGACGACAACAATTTCATCGTCAGACGATGACTCCGACGAGCCATGTTTGTCGTTACGTTTGTTACTCCCAGTATGATGCTCTTTTGGATCAATCAGTTGATTCCGTTGCTGGGAATCCAAACACTTTCAAACACAAATGGTTACCGGAAATGAGCAACATCGCCGTCATCAAACAAACAAGAACATTCTGAGTTGTCCATGCGAACAAATAAAAGAAATGAACACCAAATGTCAAACAAAGACCACCCATGGATTCGCCGCGAAAAGAAGAGTCCAACGCCACCAAAATAATTATCATCCGAGTTTCCACGCGCCACCAGAAGCTTCCAGAGGCGGCACACTTCGATTACGCTCCGACAATGCACCGGCAAGCCACATCCCGTCCCTTCCAGCACCAAAAAGAAAAATAAAACACCACTATTGGCTGAACCTGGATTAGATGAGTATAGGGCCAGAAATATTATCGTCATCGGGCTTCAGACGCCTCCACACGTGTCGCCTGTAACAGCTAACGTTGACCAGTATTCTTCATGCACTGAACACGCTTTCACTCCTCTGCGTAAGGACGTGGCTGATATCACCAACGCCATCAGCCCCACTCAGCTTTCATTCAAGCTACTCTATTTCATCGAGTTTATACCCAACTCCCTCAATTCCATTAGTTTCCGTTATATTCCGTCAAAAACAGTTAACTGAACATTAGTGGTTCAACTGAACCGGTCCAGCTCATAGCAGGGGTTCATGACTCGACTCAACACCATCTAAACAGGTTCAGAACTGCTTTGGTCTGGTTCCCTACTATTTTTGGTGAGCTCTTTTCATTCTTAGCCTCAGTTTTTACCGATTTTGCTCATATGACCATTTTTTTTTTACTTTGCTATCACATAAGTACTTAATGAGCCCGATTTAAAATTATAATCCATCCGTCCCTAAATTATCGTCCTCCTTTCATTTTTCGTCCGTCCCAAAATAATTGTTCACTTTGAAACTTACCTTTTTAGAACATCACTTTTACCACTTTACCTTTACTTTTTCACTCTACTTTAATTATGAGTCACATATACATGGACATTAAAGGAAACTACATATTAAATCAATATAAATAATCAAGTCAATTACTTTTTCTTAAACTGTGCGCCGGATCAACCAAGACGATTATTTAGGGACGGAGGGAGTAAATAATTTGCATTCTTCCTTAAACACTTTAGCATCGGTCACTAAATACTCATTCATTTATTGCCCACAACAGAAAAAATGTACGATTAGATTATGATTTTAGGCTCATTCCCCATTATGTTAATAATGACATTACAAATTTTAATGTACATTGTATGGCGCGTTACTAATTATTGTAATCATGGGTTGAGAGGTACACTTGCATTATATAATTTTGGATTATCACTCGTGATATTTACTATTTAGCATAAAATATATTAAATATGATTAAGTTACTAATTATGACATAAATATATGATATTATGAAGAACATCAATACCGTATAAAAATGCATTAAATGTTCAATATACCTCGAGATATTTACTCAATTGACATAGGGTACGAGACAACATGATTTATTTTCTTATGAATCAAAATAGTTATGTTACTTCATTTTTGGCCGCAAAGCACGGAAATGTGATTGCTATCTTGCTCGCATAAGTTGAATGCACAATATATGTCCCAATTTTGTTAAATTTGGTTCAAGTAGTGCTCTGCTTGCTAGCCGAGCATCGAGGCAAGATTGAAAAACCACTACTAGAAAATCGGTAATCAGTGACGGGAATTTCCGTCACTAAAAGCAGATTTCCGTCACCAATTTGACATCAGCGACGGAATAGGTCCGTCAACGCTCCGTCACTGATCAGTTGTCGCTGATTCTGGACAGGTTAATGATGAGCGCAAGATTTCCACGAATTTTCTCGGGAATTTTATTTTATTTTGTGCTATTTTTGAATTAATTATGCTTTGGAAATATTATTATTTGTGTTTTTATGCTTAATGTAGGTTTCCATGCATAATCAAGCTTCTATACGGTGTTTAGCACGAAGTTCAAGACAATTCCGGGCTTAAATGTTAATTTGGAATGTATTTGGTCAATGCCCGTTAAGCCCGTCAAGAGATCCAAGGCAATTTGAGGCTAACAGAGGCAAACGGTGGCTGAAAAAGCTAACAAAGGACCAAAATGCAAACTGGAAGGAAGGAAGGCGGCGCCAAAGTCGAATCTTCGGGGCAGGAGCAAATTTTCAGAGAATGAAGGGCAGCCGCCGCAATTGCAACCAGGCCCCTGCGCGTTGTCGAAGACCCGCTGGCGCCACGTGTCAGCGTCTGCCGCTTCTCCTCCACTAGCGCGGCCCGCTTGCAGCTCCCGGATCCGGTTATGACCCGCGCTCCCTCCAGCCCATTCCAGCCCATCAGCCCACCTTCTCACCCGCTTTCCCTCACATTATCCAACCCGTTTCCATCTGGGCGACCCGCGGCTTCCTCCTTGGTTCTACCCGCGATCCAGCCGTGCCCAGCCCCTTTTCCTTTCCCTCTTTTGCCCCCAACTTTCTCCTGTTCTTCCAGAAATGCCCCTCTGTCCTTCCAGCCTTTGTTGTCTCCTTCGTATGATTTCCAGTAACTTTTTTTTTCGAATTGAGACAGCCCCATTTACGGGCATTAGCCCTAAATGGGGCACCAGCCCCCATTTCTACCAAAATCACACCAAATCTTTGATGCTTGATCACCATTGAAGGTTTGGAACATCAAATCAAGGGCCAAGGACGCACTTGCAAAAGATTTCAACCTCGGATTCGCGATTCTTCGGTTCAATTCTTTCCACTTATATTTTTAGATATTGTTATGGTTTCTTGGGTTGATTGATTTTGTAATTGTTGAATTGGTTTGTGCTTCAATTATTTATGGAATGCAATTAATTTTTATGTCAAATGTAGTGATTTAATTTAATTTATCTCTTTATTTAGTATATAAGCATGTTGGTTATTATTTTGTGAAATTAATGCTTTTAATTATCTGGCCAATAATTAAATGATTTTAGAAATATTTAGGATCCGCGAGAGCTACCTATTTATTTCGGACCAATCAATTTAATAGTTGGTGTTTTGTGACACACACCGATAGCCATAGTGAGACTAGATTTGACACGCGATCGAACCACCTTAGCCATTCGCGAGGTCGGGGAGGTTAGGGTTGACTATAAGATGCGAGAGCCCGTAGTTAGCCAATTTGGTTGTCTCGGCTACCAACATGACTTGTAGAAAAATATAGAGAGTTTCTTTTTGCGAAGTATTACCCATGCGCTTGGTTATTATTGTGTGTTCTTAATGCTTTTAATGGCGTAGCGAACCATTAGATGATCACTAGAATGATAGGATACGAAGCGAAAGCCCTTCCTATTATTCCGAAAATCACAATAGTAGTTTGCGTGGCGTGAGACCGAAAGGAGATCGCGCGTAGATAGTCTTTGGACGCTTGTTTACACATGCAGTTATTTTCTCCCCTGTGTTATGTGTTGCGATGATATGAGCCCGTAGCAAGGTTGAGAGATAGCTAGATTTGCTATACGTAGCGAAAGCCCGTAGCGAATAAAATAGCGCGTCCGACTACCAAGACTTGAGTTAAAGAAAAGCAAAAAGAGGATTAAATTAAGCACCGGCTAGACTAGAAATAATGCGTTCCTATATTTTTATCTTGATTTGTTGTTGCCAAACCACCTCCGCAGTAGATTAGATTTAATTGCTTTCTAGGTTGTTTATATTTTTAGATTTTAATTTAATTTCTTTTCGCTCAAATATAATTAGTTAGCATAATTTCGGTACTTAGTTGGAGTGAGAATTACGCGCATTCCTCGTGGGATCGACTCGTACTTACGTACTTTATTACTTGATACAGCCGGGTAATCTTGCCCGAGTTACGTTCGCGCACATCAGTTAATTACCGTTGCTGGTCAGTGACGGAAAAAAAAATCCGTCACTGATCAGTGACGGAGATTCCGTCACTTTATTCCGTCAGTAAATGTCCTCCGTCACTAATTTGCTACAGAAGTTCCGTCGCTAAAAGAATTTAAAATATATATGGAATATTGTGTAGAGACGGAACATCCGTCGCTGATAAAAGTCCCTCCATCACTAATTAGAAACGGAAAGTTCATCGCTAATAAAAGTCCCTCTGTCTGATAAAATTGAGATGGTTTCGAACAGTAAAACTTTCTCTCTTATTTTTCATATCATGCTGGTTACAATGTGAGGAGTATAAATAGGAAAAAATCCTACTTGCTGTACAAGAAAAAATATGTTCAAAAACTAAGAGATATACACAAAATAAAAAGAGATATGCTCTATAATCTCCGAGATATGCACGGGAGATATTCTCAAAATAACGACGAGATATGCATGGATCTTTTCACTCCCCCTCAAACTGGCGCATGGAGGTCACGAATGCCCAGTTTGCCAACCAAAAACTTGAACCGTGTAGCCCCGAATGCTTTAGTAAATAAATCAGCCACTTGATCGTTCGTTGAGATCTTACACGGGACAATATCAAGAGATGCTACCCTTTCTCGAACAAAATGACAGTCCATCTCCACGTGTTTCGTCCTCTCATGAAAAACTGGATTGTTTGCTATATGGCACGCGGCTTGATTATCACAATGTAACGGAGTGGGTTTGGTTTGAGGAGCATCAAGATCGAGCAAGAGCCATCTAAGCCAAACAATTTCACTCACAGTTGTCGCCATGGCTCGGTACTCTGCCTCGGCCGATGAGCGAGATACCACAGATTGCTTCTTTGTTCTCCATGAAACCGGGGCATCTCCAAGGGAGATGAAATATCCAGTGCAGGATCGTCTTGTGATAAGGCAGGCTCCCCAATCGGCATCACAAAATGCGTTGAGATGCAGATCACCTTTGACGGTAAAAACAGTCCGTCTGTGCCCTTAAGGAATCGTAGAACTCGCATGGCGACCAACCAATGAGTCCGTCTTGGTGTCGACAAGAATTGAGCTAATCTATTCACAAAGAAATTGAATGTCCTGACGCCAGAATCAAGTATAATAGACGCCCAATCAACCTGCGATATTGTGAGGCATCTACCAACGGGCTGTCATCATCCGGACCAAACTTTAGGTTTTGTTCCATGGGAAAGTCAGTTGGCCGTCCTCCTTGTAGTCCACTTTCTTCAAGTATATCCAACGTATACTTTCTTTGACTCAAAACCATGCCTTCCGGAGATCTAGCCACCTCTATTCCCAAAAAATACTTCAATGGCCCCAAGTCTTTGATACTAAAAAGATCATGGAGATGTTTCTTTACTTGTTCAATCTTGGTGTCATCATTCCCTACTAGAATCACGTCGTCAACGTAGATTAGAGCCGCGACGAAGGTTGCCCCAGTTTTAAAAATGAACAGCGAGTAATCTGCTTTAGACTGGCGAAAACCGATCGAGAGAAGGGCTTTGGTGAATTTATGATACCAGTTCCTTGAGGCTTGGCGCAGACCGTATAAGGACTTTCGGAGTTTGCACACTCTTGTTTCTCCTTCTTTAGCAAATCCTTGAGGAATCTTCATGTATACGTCTTCCAACAAATCTCCATGAAGGAAGGCGTTATTCACATCGAGTTGATGAACATGCCAACCTTTCTTCACTGCAACTGTGAGGAGACATCTCATAGTGACCAATTTTGCTACCGGGGCAAATGTCTCGTGGAAGTCTATTCCTTCAACTTGCGTGAAGCCCTTTGCCACCAAACGAGCCTTGTATCGTTCAACTTCACCATTTGGCTTGTATTTTATTTTGTACACCCATTTGGAATCGACTGCCTTCTTTCCTTGAGGTAAAGGCTCGAGTGTCCATGTGTTGTTTGCTTCCAAAGCATTAATCTCCAATTTCATAGCTTCTCGCCAGTGTTTGTGCTTGACAGCCTGATAATAGTATTTAGGCTCATCATTGGAGGTGATAGCCGCAAGAAAAGCTTTATGATTAGGAGAAAATCTTTTATAGGAAACAAAGTTAGATAGAGGATATACCGTCGAGTTCTCTGAATTGGAGACGGATGGTGCATGGTCAATAGAGGATGGCAAGTCAACCACATATCCTTCAAGATGTTTGGGCTGATGCTTGGTCCGTGTGCTTCTGCGATGAGCCTCGGTTTGAATCTGCTCGATTGCATGGGATCCATTTGACTCAACTTGTTCATCACTGCCAGAAACAGACGGCCTGCTAAGCCCTTGATAACTCGGCTCATGCTGGTCACCTGGGGTATTATCATTCGACCCAAAAGATGGCATGGATATCTCCAAAAAGTCTTCATCAACAAAATCAACCTCGCCTCTGTTTGCTATGTTCTTGTTTTGGCTCAACTCCTTAAAAGGGAAATTATTTTCAATAAACTTGACATCACGGGAAGTGTAGCATTTTTTAATCTCGAGATCGAAAACTTTGTACCCTTTTTGAGAAAAAGGATATCCTATGAAAACACAAGGACGACCTCGTTGGTCAAATTTGTCTCCCCCTTTCTTGTTATCTTTAGCATAAACTAAACACCCAAAACCCTAAGATGGTCAAAAGTGGGTTTTCTTTGAAAAAGGACTTCATATGGAGTTTTATTTTTGAGAATTTTTGTGGGTAATCTATTTATGATATAGGCAGCGGTTAGGACACACTCCCCCCAAAATCCTTTTGGTAATCCTGCTTCAAAACGAAGAGCCCTAGCCATTTCAAGAATGTGACGGTGTTTTCGCTCTACTACCCCATTTTGCTGCGGTGTATCGGTACAGGACGTTTCAAGAACAATCCCATTAGAGGAGTAGTATACCATTATTTCATTTGACTGAAATTCCCCTCCATTGTCACTTCTAATCCTCCTGACCTTTTTATCAAATTGGGTGTTTACCATGTTACAAAACATAGTAAGATAATCATAAACTTCATGTTTGTGCTTCATTAAATAAACCCAAACGCCACGACTAAAATCATCGACAATGGTTAGAAAATAATGTGCACCGGACAAAGACGGTGTTTTATAACCTCCCCAAATGTCACAATGAATTAACTCAAAACAAGAATGTGTTTGAATGCTACTAGGAGAAAAAGGAAGTCTTGTCATTTTCGCCTTTAAACAGGAATCACAATGTTCTTTCGCTCCTTTTGAACAAATACTGCTAATATCATGAAAATACTGAGAATTTAAAGTAGAACTATGACCCAAACGTCTGTGCCATACCCGCTCATCTACCGTTGCCACCATAGCTCTTTGTTGTCTTGCCATCGGCTCCAAATGATACAGACCGTTGCTGCGCCTACCCATCCCAATCAGAGTCCTCGAAGCTAAGTCCTGTATCACACAAAAATCAGGGAAAAATGTCAAGGCACAATTTAGATCTTTCGTTAATCGACTGACAGAAAGTAAATTGCATTGAAAATCAGGCATGTTCAAAACGTGTCGTATTTTCAGTCCATTTGGAAGCTCTGCATTGCCAATACTTTTGACAGGTATAGTGTCCCCATTTGGTATCTTAACAGGCATCGGAGAGATTGGCTTGACTTGGTTATTAAGTATTTCACCATTGCAAGTGATATGTTCACTCGCACCCGAGTCTATTACCCATGAATCCATACCATACACTTTACCCGCCATGTTTGCCGTGGCTGACCCTTGTTTCTCACCACCAGATTTGTCCGAAAAGAATTGCATCAGCTGTTGATACTGCTCACTTGAAAAGCCAGGTATTGGACTTGCCTCTCCCGTCACCAGGTTTGCTTTTCCCGTCCCCTTCGCCTTCAAGCTGCTGCCGTTGCCCTTTTTCTTTCCTTCTGGATACCCAATGATCTCAAAACAGTTCTCAACCGTGTGGTAAAATTTTCCACAATGCGTGCATCTTGGTTTCTCCTTCTGCGTTCCTTTCCCATCATCTCTTGTGAGACGCTGCCCACTGTGTGCCTGGAAGGCTGCAGCTTCGACTTCAATCTTACCAGCCACAGCAACATGCTTTTGCTTCTCGTCTTGTGATACAAGGTGATACGCAGTTCCAAGATTAACCGTGGGGTTCATGCTCAAGATCTGGGTTTTAATGGTCCCAAAACTCGCATCTAGACCCATTAGGAACTCATACAACTTTTCCTTCTCCTTTATCTCAGCCAATTTCTTTGGGGCATCACAAGTACAACCGGCACACGAGCACCTAGGAATTGGCTCAATTGAATGTATCTCGTCCCACAGCCCTTTCAACTTCGTGTAATAGGCCGAGACTGATAAATTTTCTTGACGTGTCATAGTGATGGCACGTTTAAGTTCGTAGGCTCTTGGTGCACTAACGCTCCCAAATCTTTCATTGAGATCGTCCCAGATCTCTTGTGCAGTATTGGCTCGCTTAACGCTATTTCGGATCTCCTTCTCCATTGCGCTGTTGAGCCAACCCTTCACCATAGCATTGCAACGTTTCCAAGCCAACAATTTCGATCCACCTTCTACCGGGGCTGTGATGGTTCCATCAACAAAACCATATTTGTTTTTTGCAAAGAGGGCATTGGACATCTCATCTGCCCAATCTGCGAAATTTCCATCTCGGAGAAGATCGCTCACGAATATTGTGTTGGGGTTGTCTGATGCTGAAATATAGTAAGGCGACATTATGTCAAAAGTCCCTCCACCAGCCGCAGGAACTTCCATCTTCGCCTTGCCATTATCGTCTGATGGGTTAGTCATGATAAAAAAAAATGTGCGGAAGCTTAGATCGTAATTCGCTCTGATACCATGATAAAATTGAGATGGTTTCGAACAGTAAAACTTTCTCTCTTATTTTTCATATCATGCTGGTTACAATGTGAGGAGTATAAATAGGAAAAAATCCTACTTGCTGTACAAGAAAAAATATGTTCAAAAACTAAGAGATATACACAAAATAAAAAGAGATATGCTCTATAATCTCCGAGATATGCACGGGAGATATTCTCAAAATAACGACGAGATATGCATGGATCTTTTCACTGTCACTAATTAGTGACGAAATCTCCGTCGCTAATTAGTGACGGAATCTCCGTCGCTGAATGAATTTAAAATATATATGGAATATTGTGTAGAGACGAAATATACGTCGCTGATAAAAGTCTCTCCGTCACTAATTAGAGACGGAACGTTCGTCGTTGATAAAAGTCCCTTTAGTGACGGAATCTCCATTGTTGAATGAATTTAAAATATTTATAGAAAATAGTGTAGAGACGAAATATCCGTCACTGAATTAAAAAAAATTAAAAAATTAAAAAATAATTTTTCATATTCTAAATTTTTAATATTTTTGTACCTGATATATAAAAATAACAAGTATGAATAAAAACTAAATTGCAAATCTAGAAAGTAATAAAGACACTAAATTAAAAACTAATGTTATTACAAAAAGTTCGAAATAAAATTCACATTGTCCCTAAAATTAAAGAGTTTACATTGTCCCGAAAATTAAGAAGAAGGGTATTCATCATTAAAGAGATTCCTAGTAGAATTAAGGCTGGGGGACCCTACACTAGAAGGGGGCCGCTGAAGTTGTTGCATTATAAGATCCAATCGTGAGTTTGTTTGTGCGAGGGCTTCACGCGTTTGAGCAAGCTCCGATTCTAGGGTCTGGATCCTTAGACTCTCGGTGTTGTTGGCATGTGACCGAGCTGTTGACGACGGGGAAGCGGAAGCCGCTGAAAACTGAGGATGCTCACCCATACCGTACACTCTTGAGCCCCTTTTATGTCGTCCTTCAGCGACGACATCTCTCCAGAGCGCCTCGTTAAACTTATTAGCCTCCATTCGACCCTCGGCCACCTCTACAAGTGCCCGCGCCATATAAGTTTCCTGTCAAAATAAAGCAAACAAATAATATAAGATAGACAAGACATAAAATAATTTGAGTTGAATATTCAATGACAAGTACGTACTTAATTGAAATATACTTACATATGTAGATTTTGCCTTTTCATCACCCACTCAAGTTCATCGGGGGTGGCACCGGGTGTAGTATGAGTGCTAACAAACACATCGATAAGCGAGATGTGGTCACCGTATGCTTTGGCCTACATACATTAGGTTCACATATTTATGTTAAAACCAAGAGGAATAAACGATGACAAAGGCATATCCTACCTATGTTTTTAAGCAATCCATACTCCATAGAATAATTAAAATTTTGAACTAATTTTTTGCTAAAATTATTTCCTTCTCCTGCTCATGCCACTAAACCCTTATAAAATCTAGGCAATAATAACAATAATAATATTAGAGGGAACGGTGATACACAATTATCACAGGAGAAAAGGAAAAATGAAGGAAACACATAGCTGCCTATAATATAAAATCATAAAATCAGGAGCAATAATAGGGACCTAACTAAAAGTAGCCTTAACATTTTTGTTGTTTAACAAACGCAAGAATGGAGGGTGGCGTGTATATAATAAAACTATAAAAGTTATCCATCTTGCTTTCGTCGTTTCTTCCGTAATAAAAAAATATTTTGCTAACCAAACATGAAGATTTCGAGGTGGCCAGACAATGGGCGAGTAAACAATGTAAGTGGTCATCACCTCCTAAATCCTTCCTTTTCAAAAAACTGAAATATCTATTTATGTATATATTTTTGTCTTTATATTTCATTTGAAGACCAACAATTAATATGTCATTAGACTTGGTGATGCTGTAAAACTACCAATCAGCATTCTCTTTTTCCTACTTTATGAAATCCTTGATATGATGTATGGCAGATCTTTAAGGAGTGAAGTTTAGGGGCTGGCTTTAAAAAATAGATGAAAAAAACAAGTAAAACTGCTCCGAGTTATATATAATTTATCATCTTGATCCGAGAATAACTATATATTATGCCTTCTGGCAAACATTGAAAGAATGTTACATTAATTGCCTCTTCGAGAACTTAGCTTAAACTGCAGGTAGTTGGTTTGTGCTTTTCACTTAATTATTGTTTATGTTGTTGGATTACTTATCAAATAAATCTTAATGTTCTTTTCACATAAGTGGTAATTATAGTAGTAGTGGTGATAATTAATAGTAGTAGTGGTTGCTGTGTTAGCGGTGCTAGAGAATACCTAATGAAAGTATTTGATGCATCGACAATATACCATGTTTCAGATTGGACTCACTAAGAGTTGGCTTCAAGATAGGCTAAGGGCTATTAAGGGAAAGTTAGGACAGCTTGTCTGTTGGGAAGAGTCTTTCGGCAAGCTTGTTATTTGGCTAGGAAAATATATAACACATACCCAACTTTGTATATATAATGATAAATTTAAACAAAAATAAAACCATGGATTTCATAGCATCAACATGGCTACCTAGCTACTTGTATATATCATGATAAATTTAAGCAAAAATAAAACCATGGATTTCATAGCATCAACATGGCTACCCAACTACTTGTGTGTGTGTGTGTGTGTGTGTGTGTGTGTTGAAAATATGGTAATTTTACATTAATGAAAAAGTATACATACCATACGCAAACGATGCTCATCAAAGTTAATTGTGCCTGTCATATGCTTGGTACCCGTCCCTGATGAGCTAGATCTATTCGTCTTTGCTCGATCAGACGCTTCCTTGGCAGTATCAGAGGCCCAATGAATGCAATACTGGGCCCACACTTCCTCAGACATGTAGAGAGGACACCCTTTACCCTTAAGGAAATAATTAGTTTTTGTCTTATAAATATGTTTCCTATAATTGTCACTGCACATGTGGCCAAACGCTTCTTTGATTAAAGCGTCACTAAAGTCGGGCCAAGCATACACCTCCTACAATATTATATTATTCAAAGTATAAATAATGAAAACATTTGAAAATTAAGCTAAGAATAAATAAAAAAAAGTAACAAAATACCGTAAACATTGTCCACCACGCTTTTTTTTTTCGCTCTCAAGCACCTTACCATAGGTGAGCCAAAAGTTTGTTTCCTTACGGTGACGAAGTAATTGGCCAAACCAAATGGAAGGTTGCGTGGATTCTGCTCCTATAAACCTGCCAGAAATATTCATTGATATATACAATTAAATTATGAATTTTATACATAACAAATAAGGAACCTAATAATAAATTGTGGAGTGACTTACTGTTTCATCTCAGGATCTAGGGCTACATAAATGCGACCCTGTGAATCGGTAGGAGTAGGAGGGGTCAATGGCTCATGTGTAGGTGAAGATGAATGATCGACATCCTCCACAGGTATACGAGGGGATGGCTGGGTCCCTGTGATAGCTGTAGGAAGAGCGCGGGTCTTCCTATTCGAAATATGCGACCTCACACTTCGAGAAGCCATGACTAAATACAATAAAAGTATAAAATACACAATAAAGTTTATATAAAACTTGAGCAATATAAAACAATACATTACACAATCTAAATTAGGCAATATAATACTTAAGCTTTAAAAACCTAAAACATGCAATATTTCTAGTCTTGAAATAAGTACAATGTTGTGATCTGAATAATTAATATTAGTACATCAATTAAAAGAGTACGATCTTGTTACAAATTTTGAAATGTTAAATTACTAAGAATCGTCTTCCTCATCTTCATTATCATCTACATCATCCTCGGACTCTGAAATACCACTACAAAACTCAAGTTCATCTTCTTCATCGTTTTCGGATTGTGATTCGTCATCATCATGTTCTTCGAATTCCTCTTCTTCGACTTCCTCTTCCTCTGATTCATCAATTGCAATCATTGCGAGTATGCCCGAACGAGGGGGAGGAGGTGGCAAATCAGCTGGTAAAATATCCTCCTCTTCATCAACATTTTGAGGAACATGAGTGGAATCGTCCAAGGGATAATTAGCTGATGAAACGTTGGGAGGCACTGGCATGTCATCTTCCTGATAGCATCCTTCTAATGATGAATCTGTAGTTGCATGTATGTCAATCATGCTTCTAGCCTTAGTCTTCCAGACAGCCCACCATCCGCTAAACTCAGATCGCCTTCGAGGATAGGGTGTCATGTATACCTGTTGTGCTTGAGATGCTAAGATGAAAACGTCGTCACCAATATGTCTGGACGATTCCTTTACATCGATGAGGTCAAATATATCATGCTTCTTAATACCTCGTAGAGCATCTCGCCACTCACAATTAAACATGATAACATTGTTTCTGCCTAGATAACTTAATTCGACTACTTCTTTCAAGACACCATAATACTCGAGGTTTCCTTTAAGATTGACACCGCTATTCCACGTTAATCTTGTTTCCCCATAAGATTTGGTATGGAAGACGTAGCCATTCACGAAATATTCGTTGTATAAATTAACTTTCACGTATGGACCTGCTGCTAATTCTTTTAGCCTCGCAAGTTTGGTGTCACGGGATGTTCCAATATCTATAAAACATTTAACCAGTTCAACGCAATTTTAAGATTGGATTTTTAAAAAGTGAATGAACATTTAAATGAAACAATATTTACGTATGTCTTGAGCCAGGAAGGAAATTCTTTGTTCGTCCTGATAGCGATGAGTTCGGAGATAAATCTCCGGCCAAATCTTAAAAAATATTGCAATATGAGTGAACAACCACGCATTATGCAAGTAAACACACATAAAATGATCAATGAAGCATAAACATACTTGTAACTTACTTTAGATAGTCGTCAACCTCAGCACAGTTGAGAAGAACAAAAAGATGTACCGCGTCAAACTCCTTATGGGTTAGCATACGCGTACCCACCCGTTTACCGAGGAATCGACCGGGTGATGAAAATACGAAGATGCTTCCATTAGAGTCAGGCCACCCACCGTCATAATTGCGCCCAACCCTAGTCAATCTTGTCTCAACATCGGGATGAAAATATGTTCCGGCAAAGGCAACGATCTCTTCTATAATAACAGCCTCTGAAATTGAGGCCTCCACCTTGGCCCTATTACTCATCTTCCTTTTCAACCGGCCTAGATACCTATCAATTAATTTGTAAATTAAAACACCAACGTTTTAAGAAGGTATGTCGGTCATATAATTATTTACAAATAAAATCTATTACCTCTCAAATGGATACATCCATCTATATTGAACTGGACCACCAACTCTAGCTTCATATGTCAAGTGGATCGGTAAATGCTCCATAGAATCAAAGAACGAAGGAGGAAATATCTTCTCAAGTTTGCACAAAGTCACTACAATGCTCTCCTCAAGCTTTTTAAGTTCATCAACACGTAGTGTGGTAGATGATAACGCTCGAAAAGACTCGCTTAGCTCGATTAAGGCCATCCAGATATTCTCGGGCACGAGGTCCCTAAGAGCGATCGGGAGTAGTCTATCTAGCAAGACGTGACAATCATGACTCTTCAAACCCTGAATTTTCCCCTCATCTACATTGACACAGTTACCAATGTTAGACGCATAACCATCTGGAAGCCTTAAACTCTTGAGCCATTTCAGGACGTTTTGTTTGTTCTCCTTTGTAAGCACGTATGCAGCCATAGGTTTCATTATTTTACCATTGACCTCAGACAACTCTAAGGTAGGCCGCCTACAAATTTCCTTAAGGTCGAGTCGTGCTTTGACTGTGTCTTTAGTTGTGCCCTTAAAATCCATCATTGTGTTAAAAATATTATCAAACACATTCTTCTCAATGTGCATGACATCAAGGTTATGTCGAATCGGATTTGTCTTCCAGTACGGCAACTCCCAAAAAATACTTTTCTTAGTCCAGTTATGAGAAGTCCCGAACCCTTGTACTTTATCCTTTGAAAACTTTTTCCCCCACCTAGTATCTGGTAGTCTTGATACCTCATTATAAACAGCTTCACCACTCAAACGAAGAGGGGGATCATCGTGGTCCTCCTTATTCTTTCGGAACGCATTCTTCTGAGTCCTAAATGGGTGGTCCATTGGCAAAAACTGTCTATGGCAATCGAACCAACATGGTTTTCAGGAGTGCTTCAACGTGAAAGACTTTGTGTCACCCATACAGTACGGACAAGCCAATTTCCCGTGAGTGCTCCAACCTGATAACATCCCATATACAGGGAAATCATTAACCGTTGATCGATGTTTTAATTAATCTTTTTCCTTGCAAGTGGACAAGACTATTATAGAATAGTATTGGAAGCAAGGGTCGAACCCACAGAGACAAGTGATCACGAACAGTGCAATTTATTGATAGCAAATTATTAATCTAAAGGGGTTTTTTATATTTATTTCTATTCTAAACTACTATTTTAATTCAGATGTTTAACTAATTAGCAGTAATTATAGATATGAAGATCTTATGGTAGGTTGGCAATCTATGGTTCTGGGTTTCACTTGTATCTCCTTTATGTTCAATTCATAATAATTATCATTCAATTTCTTGGGTTCGTTCACTAAAGATAGATATAGTATGTTGAACAATTGGTTTAGCCTCCATCCCCACAAAATTCATCCATTCTATATCCTAAGCACAAGAACTGTTAATCTAGCTGTCACCTAGATTTATGATCTATCTGTCACCTAGATCATGTATGAACCTGGTCCTAACTTATCACTCTCGTGCATCGATAGGTCCAATTTATTGTGATGGCGAGCCAACATACGACATATGCACATTGGTCATGCAGTTATCCGCACCTCTAGGCCTTTATTATTTGCGATTACATTCATTTGTTCAAAGCAAAATAATATAGGGATTGATAAACACCACAATCAACAAGAATTGAATGAACATATATAAGAATCAAAACATAAATTCGATACAAGTTACCTCCCACCTCCTATATTATGGATGATTTAGCTCATCATAGACAATGAACAGCACATGGAAATGATCGGATACATGATTTGATCTTCAATACTTGTAATTACACAATCTAACTATGTTATACACTCTAAAAACTATCTAAAATCTACCTAAGAATGCTTCCAGCCGTCTCTCCCCTTTGGCTCTCGGCATCCAACTTCAATATATACTCGGGAGTTGTAATCCAATCGAATCACTGTGTGAAAATCCGAAAATAGCGCATTCTGACCACCTTGCGGTCGCAAGGTGTTGGATACCTTGCGTCCGCAAGGTCTCCAGTGTGTCTGGCCTTTGGTTTCTTGACTTCTCATCTGTACTGCCTACCTTGCGGTCGCAAGGTCTAAGGTACCTTGCGTCTGCAAGGTCTCCAGAATTGACAGCTTCCGTTCCTTCTTCATTTTTCCTCTTTGGCCCTTCTTGGAATTTGCACATAAAACCCTGGAGTTTTGCATATTTTCACTAAAAACCCTGAAACTTACAAAACTCACCGAAAACATATATCAGTAGCCAAAAGCCTCGTGAAATAGCATAATTTAAGTCATAGAAGCATATAAAATTGACGTACAAAATACATCGATCAAATACCCCAAAACTTAAACTTTGCTCGTCCACGAGTAAATAAAACATATAAATACAAAAGCATATAACTAACAAGAATAAAAAAATCTTTTTGGAGGGTGACACTATTTACACTCCTCTATAAACCCACAAACTCAGGGAGACTCTTTCGAGTGACTCGACTAAGCAGATAAATACAAAAACTGATAAATACAAAAGCAGATAAAAATTAAACTAAAAATAAAACAAAAATCTTTTTGGCTTCAACCTCAAGTTATAAGTGTATGGCATGCAAAGCAGTCTCAGTTCAATGCTCACCACATATATAGGCCTAGTCACATAACACCAACTGATCTTTTCTTAAAACTACTACTACTTCTAATTTCTCCGTGTGTGTGTGATCACCAGTCTTAAAGAATATCTTAACTAAAACAGTTTTATTAAGCTAAACACCACATTCATATGAAAATCAAAGTTTAATAGAAAATCATGCATTAAGAATTATGAGATCTACCATCCAAACCCAGTTACAGACAGAAAGGTCCCAAGGATTTCAAAGACTTATACATCCATCCCATGCACTTCTATGTATGACATACAATGCTCTCATATCCCAATGACTTGTAATAGCTAATATTATGCTAACACAGTGAGCTTTTAGGGCGAATAATAATGAACATGAAGTGTTTGATCAATTCCATATTACTACTTGACAGTTAAAACATCATAAGCATTGACAAGAAGATCATTAGGTCTTTATTTAGCTTGTAATGTAAGGCCAAGGTGTTGGGGGATTTGATGGAAAGGGATTGGAATTCAAAGTGAGAGAGTAAGACTACCCTTTATCCCTCATACTTCCAAGCAAAAGAAAGTTTTCCCTATTTAGGCTAGGACCTGCAAAGACTACAAGTGGAGGGGTTCTTTTCGTTACTTTTCAGTTTTCTTCCTTCCCCCCCCCCAAACTTGTTTTGGGCAATATATACTTCTAAAAATATCACATCATTCTTATCAGCATGATTTTTCTAATATATTTTCTCTTGAAAGCTATGCTTCCATTTGAATCTTTGTTACACTCTTCTTCTTCCGTTTTATTTTTCGTCGATACATACATTTTCTTTTCTTTTCTTTTTCTATTTTTTTTCGACGACGAAAAGAAGAAGTTTTCCGAAAAATAGCCTAACTGAAAAGAAGTGGTCCTCCAAAATCAATTTCCCCACCCGCATCCTACTCTCTCAAAGAGTAGGCTAAAAGTGTATAGGCTTTTAGGGTTAAGTTAATATGGGTAATAGAAACGATGGCGAATGGGGGTTTAAATAGTGTGCTTAGCACACTCCATTCTTTTTCATTAGGCTCAACGGGGACACTAGGGATATTTTTAGTATAGGTCAGGGAATATTTAGGCTCTAACGATCCAAAGATGACCTAAGTCATTTCTCAATGCCAAATGCTCATGTAGTTTTTAAAGCAAGTAAGACACAAAATATCATATCAACTATGGGAATTGTGGGGTTGAATGTTTAGCATCACTGGGTTTCACATAAGCATTCGCTAAGACAGATGGTAGGGACAATTGAGACTAACATGCAGACACGGTTCGAAAGTATGCTTGAGATATATAAATGAGAAAAATCCAAGGGATCTAACTATCAATCAATTGACCCTAAGTCACAATTTAATGCAACAATTATGTTCGAATGGCTATGCATCATATTCTTGTGCATATCTTGTTGTAATGAAGTAGGTGTTATAAACTTTATAAAACTATTCTAATCAATTCATAATTATGACTGGTGTGGGTGTATGAAGAATTTGGAGAAAAGTAAAAGTTTCGCAAAATGAAGTAAATTCCAGAGGGATCTACGGACTAGCTATGCGGTTCATTGCATTAATTCCTCATGGACTACGACTAGCATTACCACACCTAAACTTGAGGATGAAAATTTTGAAATATTTTATTTTTTTGATTTTGATTAAAAAAAATTTTTAAAAGAAAATTAGAGATGATGATGATGACTCAATTGATGATGGGCCCCCACAAGAGGAACCCACGAGCATCCAATTTGAGTGTATTCTGGTCAAGGCAACACCTCCGAAAATAAGAAAAAATTAAAAACAGGAAAATAAGGTGAAGAGTTAAATGGTCATCAAGAAAAGAAATTAGTCTTCACCCTAGAAACATAGCCCAACTCCATTCCTCCTTAGGCTAGGACCTGCTAGGACTCTAAGCTTAGAATCCCCCCCCCCCCAACTTAATTTCTATTTCGTCCTCAAAATTGAGGAACATATGAGTGGATTGATGGGGTAGGACAAATATCAAAAGGAGATAACAGGTCCACCTAACGAAAGAGGATGAAACTTGGGCCTCAACTCACGGTGAGTCGGGTGGAAATAACGAATGAGGACGAAACTCGGGGATCGTGCCAGGAGGCAGCCCATAATAAGTGGAGACATTTTGTCCCACTGTGTTAAACCAACCAAACAACCGCTCTTGGTCGGCACGAATTTGTACCAACTGTTAAGTTGCCATCTGGCCTTCTAGGGCAACCTCTTCTAGCCTATTGGAGATCCCAACGAGCGGGTCTTCCTCCTCCTCTTCGAGTTCCTCCTCTTGAGAAGCCCTCACTCTCGGCTGCTGGTGGTGTTCAAACAAAATGGCCCTAGTAATGGCCGAACCAGCCTTAAGCCTCTCTGCGTGTCTAGGCCATCTCACGCCTGCCCTCCTACACAACTCGGTGATCAAATGCGGGAACGCGAACCCCGCATTCGTAGTTCCTCTAATTACGGTCTTGATTTGGCCGTTGATCAAACGACCAACATCAACAGACCCACCACTCATAATGGTGTAGGTCAAGACAACCCTCTCCCTAGTCACCGTATGTTGGTGACTGAAGGGCATGAGACGCCCACAAACAAATTTGAACACGGGCTTGGCCGTGTTCTGAAGGAAGGACTCCTCCATGGTGTGTGGACCGAAGGGTGGATTACGGTTGTAGGTCCACACAACACCAGGGAGGGCGATGGTCACATTGACCACCTCGACAGGGATAGGGGGTGGAGGTGTGTGCTAAAATTATCGGTACCAACCGCAAAGTTGGAGGTGCCGAAATATTCGTTAATGCTTTGGGACGAAAATTCTACTACCACGTCCCTAACATTAACGGTGTCTAAAACACCCCCATCTATGCCAATGATGCCATTGGCATAGAACTCTCAGACAATAGGCACTACGACTGCCTTTGCCGGAGAGTCGATCAAACGCCCACACCTACGGGCCGTAAAATTTGGACGGAGGCCAAATTCTTCAGCCTTGAATCCCCTCTCGGGAACCAAGGACTTGGAGAGTTTGGCCGCATATCTTTCGGAGGCCTCGTAGGACACAAATCGGGTGATGTCAAAATTTTGTTCCTCCTCCTGAACAGGGCGGGAGGACGAAGCACTGGTATTTCTACGTTTTCTAAACATTTTGTTTGAATAAAAATTAAAAACTAAAAAATTTGACAGTTAAAATAGGTTTTTAGAATTTTTAAAATTAAAAATTAATTCTAAAGCATGCAAAATTTTATCTACGTTAAAATTAACTAACACCCTAGCATGCAAATATTTTACGTAAAAATTAAAGTGAGGGGTTAGGATTACTTGTTTGCAGCTTTAAATGGAGAGAGTAGCCGGAGTGTTGAGCTTAATCAGCGTCGGCAACAATGGAGTTTCTTCCTCTTTCTTCAAATTCCTCAAGCTTTCATGAAGTGAAATGGTGGATGAGGGACAGGTAGAAGATGAAGATTTGGTGAGAGAGGGAGACGATCTTTAGGAGTAGAGCCGAAATCTGGACTGATCTCACCGGATTTCTTAAAAAGGGAGGCAGTTGCTGTTGTTTTATTGAAGAGGGAGAGAATTTCTGGTGATTCTGCAATTGAAAACCCGACACTGTTTATATAGGGGGACCTTGCAGTCGCAAGGTCTGCCACACCTTGCGACCGCAAGGGGCGTCGTGCAATTCGTGATTCTCATCGATTCCCACGTTTGACTGGTACACTGCACGAAACTTGCATTTACTGAGGGCCTTGCGGTCGCAAGGTCCTCTACACCTTGCGTCTGCAAGGTGTCCAGAACTTGTCCAACTTGTTTTCCTTTCTCTCTTTTCAGCAGTTTTGCAAATCAGTCATTTTCCGTTAACTTCCGTTATGTTTTGTAACTTTCCTGTATTGCAAAAACTTAACAAAAATTCTAAACTAAAATTATTAGTAAAACATATAAATACAACACTAAGATGTTTTTCTCCCCCAAACTTAAATTTTGGCATATTTAATTAAAAATTAAATGTCCAAAAAATTAAATTTAACGGAGAATATCATATTTAAACTAACTATAAAAGAAATAACATTCAAAATAGTGGGTTGCCTCCCACTTAGCGCCTTTGTTTAACGTCTTTGGCTCGACCAAACTGCAAGCCTAAAAGGATTGTTGATACCTCTGATTTGATTAACCGGTAGCTCAGAGGTATGGTTGATAAGACCTTCAACACCGGGTATCACTTCCCCAGTCTTATCACTGGCCTCTGTGCACGCACATGAGTCCAATGGATTGCTAATTTAGAGTGTATCAGGCTGATGCCTAATGTCGCCAAGAAAGGCGTAACAAATAGAACACGACCACCCTATGCCCGCCACGCTGAGATTTTAGGTGAGGATGCTGAGGAGGAATCTGATGTGGATCCTCTTGAGGAGCTATCCACTAAGATAGTGGAGCTGTAGATGGGTCAAAAAGTGATCCAAAAGTAAGCTACGCAAATTCGAGCTGACCAGAACTACTTTTTTGGTTGGTCTGGTCAATTCTTCCATAATGTAGCTTGTCATCTCAACATTCCTCCAGATACCGTCCCTGAATGGCATCCTCCTTCATTAAATGGTCTTGGCTCACAATGAGCCGATGCTTAAATAGCATCATCCTTCGTTATGCGGATATGTCACTTGTTTTCCGTTCTATTCCCAAATCAACCCTCTTATCAGCCAGTCTAACATTTTGAGGACAAAAATTAATTCAAGTTTGGGGAGGGGGATTCTAGGTCCAGGGTCTTTTCAGGCCCTAGCCTAATTAGAATTTGGAACTTGTTGCATAGATCCTGCTATGTACATTAGGCAATTAATTTCCCTAATATCTCTTCTCCTATCCAACATCTTATTTTTGTTTATATTTATTTAAAGAGTTGATGCTGGTAAAAACAAAGACAAAGGGAGAGACCATTTTAGTTTCTTCCAAACAGATTAGTAGGTGGTTGCTTATTTGGGCAGTTGTCTGCTTATCTATCTATAAATCGGTCAGCGTCAATCTCCATTTTTTTTTTATAGAAAATTGAAAATTTTATTCTCGAGTTTGTGTTCAAAAATTTACGTCGATGATGATATAATGCTATGACCCACATGACTCTTTCTTCGATCTTTTTTGGAATTTACTCTATTTTGTAAATTTTCTATGATTATCCACCCTTTGTGTACTCATAACCCACCATCATTGAATGATTTGGACATTTTTATCTAGCTTATAGTGCACATTGGATTCCCCGCAAGACTGGTTTGGTGCAACTGAATAGGGTGAATAACCGTCTATACATGAGTGTTACATTGAATTGTAACTTTAGGGTCATCTTTATGAGAGTTAGAATTTTTTAAATTGTCTTGCTAATATATCTCAAGCACACTTTTGAATAGTGATTACATGTTAGTCTTGAATTTCCCGACATCTTTTCTAGCGAATGCTTATGTCAAATGCATTTGAAGTTGTTCTTCATTTCATATATGGATATGATATTTATAACTATATCTCTTTTATATGGAATTTTGCATGATGACTTGGCACTAGGATATGATTTAGGTCATCTTTGGATCGTTTAAACCTAAAAAATTCCTGACCTATATATATATATATATATATATATATATATATATATATATATATATATATATATATATAGTGTCCCATTTTAAGCTTAATTAAAAAGAATGGCATGTGCAAAAGCACATATCAACCCCCATTCAGCTTCATTTCTTTTACCCACATTAACTTAACCCTTAAAAATTATACACTTTGGCCTACCCTTTGAGAGAGTAGAACTTGGGTTGGTAATTGATCCTGCGTGGAATAATCAGTGCAAAAGATCCCTCTATAGTGTCATCTTCTTCGTTGTATTCTCCTTTAAAAAAATTGAAGGAGAGAATAGATGAAAATAAAAAGAAAAAAGGGGTACAAAAGAATTCAAATGATGGCATAGCCAAAAAGAAAAAAAGAAAGTTAAGTGGATCACTCATTTTAAGTGAATATATAGTAAATAGCAAGTTTGGGGGAAATATCCCCAAGTTGTTGTCTTTTCATGTCCTAGCCTAATGTATGTATCCATGCAATGGAAGCAATGGGGATTTGGGGTAGTTGTGCTATCTCGCTTTGAATTTCTATCCTTCTTTTCATAGCCCCCTATCCCTTGGCCTTACATTACAAGCTTAATGAAGTCCTATTGATTTAGTGTCACTTTCTCATGTTATATCTTTCTTGAAATTATGATACATGTTAAATTGATTCATGCATCATTTATATACACTTCTTGGTAAAGCTCAATGTGTTAGCATGATCTTAGCTATTGTAAGTAACTGGGAGATAAAAGCATTGTATTCATACATAGAAAGTGCATGAGATGGAAGTATAAGAATTTTTGATTCATTTGTGTTCTTTTTTTCATAGAATGACCGAGTATAGATGGTAGATTCTTCATTTGGTTTTGTACATGTTTTAATTCAGAAATTAGGAATGAATGTTGTGCTTAGCTTGCTAAAACTGTTTAAGTTAGGAGATGCTTTATGACTTAGTGTTCACACAGTTGAATAATCATAGTACTATTTGTATGATTGAGTGAACTCATTTGGTAATGGAAGAAGTCCTTACAAATGTGTAGAGCATTTCTTGAGACATCTATTAGTTTCCGCATTGTCCTGATTTGAGAATAAACCAAAAAGATTTTATTTATTTATTGCTTTGTTAATTAGCTTTCATTATTTTTGTATTTATCTGCATAGTTGAGTCTCTCTTTTGAGTCTCATTGAGTTTGTGGGTTTCTAGAGGAGTATAAATAGTGTCACCCTCCAAAAAGATTTTTTTAAAATTATTTTAGTTATTTACTGCTTTTGTATTTATTTATTTACTCGTGGACGAGCAAAGTCTAAGTTTGGGGGTATTTGATAGATGTGTTCTATATGCATCAATTATATGTATTTTCCTACTTAGATTGCGTTCTTCCATGAGATTTAGACGACTAATATGGGTTTGTAGTGCTTTTTATGAGTTTCAGGTTGAATTGGAGATTTTAGAAGACTTGAAGGTTTTTTCCATGCAATTGGAGACTCCAGAGACCTAGATACAAAATCCTTGAAGTTGGAAATTCTCTAAAGCCTGAAGAAGGGAGTAAGCGGTCGCCTACTCCTGAAGCCTAAGCTACCGCGTAAAATCCAGTACTATGCATTGGAAGAAAAGTCATTAAGCAGTCGCCTAGCCCCGTTGACCAAACGACCGCTTAGCCTTGTTTTTCAGCCTGACATGTTTTGTAATTTCTTAAATTATAAACTGTTGGTCCACAATAATGCTCAAATAGGCTAGAGGGGGGGGTGAATAGCCTATAATGTCAATTTAAAAAACTTTTCTTTTGGATATACATAAAGAAGAGTTTAGTTGGCAATTACAATTTATCAAGTTGAGCATGTCTGCCGGTAGAGGCTATCGGTAGACTTGCTCTAAGCAGAAGTAACAACTCTGCCGATAAACTGCTTAGACAAATCAAAATCCTGATAAAAGGTTTGTATAGCGGAAGGTAAAGAGGCTATGATTTGGATAAGTCAGAAGTGGCTGTACACGAATATATGTTCAGAACAACAGCACACTTGAAACCTCTATCAATTGCAGGTTTTAGGAAATCAATTAGATAATGGCTTTTCTTAAAGATAAATCATTTGTAAAAAGCTCATAGATATATAAGGACTGAGAGATAAAGTATTTGTAAGAACATATGAATTTATTCAAAGATAAATTACATATTACATCAGTCGAAATAGTCTATGTCCAATTTTCTGGCTTTATCTTCCTAAGTCTCAATCCTTACTTAATTGTCCATTCAAGGATCTTTAAGTTGCAAAGGACAATAGGAGACAAAACTAAGAAATTGTTATGAGAAGGAAGGGATTTTCAAGGTCGTTCAGATATAAAGATATATCTGAACGAGTGAGTGTAAAACACTCGACCTTCCATGATGATTGATTATTGCACAATCAACAACATTTGTATTGGGATACAAATCTGAAGATATGAATGCAATATCTACAGACAGCTCTTTATTTTCTTCAGACATTATCTAACATCAATATTCAGATCTTGATCTCTGTCTTTTGAAGTTTCTGATCATTCTCTTCTCTTTTCCAAGCTTTTCTTCCTAGCAATCCACTGAGGGTGTTTTGCTAAGATCTGGATGAGTTCACTGCAATCTGTGTAGAAATCAGAGATACGTTGCTGAAGACGATCTCTTCGAAGATTTCTTTTCTATGAAGTTCTTGAGTAGATTGAGTTATTCGTTGCTCATAGTGTATCGTTTGATTATCTTAGATGTCACTTACATTGTCACACAGTTTATTGAGCAAGAGAGAGGATTTATATAGGCGAGAGTCAATATGATCGTTGAGAGATGAAGACACGAAGATTTCTATCAGTTGGAGATGTAGTGGTTGAAGACTATCGGATAGAGATCTTTGTCCATAAGATCTTTGACTGTTTGGAGCAGAGATTTAGTCCTGTAGATCTTGGAACTCGTTGTCTGTCAGACTATGTTGATAAGTGTCTGAAGAGTAGGTCTGATGTCTGTTGCACTGTCATGTGGTCTGTTCAATAAAGTAATTTCTTTTTGACTTTAACAGACTACTTGAGTGGGAGAAAGTCTTGTAGCTTTAAGTATGTCAGGATTTTTGAGGCATGAACATATTTGTCTTGATTTGTGCAGCTTCTTGACTTTTCTCTGCAGCACGTGCAGATTTTAAAGTCTGCCAGTGGAATGCTTCGAGCCAGTGGAAACAAGTCTTCCGATTCAGGAGAACTGATCTCTGCCGGTGCGAGCATTTTTTTAGCACTTGTAGCGCCGGTGATGAGTCTTAAGGATATTCTCGATCTTTATCATCAAGGCTTTTGACATAGCCGCAGTCTTCCTGCTAAGTGCATCTGAAGTGTTGGTCTGTTTTGATCATCATGTAGGAAGGTAGGACTAGATCAGGTCACACCTAATCTAAGACCTATGTTATATCATACAAGTTGCCACGCTAACCAGTATGTAGACCTTTTAGCCACTTGTGATGATTATCTTGTAATGGGGGCAAGCAAATCAACATATATAGAATATGCAAGGTGATAATTAAATTATCAAGAAGCATATTCCAACAATCTCCTCCTATTTGCTTGGAACCATTACAAAATGACATATACAAAGCACTAAAGCATTTTATCAAACATAGTAATAGCATGTCCACAATGAATGATCATTTTATCTCAAACATGTCCTATGTTGATAATTACATAAGCGATGTCTTTGGTATAGTCTACTATTGCTATTACAGACTCGATAAATCAAAGTACTGAACAGGTAATGCAATAGTAAAAACAATTTAGATCACTTTAGAATTTTTGAAAGAGTTTTGGACAGGATCTAAAAGGTTTTGGTTGTCTTGCTTGCACATAAATTTTTATAGACTGAAAGCTTATTTTGGCAAGTAAGAGTAGCAAATCCTTAAGTAAAGATGTATGTATTTGAAGGAGTTCAATAAGGATTGCTTGTAATACCAATTTTTTGAAAATTAATTTTTGAAAAATCAATTTTTGAATTTTTTTTATTTCTGTTGAAAGTAAATGATCTCTGTGAAAAGTAAGACTTAACAGAGTTTTTGTCTTGAACAAGGTTTTCAACAGAAGTGCCACAAAGGCTGAGCATGATTCACTAAGAATCAGCTTAGGGTGAAATGTCACATTTGTTGGTGTGTGTGTGTTCATTTGGAATTTAGTTAAGTCAACTCTCCTCATTATGATAGGAATGTTATCACTCTTTTTACACTCTCCTCCTAAAGATATATGTATATGTTATATAACTCTCCTCCTTAATGGTTGCAAGCAATAAGAATCAATTTTGAAGAACAGTTGCATGCAAAAATAAGAGAAGATAACAGAAGAGATGCAGTATAATAGAGAAGATAACAAAAGAGAAAGACACTAAATAACGAAAGAAAGTACTAACAAGTTCTAAAAAGTACAGACTAATTTGAATCTCCAAAACTACCAGTGCTAGAATCAAGAGAATAGTTTCTATCCTGATCTGAAAAACTTCTATTGCCGAACAATTCTCGAGTGATCAGCAATTCTCCAGTGATTGGTAGGCGTTCGTCCTCGTGAATCGTGGAACGAATGGTGTGGTAGGAGCATAGGAAATAGCTGATAATCCTAGCGTATTTCAAAATACTGCACTCCATTCACTCGCCGAAAGGAACGACAGATGAGAGAGAAGACTACTTTAGACCAGTTGATGATGTGAGAATCAAGAACGGCAATGGTGAAGTTCCGGAGTCTTCTGGTGTCGCTTCCTGAGCCAGGTTCATGAAACAGAAGGCATTGGTTCAGAATTTCACCAACACAGTACAAGTCCAAGGGGTAGTTGAAAATATCCCATGTACTGTAGTCATCTCGAGAGTGGTGGCCAGTACGGTGCAACCATAATTTGTTGAGAATAGAATCATTGATGGAGTTAGGGCCAGCAGAGGGAAGGTTGAAGACTCTAGAAAGGCTGTCGGCATTGAGGGCGAGATCAGTACCTCGAATGCGACCGTGGAGGCTTTTACCATCTTTTGTCAGGTGCATCCTTGAGTAGAATTCGTTGACCAGTTGACAGTAGTAGAATTCTTCGCGAAACGAAAGGATGTAGACGAGTCCAGAACTGTGGAAAAGATCTAAAATCTTTGCGCCAATAGTATTATCAAGGAGAAATAGTTCTCCTTGAATTGTTCGACCAAGAATGTAGGATTCACGACCTATTTTGGTGACAAAAGATGATTCAGGGGGAGCGATTGGGCTAGAGACGTTGTTGGAAGAAGAAGCGGCCATGAAGAATTTCTCAGGAGAAAGAAATATGCACTGATAATTAATCGTATAGATTGATTTGGGTAACGATGGAGATTAATCAAAAATAGCAGTGTATATATATTCAGTACCTTCTGAGCGGGAAGAACACACTTTTCAAGAATCGTCGTTTGAGTGTCCTTAAAAGAGCTGTAACAAACCGAAATGAGAACCGGCGAAGTAATCATTTCGAAGCTCAATTGAGTGGACGTTTTTATTGGAGAGGCGGTGATTCATGATTGTGATAATTAAGTCTTCTAGGGAATATGTATTTGGACGGATTAGAGACTTAAATCGAGGATTTCAATACCAATGGATGAAGACATAGATTAAATGAAGGCTTAGGGTATTGAAATGAATTTGTGTTGATATCGATGAGCAAAACTAATGGAATAAATTTCTTAAAAATATATTTAGGAAATATGATAGGTTTTAAATATTCCAGATATCCTAAAAGATAATTTACGGGGCATTCTGAATCATCTACACAATCCTCAACAATCTCCCAAATCTATAGAATTTTGGAACAAAAATCATTTCAAAAATATTTTGAAAGAATAATTATTTCAAAAATGTTTTTGCAAAATAGTTAAGATTTTTGTGTTCTTTGTTTACTAGAGGAAATTTTTTTGGAGCTTTCTAAGTCATCCACACTGTCTTCAGCAATCTTCCAATTCTTCTAGTTATTCCAGAATAAAGATGTTTTGAAAACCAGTTTAGAAATATTTTTGAAATTTTATTTGAAAAACAATCAATCATTCCTAAAAAAAAATTTATGTCAAAGATATCATTACACAAAGTTGATCAGCAGTAAGAGGTCTGAAACTAAGTTTGATGATTAGTTCCAGTAGAGTGTGAAGAGTGCTGATGCAAGAGTGTGAACGGCAGGGATGGAGGTCTGCAGTTCAAGAAATTGTGAACGACAGAGGTGAAAGTCTGCAGTTTAGGTTTTGACCAGCTGACATTGAGGTCTACCGGTGCAACTGATAACTTTTGAGGAAGTATGCAACAGTAATGAAAGTCTGTTGATACCAATTGAAAGGTTTATACGAGGCTATCAGTCTTTTGAACACACAAAGGATGATAACTATTGAATAGCTTTTATACTGTATTGAATAATGTGTTCAAGAAGGGTGGAAGTTTACTGATATTTGAGAGCTGAAGCAAATCAATCAATTGTTGGAGTATGTCAATTGATTGTATGAAGGATATCAATTGATTGGATGATATCATTCATTAATGAATGATCTGTAAACTAGATATTTAGGTATGCCATTGCCGAAAGAAACGAATGACAGGGGAGTCGGCATAGATAAGGGTCTGCTGATGAAAGAGGTCAGCAGGGATGAAGTCTGCTAGGATAGAAAGAATTGATAGTTTTGCAGACAAGAAGTTTTGTTGTACAAGGATGGAACAGCAGACGTTGAGGTCTGCCGATACCAATTGAATGAGGAGAATTACAGCAAGTTTTTTCTTTGGAATGCCTTGACTTCTGGAAGGATTGACCATAAGTTTCATCGGCAAAGAGAACGAAATAAAAATGGAGGGAGAGCAAAATGTTTCTTATAAAATTGAAGCAACAACATCAGTAACAGCGGTATCGGTACTTGAATGATACCAAGTTCTGCAGTTGGCTCCTCCTCACTAGTAGAATATACGCTTCGATCCCTTTTGAAGAGAGAACAGAGTCTGTAG
This sequence comes from Codonopsis lanceolata, assembly GCA_013146195.2. Classification (NCBI taxonomy): domain Eukaryota; kingdom Viridiplantae; phylum Streptophyta; class Magnoliopsida; order Asterales; family Campanulaceae; genus Codonopsis; species Codonopsis lanceolata. The sequence continues at coordinate 55,667,571 of CM028381.1, forward strand.
GTTACAAGAGTATAAAAGCGATTTTCTGCAGATTTTCCTTTTTGCCTTGGCAGCTGTTAGGAGGTTCAGCTGTTTCATCGACAAAGATTAACTAATGACCATGCTCGTTTTAGAATAGAATCCCAAATGAATGATAAGAGCATTTGGAAGCAAAAACGGGTGACAACAACCTTTCAAGTTAGAGAATCTTGAATCACAGAGAAGCAAGTAACTCATACTTAATTTGGCTGAAGGTTCTGGAGAAGAATGACTTTTGCTTCGAGGTCAACAGCTAAGATGATGATGACTAACCTTTTAAGGGAAAGGAAGTCATCTTTGTTCAAGACAAGGGAAACAAGAAAGAGTTTAGAGCAAAGTTGTCATTGAACAAAAGAAGTAGTAGATAAGAAAAGAACTTGAGGAGACTGCTTTTTCCTCGAAAGGTTGTTTGTTACAATAGCAGAGATAAGGTCTACCATCGAAACTATAGAGACCTGAAATTTTGGAGGGGAATTAAGATTCACCAGAACATCATGGGTTGAGATGAGATCTATAATTCCTGACGAAGTAGTTGCAAGGTATGCAGTTCCTTCAAAGAAATCCAAAACTTAAAATTACCCATATTCCAACATTATTTCTTCAGATACCAATTGTTGAATACCAATAGTTGAATAGGAAATTTTATGAGTAAGGATTGGTTTGGTGTTGGGTTGACAGCAGAGTTATATTTGCTGTGCTGAATTCGGAACAACATATTACAGAAAGTACAAATGCCGAAATTACAGGCAAATATAAAATTTCATGCTATCAAGAAAAGTTCATACAAAGGCAGATAGACATGAAGTAAAGATGCTTTGAACAAGTTCTCATTTAGATCAAAATAAACTTGAATACAGAGGATCTAAAGATTACAGAGTTCATTACAACTTCTGATGACTTAACTACTCCTTTTAAACAACTAAGCTAAACACCTGATACAATTCTAAAGATAAGGATGTTACAAGGAGATGTCTATGAAGACCATGGATCCAGATTCAACTAACCGGTTGGCAAACGGAATACAGGTCCTAGATCAAGGTCAAAAGAGGCAACCAAACGGAATCTCTACATTTTGAAAAATGCAGATATGTGATCCTGTCGCCTCCTCTTCCTACTCCCATCAGCTAGCTCTCACGCCAGGGTGACCTTCACAAACTCGCAGGACTTCCTTTGTAGAGTCCGCGGTTGTGAAAAAAGCTAATCTCATGAAAGAACCATGTCAGCTAAGGATCACGTAGAAGGTCTACGAGGTCTTGAAGAAGCGACTGACATGAGCATAGTCACAGGAATCTGGGAGAGGCATGCTAAATGGTTGTTAAGGAAAGTCTTCACGCGAGAGAAATCCTTGAAACTAACCAAACAACTTTTGAAGAATCGGAAGGGTGATTCCAAGTTGTTGAGAAGAAGCCTTGATCTAGTGCTAAGAATTCTCCTAAGTAACATTTTAGAAGAAAGGAATTTTGTATCAGTGTCTATCATAGTGTTTGAGGTAGTTTGCGAGTGATAGAGAAGAGGGAAGGAAGGTCTCTATAAATACTCGCTGAGGCAAGACAATGGACCGACTCATTTAAGACAATGGTATAAATTTCTAGATATCCGGTAAAGTTACTTCTTTTGAAAGCTAAAAGATTTTGAAAAGTAGGTGCTTTCTTGAAAGAATGAAACGTCTTTAAGTGGATAAAACCTTTTTAAGTGGGATTTGACAAAACATATCTCTTTTTAGAAGAGTGTTTCGGGAAGTACAATTTCCACATTTCAAAGTCATTTTTATCTTTACCGAGATTCTATGAAATCTGTTTTTAGCTTTTAAGAAATAGTCAGTTTCTAAAGCTTTACCTCAACCTTTGTAGAAATTGCGAAAATACCCATATAGTTTGCACATTGTCTACAAGGTAAAAACTTCTATAAGTCAGCACATAAAACTGAGCTTATGAAGTACTGAGCAATAGAAGAGTACTTCAAAGAAAATGAGGTATCAAACCAGATGAGTAAATCACAGATCATACTATAAAGAAAAGAAAGGAAAAAATAGTATGATAGGAGAAATTACTCTAGCTATATATATTGCTTTAGAAAAGAATAGACAAGAGTAGAGCAAGCAAATATAAGGCTATGCAGAGATGATATATTCATGATCATGATTATCAGAGAATCATAAACGAAAATGTAAGGGTAAAATAGGCATAACCTATTTTATTTTTGTTTCTCCTTTCTTGGTAAAATACATATTTGACAAGTGTGGCATTTTTGGTAACTAAATCTTTAATTAGATTTTGTTTTTTCCTTGGTCCTTAAGGTTTTATCATTTTTGGAAACAAAATATTCCAAAAGATTTGTGGTTTCTTGGACCTAAATTCTAGGAGTTGTTTTTGGTAATAAAATCTTGGTCAAATCTTTCACCAAAACCGTGCCTTAATCCTAGTCTAACCATGATTGTTGACCACTTTCATATTTGGTAACAAAATCTCATTAGTTTGGTAAGTTGTTGATTTTTTTCCTTAAGTTCTAATCCTTTTCCTTGTAGTAGACGGACTGTTTTTGGGTGTGTGTAGGAGACGCATACTATATATTCAGAAGCTGGGATTCGGGCTTCTTACAAAGCTCCAGGAAGAGAACAAAAACCGTAGAGGCTGTGAGCAGATCTGAGGAAGTCATGAAGCAGTTTTGAAGTGCCGAAGTGCAGCAGTCAGGTTGATGCTGTCAATGTTATAACATTGGCAGTCACATTGAAAATTCTGAAACTGTTTTGTGCTTCCTGTTTTGTTTAAAGGAGGTTGTTTTTGTTTCTTCCCACGTTTTGTTTAACTTGTTTATGTGGGGTTTTTGTTCTCCAAGATTCATTATCGTGTGAGAATATTTTTGTGTGATTTCACATAATTTTTGTAAAACAAATCATTGTTTTAGTGAAATCTTTTTGGCCATGAAGCTAGATCTACAAGTATAAGCTTGTAGATTGTTTGGTAAACTTTTGTGATTAATTTCGTACCTTTAGTATTAAGTCTTCCACTGTTTTTGTTTTGTTATTTTTCTGTCTATTGTGACTTCCATTGTAGCTTTTCCACAAGCTACATTGGAAACTGCATTAGGCAGTTTGGAGAATCCTAGCTACTCGCGTTCTTTCAATTGGTATCAGAGCCTTCTCTTGACATCACTAAGAGTTGATTCTGGTAGTAGCCGTGATGGATTCTCAGTATGAGAATGTCATTCGTCCTCCTATTTTGACTAGTGCAAATTATTCTATTTGGAAAGTCAAGATGCGTATCTTCATCAAATCAATTGATGAGAGAGCATGGCTTGTTGTTCTAAATGGTTGGACCCCTCCCAAAACTACTGATGATGATGGTGATGTAAAGATCACAAAAGAAGCAGATTGGTCTAATAATGATAGAAACATTGCATCTTTTAATTCTAAAGCCTTGTCTGCCATATACAAAGCTCTTGATGCTAACACCTTTAGGGTTATAGCCAACTATGAGTCTGCTAAAGATGTTTGGGAGGCCCTTCAAACCTTGTGTGAAGGACCTTCTAGTGTTCGTGCTTCTAAATTAAGATTGCTTACCACTTAATTTGAAAACACAAGGATGAATGAAGATGGAGATATTATGTCTTACTATGCTAGATTACTTGATATATCTAACTCTGCTCTGCTTTGGGTGATCCTATCACCAATGATCGACTTGTTAGCAAGATGATGCGAACCTTGCCTGAAAGGTTTAATGTGAAAATTTGTGCTATTGAGGAAGCTCATGACATTGACAAAATTAGTTTTGAAAGACTAGCTGGTATTCTTCAAAATTTTGAGTTAAACCTCAATGAGCAAATTAAGAACAAAGGCAAAGGTGTATCATCTTCTACTCCTTCTGATGATAGTATTGTTTTTCCTTCTGTTGTTGATATCTCTTCTGAATTTCTTGAATTGCATAAGGAGATTGAGGAATCTGATTTTGGTGAAGAGTCAATGGATTTTTTAACAACAAAGTTTAAAAATATTTTGAAAGCAAAGGGGCAAAACAAATCTCCATCTTCTATCACCAAAACAGTTTTCAAAACTGAGCCTAGCAAATTTCCTCCCAAAGAAAGTTCTTTTCAAAACCCTAAAAAATCTTTTACCAATCCTTTTGCTAAGCAGTCTACATCTAGAAGTAAAAATATTGATTCTATTCAATGTAGGGCTTGTCAAGGGTTTGGGCATTATGCTAATCAATGTGCTAATACTTTGAGAAAGAAGGGTTTGAATTTTTCTGCGACTTTGAGTGATAGTGATGGTGAAGATCCATGTGATCTCATCACTCTTACTGCTGTACACAACTCTCCATCTGATTTTGCAGGATTTTCGGCCAATGTGATTCCCAATGTAGCTACATCGGAAGTCACATCAGAAGATTCAATGGACAGAAACAGTGATGATCTTTGCTGTTTTAACTCCTCTGTCACAGAAGACGATGGAGAACCTGAATCAGACCTGCTAGAAGGGTACAAAGAGATGTACAAAGATTGGGAAAAGAGAGCTCATCAAGTTATAGTGCTTGGAAAGGAAAACGAATTGCTAAAAAAGGCTAATGAACAACAAAAGGAGTGTCTTACAAAGTTGGAGAGTCTGTTGAGTAAGAAAGATGTGGAGATTGAAGATCTGAAAGAAAAGCTCATCCTAGCCAATGAAACCATGGCTAAATGGAACTCAAGCCAACAAAAAATGAATGAGATGTTGAATTATGATAATTCTGGTAAGTCTGGTATTGGATTCAGGCCCAAGATGTTTGTGAAAGAAGGTGAAGGTATGTCTACTAAACCAAAACATCCCACACAAAATTTTCAAAATCCAAATTTCTTTGAAAAACCCAAAACAAGAAAGAAGAATTTTGTGTGTCATTTTTGTCACAAGCCTGGTCATATACAGCCATTCTGCTTTCTTAAAAAGGCTGTCTATGAAGAAGAAGTAAGGCATGCCTTTTTGGTTAAAAATCAGATGCAGCATCGAATGCAACATCCAATGAAGCAACATTGGAAGTCACATTCGAAGCAGCATCAGAACTCACGTTCACAGAAATAGCAACCAAAGGTTTTTAAACAGATGTGGGTTCCTAAGGGTAGTAATGACAAAGGCAAGTCCAAATATTGTGAACCCTTTGATATATGTCCCGGTGCTAAGCGGTTCTATGAAACCATTGATGAATACCATGATGAATCTCCTCTAAAATCTTCAGAACCAAAGATTCGAAACCGTAAATCGCACATGATCGAACCACGCATATTCTGAAAGTTCAGCCAATGTGATTCACAATGTGTCACCCAATGTGATTCCGAATGTAGTTACATCGGCAGTCACATTGGAGAGAAACTTGGCAGATTCAGAAACAGGTCCTGAACATTCATAAATTCAGTCAGATTTGAATGATTGCAGCCATGACATTCCTAGCCGTATTCAGAAAAACCATCCAATCTCTCAAGTGATAGGTAATATTCATGATGGCATATACACAAGGAGAAGAGGTAAGGTTGATTCTCAAAAAATTGCATGCTTATCAAAATATTTTTGAGAGAAGCCTTAAATATTTTATGAATGCTCCAAATGATCAAAGATTATGTGCTACACATTTATGTGTTAACCTTGTTTTTTGATAACACCTATGCATTTTGCTTAGTACAAAAATCCAGTTTATCATTCTCGTACAAAACACATTGATATAAGACACCACTTTTTTAGAGACTTGGTTAAATATGGAAATTGTTTGCATTGTATATGTTGGGACTGAAAATCATCTTGCTGATATATTTGCCAAGTGTCTTGTTTTTGAGAGATTTTTCAATCTTTGGAAATCTCTTATGTTTTGTGTGCCATATGATTTTACACTTGTTAATTATTAAAAAAAAATTTAGGCATGATTGCATTTTGTCTTTAGATGGCACTCTAGATCAATTGACTCACATGTATGTGTCTTTTGTTGTTGCTTGGGAATTCATTCAAAATCTATTGTGATTTCATTGTTATGATCCTCTCTCTCTCCCAGTTCCTGAGTATGTTTGAAGTCCACAACGGAAAGAGCTACCTTTTGAAATTTTTGGGATGCAGCAATTTGTCAAAGTACTATGGAGCTTAGGCTTTCATGGGTTGATCTTGAGAAAATTGACTCCCCTTAATTGAAAAAGTGTGAAAGCTACCTAACGGAAAAGAGCTACCTATGAACAAGGTTGTGGCACCTTTCTTTTGGGACTACGAATCCTCAGATTTCATGGGTTGAATTAATGCAAAATTGCTCCCCTTGGTAAATAGTGTGAAAGGTTCCAACTGGCATGTTTTTATAGCTTGAAATAAAGTAGAGCTATATTCTTAGGGAAATAAAGTACCTATGGATTTTTGTTGTGTAAAATTTACGATATTGGGAGAGAAATCTGGTTGAGAAAACAAAAAGGAAAAAAATGCAAATTGAAAATAAAATCACAATTTTGGCGAATGCATCTCCCTATGCAGTTACATTAGGAACTACATCCTTTGATCTGGTCTTTATCACTTGTGTGTGATTGCATATTTTTTATTCGTTTGCCTAGCTTTTAGTCATCATGTTTTTAGGCATAAAATTTTAGGACATGCATTGTTGGCAATGATATCAGCTTGGTGAAATTTTGTCCTAATATAAACTGTGCAAATCAATTTCCAAAAATCTCCATGTTGAAAAATATTTAGTGGTTGTCTACTTTTTGTGGGATATTAAGAGTTATTGAATCTGGATATGATGTGCTCAGTTATTGCTAGTGGTGTTATCAAATCTTGGTGAACATTTCATTGTGTTTTTCAAAATCTTTGATTTTTGAGAATTCCTAAAAGATGGTTTATCCCTCTTCCTTTTCCGGTCAAATAGGGGGAGAGAGATCAAGTGTTTATGGTGATGGTGATGAATCCTATGATTTCTGACTTTATACCTTGTAAAAATTCAGGGGGAGATGTGATTTTCTAACCTATACAGGTTAGATGGGTTGATTGGTGTTGAATAAACACTTGTCTTTTGATTTGACCAGAAAGGCTCAACAAAAGGGGAGATTGTAAGGGTAAAATAGGCATGACCTATTTTATTTTTGTTTCTCCTTTCTTGGTAAAATACATATTTGACAAGTGTGACATTTTTGGTAACTAAATCTTTAATTAGATTTTGTTTTTTCCTTGGTCCTTAAGGTTTTATCATTTTTGGAAACAAAATATTCCTAAAGATTTGTGGTTTCTTGGACCTAAATTCTAGGAGTTGTTTTTGGTAATAAAATCTTGGTCAAATCTTTCACCAAAATCGTGCCTTAATCCTAGTCTAACCATGATTGTTGACCACTTTCATATTTGGTAACAAAATCCCATTAGTTTGGTAAGTTGTTGATTTTTTTCCTTAAGTTCTAATCATTTTCCTTGTAGTAGACGGACTGTTTTTGGGTGTGTGTAGGAGACGCATACTATATATTCAGGAGCTGGGATTCGGGCTTCTTACAGAGCTCCAGGAAGAGAACAAAAACCGTAGAGGCTATGAGTATATCTGAGGAAGTCCTGAAGCAGTTTTGAAGTGCCGAAGTGCAGCAGTCAGGTTGATGCTGTCAATGTTATAACATTGGCAGTCACATTGAAAATTCTGAAACTGTTTTGTGCTTCCTGTTTTGTTTAAAGGAGGTTGTTTTTGTTTCTTCCCACGATTTGTTTAACTTGTTTATGTGGGGTTTTTGTTCTCCAAGATTCATTATCGTGTGAGAATATTTTTGTGTGATTTCACATAATTTTTGTAAAACAAATCATTGTTTTTAGTGAAATCTTTTTGGCCATGAAGCTAGATCTACAAGTATAAGCTTGTAGATTGTTTGGTAAACTTTTGTGATTAATTTCGTACCTTTAGTATTAAGTCTTCCGCTGTTTTTGTTTTTTTTTCCTGTCTATTGTGACTTCCATAGTAGCTGTTTCACAAGCTACATTGGAAACTGCATTAGGCAGTTTGGAGAATCCTAGCTACTCTCGTTCTTTCAGAAAATCAGTTATATATCATAATCCAGAAGGAAGAAGACTGAATTAGGTGAATAGGGTCCTGCACTTTCAGTCAAAGCTTTTAGAACTGGATGAGAGATAATAAAGTGTGCTTATTGATCTTTGGAGAATACACATTCCTGAATAAGAATCAAGAAGATCATTAGCAACATTTTATGAGCTTTAGGAAGCTCCCGAAAAATCTAGATACTGGATCAAGTATTTCAAGAATATCAGTGAGAAGGAAAGATTGGATCTTGAATTTCTCATTCTCCCTTGGTCTTTTTGTGCAAAGATAAAGATTTGAAAGAAGGGGCATAAGACAAGGGATGTACATTTTTGACAGTTATCTGGATCGAGATAGATGTTCTTCAGACAAAGTCTTTTTGAATCTGAGCTGATAAATCTGTAGTCGATGTTGTCTAAAGAGTATATTTCCTTTGCAAACAACTTGTAAGATTTTTGATTCATATTTTCTTGGATTCAAATAATTCTTTGAAACATGGGCCAAGTTCCCAGAAACTAGATATCTTAGAACAGAGGATCAATCAATGTTTCATGATATAGAGTTTTTGACTCTTAACCTTTTTCAAAAAGATAGATAGGAATCCTTTTGAAATTTTTTCATAGTAGAGTTTCAAAAGGAAAATTTCCTCTCGAGAAGGTGTTGGATTGATTTCAATCGTTAGCCTTATGTCAAGAGAACTTGAATCAGAAGTCCTTTTAATTGAAGCATCCATATGAGAATTTTTCATCTGGAGATAGTTATTCATAGTGCCAATTGATATACATATCTGTCATATGAATAATTATCTCATATTCATCATGGTAATCTTCTATCTCATGAAATTTTTGAAAACAAAATAAATTTTAAAAATAAGCATATTTTTCAAAAGTTTTATCTCAAACTGAAATCCTTGTCAAAAGTTTTTAAAAGATAAAACAAAATTTTCTTTTGATATGCATTTGAACCGAGCATTCGAGGATCGCAACTCTCAAGAGGTTAGTCCTGGCATATAGCTAGAAGAGCCTTGCTCTGATACCAATTGCTGGTCCACAATAATGCTCAAATAGGCTAGAGGGGGGTGAATATCCTATCATGCCAATTTAAAAAACTTTTCTTTTGGATATACATAAAGCAGAGTATAGTTGGCAATTACAATTTATCAAGTTGAGCATGTCTACCGGTAGAGGCTATCGGTAGACTTGCTCTAAGTAGAAGTAACAACTTTGCCGATAAACTGCTTAGACAAATCAAAAGCCTGATAAAAGGTTTGTATAGCTGAAGGTAAAGAGGCTATGATTTGGAGAAGTCAAAAGTGGTTATACACGAATATATGTTCAGAACAACAGCACACTTGAAACTTCTATCAAATGCAGGTTTTAGGAAATCAATTAGACAATGGCTTTTCTTAAAGATAAATCATTTGTAAAAAACTCATAGATATATAAGGACTGAGAGATAAAGTATTAGTAAGAACATATGAATTTGTTCAAAGATAAATTACATATTACATCAGTCGAAATAGTCTATGTCCAGTTTTCTGGCTTTGTCTTCCTAAGTCTCAATCCTTACTTAATTATCCATTCAAGGATCTTTATGTTGCAAAGGACAATAGGAGACGAAACCAAGAAACTGTTATGAGAAGGAAGAGATTTTCAAGGTCGTTCAGATATAAAGATATATCTGAACGAGTGAGTGTAAAACACTCGACCTTCCATGATGATTGATTATTGCACAATCAACAGCATTTGTATTGGGATACAAATCTGAAGATATGAATGCAATATCTACAGACAGCTCTTTATTTTCTTCAGACATTATCTAACATCAATATTCAGATCTCGATCTCTGTCTTTTGAAGTTTCTGATCATTCTCTTCTCTTTTCCAAGCTTTTCTTCCAAGCAATCCACTGAGGGTGTTTTGCTAAGATCTGGATGAGTTCACCGCAACTGCGGTCGAAATCGTGAGATACGTTGGTGAAGACGATCTCTTCGAAAATTTCTTTTCTATGAAGTTCTTGAGTAGATTGAGTTACTCGTTGCTCACAGTGTATCGTTTGATTATCTTAGATGTCGCTTACACTGTCACACTGTTTATTGAGCAAGAGAGAGGATTTATATAGGCGAGAGTCAATATGATCGTTGAGAGATGAAGACACGAAGATTTCTATCAGTTGGAGATGTAGTGGTTGAAGACTATCGGATAGAGATCTTTGTCCATAAGATCTTTGACTGTTGGGAGCAGATTTAGTCCCTGTAGATCTTGGAACTCGTTGTCCGCCGACTATGTTGATAAGTCTCTCAAGAGTAGGTCTCGATGTCTTGCCTTTGTCAGTGGTCTGTTCAATAAAGTAATTTCTTTTTGACTTTAACAGACTATTTGAGTGGGAGAAAGTCTTGTAGCTTTAAGTATGTCAGTCTTTTTGAAGCATGAACATATTTCTCTTGATTTGTGCAGCTTCTTGATTTTTTCTCTGTAGCACGAGCAGATTTTAAAGTCTACCGGTGGAATGCTTCGAGCCAGTGGAAACAAGTCTTCCGATTGAAGAGAACTGATGTCTGCCGGTGCGAGCATTTTAACTTGTAGCATGTCTACCGGTGATGAGTCTTAAGGATATTCTGATCTTTATCACTGAAGGCTTTTGACATAGTTGCAGGTCTTCCGGTGCTAAGTGCATCTGAAGTGCTGGTCTGTTTTGATCATCATGCAGGAAGGTAGGACTAGATCAGGTCACACCCAATCTAAGACCTATGTGATATCATACAAGTTGTCACGCTAACCGGTACGCAGACCTTTTAGCCACTTGTGATGATTCACTTGTAATGGGGGCAAGCAAATCAACATATATAGATTATGCAAGGTGATAATTAAATTATCAATAAGCATATTCCAACATAAACCTAGTATAAATACAACACTAGTAGTTTAGTTTTTGGGGGATTCAAAATTTATCATTCTTTCAGTCGTCCTTAGGGCTAAGGAGATATTTTGATTCATTCTCTTTGTCTTTTTTGAAGATTGATTATGAGTTCTTCATCCATCATTGTTTGTTCATCGTCCGCGATGAACTAACCGCATCTATCTAGGAATTGTAGGTAACTTGTATCAAATCTTATGTTCTAATATTAAATTCTATTCAATCAATTATTATTTATTAATTAGATTATCTCTGGTTTGCATTGAAACTCTTGCATACTGGTTGCGTTAGTGAATTTGTAAGCTCTTGGGTATGATGAGCTGCACGATCCGAATGCATAAGTCATACATTGGCCAACCTAATTAATAAATAGATCTTTCCAATTTCCTGATAGGGCTAAGGTATAGATCTAAGTTCACGTGCATTCTTTGAGTACTTAATGGATCCTTAATTACCCTGTGGCAGATCAAGAAAGCATAGCCAAAGCAGGGTACTAAGCATTGCAAACCGTGATCTAAGTGTCCCAATCTTTACATTAGTGAACGAACTCTTAATTGATTGATACATAAAGATAGATGAACATACGAGGAAATATAAGTGAATCCTAATTTCTAGATTTTCCCCCACATATTAATTTCCAGTTATTCTATGATATTTGTGATATTTTAAATCTTCCTTTAAATTAATTTAAATTGCCAGTAATTAGTTTTAATAATTTACAAACCAAACCCCCCCTATTAGGTTAATTGTTTATGTTTTCGATTAAATTCCTGTTATTGTTCTTTCTCTCTGTGGTTCGACCCTTACTACCGTACAACTATACTTCTATTGACTCATGCACTTGCGAGGTAATTTGTAAGACATAAAAAAGCCACTGCCCAAAATTTTGAACGACACCAAAAATTTCAAACGATGCATAAAATTTTGAACGATGCCCAAATTTCAAAAGGTACGATGCTAGAACTAGAGAGAAGAAAATGAAGAACAAACAAAACACACTAACCGCACTGCCTAAATTTGGGCATCACAAGGAAAAAACATTGGGCCTCGTTTAACATTTTGGGCATCACTTGGGCACCGTAGCTGGATTTGTCAATTGTGATTTCATTCACATCTGCGAATCCATTTCTTTTTTAAGGTGATGGAGACTGTGTAATGGGTCCAGCCAGCCATCCACCCGGGCAAGTGGGTGAGCGAGCGACCAACCAGTCAGCCAAGCCAAGCCCAGCCGAGTTAGGCCGGGTCGGGTCGGGTGGACGGCGATGTGCGTGGCACTTAGCTAGGTTTTCCCTCCTACATAAAAGTGTAGTGGCCCAAGGGCCGATTGTTAAGCCTAAACGCTTTTCTTTATAAAGTAGAGCTCTTTTTATTTTATTCCCAGTGTGGGATTCCCCACTTCCTACTTTACATAACTTCCTCATTCAATTATTATTAAAATAAGTTTCCAACAATCCCCCACATTGGATAAGATATCATGTATGTTAATGACATGTAAGTTGATGAGATATCATGTAAGTTGATGACATATTGATAGGATAATACAAAGATACAACTGAGAGTAGCTGTAGTGGAAGAGGTGGCTTTTGGCTTTGAACCTTTCCTTATGATGTACTATCGGTACGACTTACTAATCAGTGATTTGGTGTGTCTTGAACTGACTGGTTTTTGATGTCATCCAAGACAATAACAATCACACAGCTGCTTTCAAACAGAGTTCGATTATTCGGTTTTGTTCATTTTGGCCCTGAACGATACTTGGTTCTGTGAATGTTTTTTAGAGAATTTCAACCTCTAAATTCTCATAAGATCTGCCAGTCTTACATTCACATAGGTGATTTCCTATAAGGAGTTGTTATGTCAGAACTCCGCTTGACGAGTCAAGTCATAGGAATCATTAAAAGCAAGGCTTATCCTAAACTGTGGCAGATAACACTAGTGGTTTTCATCATAGAAATAGGTAGAATTTTTGTAAATTCTTTTAGTGTTAATTTTGAGATTAATTTAATTGGGTTGTCCCTTTGAACCTAGATCATGGGATGTCTAATCAGCTAGGTGGGGTTTTCCGCTAAATCATTCTCTATTTCATAGGCTTGAAGCCCATTCCCTTTGATAAGCTGCATACTTTCTCTCTCGACAAACCTTTAGTTAATGGATCCGTTAGGTTGTCTTTTGATCGAATATAATCGATGGTGATCACTTTGTTTGAGAGAAGGTATTGTGACGCCTGCGTATGTGTCGTGATTTATCGTTATACATATTGTTTTGTGCCCTTCCAATTGCGGCTTGGCTGTCACAATGGATGCAAATAGCTGGTACTGGTTGAGGCCAAGATGGAATATTTTCTAGAAACTTGCGTAGCCATTCGGCTTCCTTCGCTGTTTTATCTAGAGCGATAAATTCTAATTCTATTGTAGACCTTACAATGCAAGTCTGTTTGGAAAATTTCCATGCGATAGCGCCACCGCCAAGAGTAAATACAAATTCGCTTGTGGATTTTGACTCATTAGTATCGGATATCCAGTTGGCATCACTGTAACGTTCAATTACTGCTGGATATTTTGAATAGTACAACCCATAGTCCTGTGTGTATCATAGATACCGCAGAACTCTTACAATTGCCTTCCAGTGATCAGGTCCTGGATTACTTGTGAACCTGCTCAATCGATTGATAGTTTAAGCTATGTCTGGGCGCGTGCAATTTGTGAGATACATAAGACTTCCAATTACATGGGAGTATTCGTATTGAGATATACTTTCGTGTAAGTTTTTCCTGAGATGAAAGTTTGGATCTATCGGGGTTTTTGCAATACTTTGATCATCCTTGTTGAATTTCTCCAACAGTTTCTCAACATAATGAGATTGTGATAGTATAATCCCCTCGGATGTTCTAGATATTTTAATACCTAGGATGACATCGGCGAGCCCAAGATCTTTCATTTCAAATCTGTTGGCCAACATTTTCTTGGTTTCCTTGATCATGTTGTTATTACTGCCAATGATTAACATGTCGTCGACATAGAGGCATATAATAACATAACCCTGGTGCGTATTTTTGGCGTATACGCATTTGTGACATTCGTTGGGTTTGAGGCCATTGGCAAGTATCACATCATCAAAACGTTTATGCCATTGTTTTGGTGCTTGCTTTAATCCATACAACGATTTGACCAGCCGACATACTTTTTGTTCGTTGCCTGAAGTAGTGAATCCTTCGTGTTGATTCATATAAATTTCTTCTTCGAATTCCCCATTTAGGAAAGTTCTGTTTTGACATCCATTTGATGCATTTCATGACCGTGCAAAGTCGCAAAGGCAATGATTAGTCGAATTGAGGTGATTAGAGTGACAAGGGCATAAATGTCAAAGTAGTCAACACCCTCTTTTTGATTGAAGCCCTTTGCGACTAGTCGTGCTTTATACTTGTCGATTGACCCGTCAGGTTTTAGCTTTCGTTTGAGAACCCATTTGTATCCCAAAGTTTTGCATCCCTTGGGAAGGTTAACAAGCTCCCAAGTGTGGTTTTGCATGATGGATGCAATTTCACTATTAATGACCTCTTTCCATTGGGGAGCTTCTGGAGTGGACATTGCTTCTTTGAACGTTCAAGGGTTCATTATCCACTATGAACGTGGTTACAAAGTTTGGTCCAAATGTTTTCGTAATTCGGGCCCTTTTACTCTTTCTAGGTTCATCATATTGATCATTATGATGAATTGGTTGGTCAATGTGCATAGGGACAGTGTCTATGGAGACTTCATTGCCATCATTACTTGTGCTCCAAGAAAATGAATGTTTTCCATTATGATCGGTTTTTAATGGAAAGATATGTTTGAAAAATTTAGCATTTCTCGATTCCATTATTGAGTTGACTTCAATATCTGGATTTTCAGATTTGTGGATTAAAAACCTATAGGCGCTTCTATTGGCTACATAGCCTATGAAGATACAATCCACGATTTTTGGACCGATTTTTACCTTTTTGGGTGGCGGTATTGCGACCTTTTCTAGGCACCCCCACACTTTGATGAATTTGTAGGAAGGTTTGCGACCATTCCATAATTCATAGGGTGTTTAGTCCAATTTTTTGTGTGGTAGCTTGTTTAACAAGTAATTGGCTGTGAGCACCGCCTCCCCCCACATTTCGTTGGGTAGACCAGATTGAATCAATAATGTATTCATCATTTCTTTAAGGGTGTGATTCTTCCTCTCAGCAATCCCATTGGATTGTGGAGTGTAAGGTGAAGTGAATTGGTGAAGAATGTCATGTTCTGTACATAAGTCTTTAAAGGGAAAGACATTCTCCTCCATCGAACTTAAGAATTTTTATCTTTTCTCAAGTTGATTCTCGACTTCATTTTTATATAGCTTGAATGCCTCAAAGGCTTCATCTTTACTATTTAATAGGTAGAGATAACAAAGCGAGTACTATCATCGATGAAGGTGATGAAGTATTTTTTTCCCACCATAGACTCTATGGATTTTAAATCGCATGTCACTATGAACTAGATCCAATGGTTTAGTGTCATGGTCTACCGATTTAAACGATATTCTCGTTGTTTGGCTTCAACGCAGATTTGACATTTTTTTTTTTTTATTAATGCGTATTGTAGGAATTAGATCCATTTGCATTAGTTTTCGTGATAGAATCATGGTTAACGTGACCAAGTCTATAGTGCCAAATATCAAAATGCTCAAGTAAGAAGAAGATGTCTTAGCATTATTATCAACTGTGGTCGAGGTGTTTATCACCATTACATTACATTTGAAAAGGCCCTCATCGAGGTAACCTTTCCTAGAAAGACTCCATTCTTACTAAGAATAAACTTGTTCGACTCAAACACTAACTTAAATCCATGTTTAATCAACAATGAACCATAAATTAAATTCTTCCTAATTCTCGGTACATGAAGGACATCGGTCAACACCACCTCCCACTTGTCATCTTCGCCACTTTCCCTTTGCCTTCCACTCTGCAGGTGGATGAGTTGCCCATGAACGCCTTCTCCCCTCACTTTGGTATAAGAAGAGAACATCTTCACGTCACCGCATATGTGACGTGTGGCACCGGTGTCCACCGAACCATTCACGACTTGCATCGACCATGTTCGTCTCGAAGACCACGCAGATATGCCGATGTCGCCGGACCCGCTTCTTGCCATGACACTTAGTAGCTCGCGTGGCCTTCTTGTCGCAGCTTGAGGCACTTACCTTTGAACTTGTATTGCTTGTGTTATTGGACATCCATTCACCGGAGCTTTTACGCTTCCCGCTCTTGGAGTCTTGTTCAACCACGTTAGCCCCTTTAATGTATGCAGTGTTCTTCTTGTTAGCAATTCGATTGTCC
>CM028381.1:55683944-55748612 GCA_013146195.2 Codonopsis lanceolata
ACTCAAATTCAATTTTTTATATTTTGAATTTTCAAATATTCAAATTGAACCAAACACATGTGGATATTTGAAAATATAATAATTGGAAATCTCACAATGTTTTACTAACTTTCATTGATGGGGTGTTTTTTTGTCATCTTAGAAAATATTGGGTGACATTTGTAGCGATAATGGTAAGATGGAAGCCCGATAAAATCAAAATATAAGGCAGAAATGAATAGAATTAAAAAAAAGCATTAGGATGATCTATCTTTAAAATAGGTACAAGTCAAGGGATCAATTTATTATTTAATTATTCATGAAATTAATTTGCTTATGACAAATTTACTCTTTGGCCTTAATTCATGGCAAGTGATTTATAATATTTATGAAATTTTTTCTAATCATTATTGTTTGGCATAATAAATTTATGTGTATTGTCCTTAACAAAGACACAAATTCATCAAAATTCTTCATTTTCATCTTCTTGACATTATGACACATTTTCTTAACTTATTTCTCTTATTTTATTCATGGGTAATAACTAAACATGCTACAAATTTGCTTAATATCTCGATACTAACCAACAATTTTATTACTATAGATACAATTTTTCATATAAATCTTATAATGTCTTTCAGAACATATTTAAGAAAGTAAAAACATATTATTTTTTAGTTTCCAATAAAGTTATAGTGTCTCAACCGAGTAAGGGTATTTTTGTCATTCGAGAAAATATTGGGCGACATTTGTAGCATCTCATGAGGTTAGGGAAATTGATAAATCAAAATACAAAGGCAAATGAATTGAATTAAATAATGTAGGACCTAACTTTAAAATAGGTACAAGTTAAGGGATCAAACTATTATTTAATTATTCATTGAATTATAGTTTATAACAAATTTACTCTTTTTGTCTTAATTAATGGTAAGTAATTTATTAAGTTAAAGGGTAGGTTTGTCCATACATTAAGTTGTAAGAAAACCTACACTTGTTATAGAAATGATTAGATTAGATTAAATTATAATACTATTGATACAATTTTTCATATAAATCTTATAATGTAGAACATATTTAAGAAGTAAAACCATATTATTTTTTAGTTTCGAATAAAGTTTTAGTTTCTCAACCGAGTAAGAGTATTTTTGTCTTTCGAAAAATATTGGGCGACATTTCAATTTATTATTTAATTATTCACGAAATTAATTTGCTTATGACAAATTTACTCTTTTGGCCTTAATTCATGGCAAGTGATTTATAATATTTATGACACTTTTTCTAATCATTATTGTTTGGCATGATAAATTTATGTGTATTGTCCTTAACAAAAACAAATTCATCAAATGATACTTCATTTTTTCATCTTCTTGACATTATGACACATTTTTAAACTTATTTATCTTATTTTATTCATGGGTAATAACTAAACATGCTACAAATTTGCTTAATATCTCGATACTAGCAGACAATTCTATTACTATAGATATAATTTTCATATAAATCTTATAATGTCTTTCGAACATATTTAAGAAAGTAAAACCATATTATTTTTTAGTTTCGAATAAGGTTTTAGTGTCTCAAGTAGATAGGGTATTTTTGTCATTAGGTAAATATTGGGCGACATTTGTGATCTGGTAGGTGGGGAAATTGAAAAAAAATCAAAATACAAAAAGCGATGAATTGAATTAAATAATGTAGGACCTAACTTTAAAATAGGTACAAGTTAAGGGATCAAACTATTATTTAATTAAATTAATTAGTCTATAACAAATTTACTCTTTTGACCTTAATTAATGGTGAGTGATTTATTAAGTTAAAGGGTACATTTGTCCATACATTAAGTTGTAAGAGACAACCTACACTTTTATAAGTAGTTAAATTAGATTAGATTATATTAGATTAGATTAGATTAGATTAAATTAAATTATATTACTATTGATACAATTTTTCATATAAATCTTATAATGTCTTTCGAACATATTTAAGAAAGTAAAACATATTATTTTTTAGTTTCGAATAAAGTTTTAGTTTCTCAACCAAGTAAGGATTTTTGTCTTTCAGAAAATATTGGGCGACATTTCAATTTATTATTTAATTATTCACGAAATTAATGCTTATGACAAATTTACTCTTTTGGCCTTAATTCATGGCAAGTGATTTATAATATTTATGACACTTTTTTTAATCATTATTGTTTGGCATGATAAATTTATGTGTATTGTCCTTAACAAAAGGCACAAATTCATCAAATGATACTTCATTTTTCATCTTCTTGACATTATGACACATTTTTTAAACTTATTTATCTTATTTTATTCATGGGTAATAACTAAACATGCTATAAATTTGCTTAATATTTCGATACTAACAGACAATTCTATTACTATAGATATAATTTTCATATAAATCTTATAATGTCTTTCGAACATATTTAAGAAGTAAAACCATATTATTTTTTAGTTTTGAATAAGGTTTTAGTGTCTCAACCAAGTAAGAATATTTTGTCATTTCGGTAAATATTGGGCGACATTTGTAACGATCTGGTAGGTGGGGAAATTGAAAAAAAAATCAAAATACAAAGCGAAATGAATTGAATTAAATAATGTAGGACCTAACTTTAAAATAGGTACAAGTTAAGGGATCAAACTATTATTTAATTATTCATTGAATTAATTAGTCTATAACAAATTTACTCTTTTGACCTTAATTAATGGTGAGTGATTTATTAAGTTAAAGGGTAAATTTGTCCATACATTAAGTTGTAAGACAACCTACACTTTATAAGTAGTTAGATTAGATTAGATTAGATAGATTAGATTAGATTAAATTTAGATTAGATTGGAATTAGATTAGATTGGATTATATTATATTATATTTGATTAGATTAGATCGAGATTAAATTAAATTGTATTACTATTGATACAATTTTCATATAAATCTTATAATGTCTTTCCGAACATATTTAAGAAAGTAAAACCATATTATTTTTTTAGTTTGAATAAATTTTAGTTTCTCAAGCAGAGTAAAGTATTTTTGTCTTCGAGAAAATATTGGGCGACATTTCAATTTATTATTTAATTATTCACGAAATTAATTTGTTATGACAAATTTACTCTTTTGTATTAATTCATGGCAAGTGATTTATAATATTTATGACACTTTTTTCTAATCATTATTGTTTGGCATGATAAATTTATGTGTATTGTCATAACAAAAATTTATCAAATGATATCTTGACATTATGACACATTTTTTAAACTTATTTATCTTATTTTATTCATGGATAATAACTAAACATGCTATAAATTTGCTTAATATCTCGATACTAGCGACATTCTATTACTATAGATATAATTTTTCATATAAATCTTATAATGTCTTTCGAACATATTTAAGAAAGTAAAACCATATTATTTTTTAGTTTTAGAATAAGGTTTTAGTGTCTCAATAGAAGTAGGTTTTTGTCATTTTAGTAAATATTGGAAACGACATTTGTACTTGATCACGGTAGGTGGGAAAATTGAAAAAAAAATCAAATACAAAGGCGAAATGAATTGAATAAATAATGTAGGACCTAACTTCGAATAGGTACAAGTTAAGGGATCAAACTATTATTTAATTATTCATTGAATTAATTAGTCTATAACAAATTTACTCATTTGATAATTAATGGTGAGTTATTTATTAAATTAAAGGGTACATTTGTCCATATATTAAGTTGTAAGAGAGAACCTACACTTTTATAAGTAGTTAGATAGATAAGTATATATATAGCACTTACTTTCCTTTCCTCTTTGACTTGTTATTCAAAAAAAAAAAAAAAGGTAAACAATCCATACCACTTACGGACAAACTTCCTCCTGCCATTTATTCCTATTTCTCTCTCTTTCATTTATAATTAAAAATAAAAAATACTCCTATCACTCTTTCATTGTACCCGGCGTTATAGAAACAACAACCTATTCTATAGCTAAGCACTCTACTCCATAATAGCTGTAGCTCATGTCATTTATCCCTCACACATATACATGAAACACATCTCCCTCTTTTAGCTATCCTCTCTCTCTCAGTTTTTATACCATTCTTTCCGTTCTCTTATTTTTATTATGTCTCCATTTTGGTGTCAGGCTCCCTCCTCCATTTTTTTCTTCCAATTAGAAGCAACCATGGTAATGCCCGACAACTCTCTCCTTTATTATTATCACTCTTAGCAACATTCATCTCACTCAACCCAACATGGAAAGAAAATTTCTAATTATCATCCCAAATCCGACCTTTAAAATATGGAATTGTAATTCACCTACGAATCATACTACGGCAATTTAAGAGACAGAAGAAGCAGTATCTTACCTTCAATCACGATTTGCGTTCGTCTAACGATTACTGGTGGCGTAAATCGCGATTCCTTCCACAGGAGATCTTAGGCGACTTTTCGTCGTGCTCCTCTTGTCGTCTCTCACTCTCTCTCTCCCTCTATTTGTTTATGCCTAAGACCCAAACTAGAGGCAAACAATTTTATACTCAATCTTTTGACAAACAATTTTATACTCAATCTTTTGATCTTCTCCTCTCTTCCGAGGTTCATCCGGGCTCTTGATATTCCGGCCGGCGATACAGAGAACCGATTTCTCTTCCATTCCTTTCATCTAATATATTGTTTATTATTATATTATTTTTTTTGTATTATTATTATTATTATATAACCACTATTTTTGTGAGTAAAGGAAACTCAAATTGGTGGGTCAAGCCCAAACTCAAAGTATATTAAATAACTAACATCAAGCTCATTAAAATAAAACTCAAGTGTACTAGGCCTAACCCAATTTTAATAAACTCCAAATTGAATAATTAAACCCACAATAATTATTAATATCTGGTAATAATTAATAAAATTATCATTATTATTATTAGAGGAAAATTTGGGGTATTACAAAGAGAATGTCAAACTTCTAGGTGGTTGCAAGTTTAGGGGTCAAATTCCGGATTGGTTAGCGACACTGGGGAAACTAGAGGTACTCGATCTATCTTTCAATCAAATTACAGGCTTGATTCCAGGATGGTTAGGGACCCTTCCAACCCGTTTTTATCTAGACTTGTCTCGAAAACCTTCTTTGGGGAGGTTTCCGTAACTTACAGCCTCTTCCCGACTAACAACACCAAGTGTATGTAGCGAACCGCAAAACAAGAGTAGTTATTTTGAATTCCCGCCTTTGTTTATCCATACAATGCTTCCTATTTACAATATAAGAAGCTGGCTCACTTGCCACCTGCTATATACTTGGGACGAAACAGCTTCAGCGGCGATATTCCCATCAAGATTGGCCAGTTGAAGTATATTCACGTCCTTGATCTTAGCAATAACAACTTTTCTGGCATCATTCCTGACACAATATCGAATCTCATCAACTTGGAAAAACTGACCTCTCGGTAACCACCTTTCGGTGGAATCCCAAGCTCACTCAAAATCTCCATTTTATGTCTTCTTTTAGCATTGCAAACAACAATCTCAAGGTCCAAGACTCCACAAAGGACAATTTGACACCTATACTAGCCTTAGCTTTGACGTAAATCCAGGGGTCATGTGCGGTACATTGTTACATCGGCCCTGCGTTTCCCAATCAACCTCTACTATACATCCTTCATCACCTAAGAAAAGCCAAAATGGGATGATTATCATTCTTGGACTCATCATTGGGATCGGATCTGGAGCTAGCTTCACACTCATTGTAGCCATAATATGGATGTCTCAAGCAAGACGCTAACTGATCGACAGGATTGTTGCTGCTTTGTTACGAATTGCTTCAGTTAGGTGTTTATCTCGGGTGTTTGCTCTCAAAGGTAAAAAAATCAAAATTTAACAAGATTCTAATGTTACCTTTTGCTCAACCTTCTTTCACAGTTTACCAACCATATTTTGAAAACAGAACACCTAAATGTAACACCAAAATCCCTAAACGTAATATCATTTAAAACGTAAAATTACTTCACTACCCCTCTTCACATTTAAACTATACTACCCCTCCCTCCCCCCCTTCACATAATTTTGATTACGTGTCATTGTTGATTCGATTTCCATTGTTAATTCGCATGATATCGCATGTGAATTAAATTGATTTTGATTCAGTTTTTTTCTTTTCAATTACGAACAAAAAAACGTTGATTTGCCATACAGTACTTAGGTAGATTTGCTTCAACAATCATGGTTTTATTTGCTTCAATAAGTGTTCTATTTTTCCTTTCAGAAACACCATTCTTTTGAGGTGTTCTTACAGCTGAGAAATTGTGGTCTATACCATGATCATCACAGTAGGTATTCATTCCAAGGTTCTTGAATTCAGTACCATTGTCAGATCTTACACTTATATTGTCACATTCTTTTTGAGTTTGAAGAATTCTGAACAAGGTAGTGAATATTCCATAAGTTTCATCCTTGGACTGCATCATTTCAACCCATGTATACCTTGAGTAATCATCAAAAATAACTAGGGTATACATGCTTCTACCTAAGTTTGAAGTAGAAACTGGTCCAAACAAATTCATATGCAATAATTCAAGTATTCTTTTGGTAGAAAGACATGGTTTGGGGTCTTTGGAAGTTTGATGAATGTTTTTGAAAATTTCTTTTGAAATATTTAAACTTTTTAAATTGTTTTGCAAAGGCAGCAAACTCCTCTTCATCAAAGTCATCATTTGATAGAGATGTAGAGGTTTTTGGTGTCTCTTCTTGTACATGTAAAGAGATGTCTTTGAAACTTTTCTCAAATTCTCGAGTTCTAAGAATTTCCTTCTCATAAACTTTGAGACTGATAACAAGGCTACGTATGTGAATTTCGTTCAAGTCTCTTGCTCCCTTTATGGCAGTTACCTTGACATCCCATATGCTTCCCAAGCCACTAAGAAATTACATATTTAAATCTTTCATACTATACACTTTGCCAAGAAAAGAGCATCTATTACTTACCTCAAGAAATATGCATGTCATAGGCTTTCTTGAGAGATTTTTTGGATCCTTTTTTAATGCATCAAACTCTTGTATGCAATCATATAGCTTGTTGTCATTTGTGTTTTGATCCCCTTTTACATATTCAACAAGAGCATCTCATATCTCTTTTGATGTGTTGCAGTCATATATCTGCTTGTAATTTTCATCTGGAACAACAATTGATAGAATGCTTTTAGCCTTGGCATCCAACCTATCCATTGTTTTGTCTTCCTTAGTCCATTCAGACTGAGGTTTAAGAACATATTCTTCAATGGCAGCAACAAAAGGATTTATAATATCATCGTCTGCAATAGAAGATTTACCAATATTAGTGTTAATCTTCATCGGTTGAATAGGATCATTCCTGATACATTCCATCAATATTTTATCTATATTATTCATATATCTTATAATTATTTCTTTCCATATATCAAAGTGATCTTCATCAAAGATAGGGACTTGAGTAACATTGTTTGATAGAAAAGCTTTTGAAGTTGCCATGATCGATCTTTTAAGTTGTTAGACTTAGAAAATAGACTTTTCAAAAAGTTAGGCTCAGATACCAATTTAAATCCAGTAGGAAATGAAATAAGGTTAGGGGGTGAATAGTCTTTTAAAAACTTTAAAGGTTATTTTGAAAACTTTCAAAACTGACAGCGGAAAGAATAAGTTATCAGCAGATAGACAAACTGTTCTATCAGCTGATGAACAAAATACTTTGTGTCAGCTTGTTGGCACATGTTTAAGTAGTAAAGGTTTTAAGCAAATCCCTTAATATAAGGAATGAAATGAAAGACAATATTAAAAAAAAATTAAGTAAATGATTCAAGAAAGTAACTAACCGACACTTCAATAGATGTAAGCTACTTAAATGTTATAAACAGTTCTATCATCTGAAAGATAAAAGACAGATTATTTAGGAGTAGTTCACAATGTAAACTGCCACTACTAGAAAAAGGACCTTTAGTGACGGAATTTTCCGTCGCTAAAGGCAATATTCCATCGCTAATGGCTCCCCAGCGACAGAATTTTTCCGTCGGTGGCCCGTCGCTGATTTGCCGTCGCAGATGTCCGACGGACCAATTTCCATCGCTAAAGGTTTTTAAAAATTAATTAAATTTGAATTTCAGAGACGAAAAATTCCGTCACTAAAGGCGTTTAAAAATTAATTAAATTTGAATTTCAGCGACAGAAAATTCTGTCGCTAAAGGCGTTTAAAATTTATTAAATTTGAATTTCAGCGACAGAAAATTCCGTCGCTAAAAGCGTTTAAAAATTCATTAAATTTGAATTTCACCGACGGAAAATTCCGTCGCTAAAAACTTTTAAAAATTAATTAAATTTGAATTTCAGCGACGGAAAATTTCGTCACTAATAATGGAAAAAAAATTAAAATACACAAAAATACTATCATTATAAATTATTGTACCTGATAATATAACAATTAATACAAAACTGAAGATACAAAATAAACAATAATATAAAACCAATTTAAAAACATCAAACTCTAAATGTTATTACATCGAAGTACCAAATATATATATATATATATATATATATATATATATATATATATATATATATATATACAAAATCAAACAATGAGGATTAAATGTATCTCCCCATTCCGAGCACTCTATCTCCTCTTTTTCGTCCTTCAAGCGTGATTTCTTTCCAAACCCGAGGATTAAATGGAAAGGGTTACGTAGACAGGCTGCGTAGGATCGAGCATCTTCCTCCAATACCGATATCTTATATCCAGACTGTCAATAAAACAAACAAATATTATCATATACACAAATAAATTTACATATTCAAAAGAAAGTCTTTCAATTAAAGTTTACTTACAAATATAGATGATGATCTATCATCAACCCAGTATGAGGGTCATCAACGAGGCACTGGCCTAGTATGTGTACTAACAAACACATCAAGAAAACTAACCATCATATTCTCTTTCCTACAATCATTATAATTACTTTAGTTAAACCAAACAATATAATTTCATAGCATTTACACGAACACACCCTGTTTGGTTTCGAAGTCAATTAAAATAAAACAATGGATTCCATAGCATCAACATGGCTACTCAACTAACAAACGTATATAAATCGATGTTTAAGCATTAATACACTAAATTTACACTAACACCCCCTTTATTTCTTACCATTTACACTAACATCCGCCCAACGTACATACAGTTATCTTCTTTGGTTTCAAAGTCAATTAAACTAAAACCATGGATTTCATAGCATCAACATGGCTACTACCAGACTAACAAACGTACATAAACCGATGTTTAAGCATTAATACACTAAATTTAC
The DNA here is from genome assembly GCA_013146195.2 of Codonopsis lanceolata. Classification (NCBI taxonomy): domain Eukaryota; kingdom Viridiplantae; phylum Streptophyta; class Magnoliopsida; order Asterales; family Campanulaceae; genus Codonopsis; species Codonopsis lanceolata. Next base: position 55,693,230 of record CM028381.1, read on the forward strand.
ACTAACATCCATTTATTTCTTACCATTTACACTAACACTCATCAACGTACATACAATTATCTTTTTTGGTTTCAAAGTCAATTAAACTACAACCATAGATTTCATAGCATCAACATGACTACCCAGCTAACAAACGTACATAAATCGATGTTTAAGCATTAATACACTAAATTTACAAACACCCCTTTATTTCTTACCATTTACACTAACACCCCTCAACGTACATACAGTTTTTTTTTTTGATTCAAAATCAATTAAACTACAACCATGGATTTCATAGCATCAACATGGCTAACCAGCTAACAAAACGTACATAAATTGAAGTTTAAGCATTAATACATTAAATTTACACTAACACCCCCCTTTTATTTCTTACCATTTACACTAACACCCCCCAACATATATATAGTTATCTTTTTTTCTTTCAAAGTCGATTAAACTAAAACCATGGATTTCATAACATCAACATGGCTACCCAGCTAACAAACATACATAAATCAATGTTTAAGCATTAATACACTAAATTTACACTAACACCCCCTTCATTTCTTACCATTTACACTAACACCCCCAACGTACATACAGTTATCTTATTCGATTTCAAAGTCTATTAAACTAAAACCATGGATTTCATAGCGTCAACATGGCTACCCAGCTAACAAACAAACATAAATCGATGTTTAAACATTAATACACTAAATTTACACTAACACTGCCTTTGTTTCTTACCATTTACACACTAACACCCCCAACGTACATACAGTTATGTTGTTCGGTTTCAAAGTCAAGTAAACTAAAACCATGGATTTCATAGCATCAACATGGCCACCCAGCTAACAAACGTACATAAATCGATGTTTAAACATTAATACACTGAATTTACACTAACACCCCTTTATTTCTTACTATTTACACTAACACCCCCCCTAAATGTACATACAGTTATCTTTTTTGGTTTCAAAGTCAATTAAACTACAACCATGGATTTCAAAGCATCAATATGGCTATCCAGCTAACAAACGTACATAAATCGATGTTTAAGGTTGTGGTTTAGGTTTAAGGTTAGTGTTATGGTTTAGGTTTAGTGTTATGGGGGTGGGGGTTGGGTTGGGGTGGGTGGGGGTTAAGGTTAGTGTTATGTTTTAGGTTTAATGTCATGGGGTGGGGTTAGGGTTGGGGTGGGGGTTAGGGTTAAGGTTAGGTTTAAGGTTAGGTATAGGTTTAGTGTTATGGTTTAGTATTATGGTTTAGGTTTAGGGTTTAGGGTTGGGGGTGGGGGTGGGGTTGGGGTGGGTTTGGGGTGGGGTTAAGGTGGGGTGGGGGGGGTGGGGTTGGGGTTGGGGTTGGGTGGGGTGGGGGGGGGTGGGGGGGGGTGGGGTTTGGGGTGGGGTTAGGGTTGGGGTTGGGGTTGGGGGGGTTGGGGTTGGGTTGGGGTTCAGTCGGTTACCAAATGTTGATATGGTAAGTCCGAAAATGGATTTGTTCACATTAACACGTGTAAATCGTTATAACCGACTTGTTCCGAAACTTGTTTTGTCTCTTTATTGTGGTTGTCAAACTTAGCAATTGATGGTGTAATCGAAAAAGTATGTTTCCTCCTTGTTTGAAGTGATAAGTTCTTAAATATAATGTTCTTCTGGATTGTATACAGGTGAATGGTAGCATGATCCTGCAAGACTAAGTTTGCACATTGAAAGAAGACATTACTGTAACATAGCATCTCTTCCTCTATCTCTGTTATCAAAGTGAGAGGGAGATTCTCATGTCTTTTTTTCCCTTTTCAACAAGATTAAGAAAGTCAATATGCTTAACCTGATAAATGAAGTTGTATCTACAATTTATCCCACAAAAGAACTCAAAAGAGACATTCAACAACATGGTTAGTATTTAGTGACTGGATCTGTATTGGGAATGCACACACACACCTTCTAACTTTAGAAATAGGAGGAGAATGGAAACTGTAACTTAGTGAGGTCATAAGAGAATTTTTTTTTTTGATAATGGTAAATGTATATAAATATCAGAGCGTCAAAACAGGTGACGCGTCCTATATACAAAGAAGAAAAAAGACAAAAGACTAACTATCGTAAAGGAAAGTTCTACACAAAATCTACAAAAGAGGAAGACGGGGGAGAATGTAAGTGCCCGGCCCACATGACACCACACAAACAAGAGATGAAGGTGAGCACTCTTCAAATTTGAAATAGGTCCTTCCTCGTTATCAAAGCTCTCTCGATTTCTTTCCTTCCATATTGTCCACCACACCCCAACGGAGTAACTTCCCACAAAAGATTTCTTTCCTTCCTACGCCAAAAATACCTCCAGCTCCACAAAGAAATCTTTGGAGGTCTCCTGGGGAGTACCCACTCCACTTTGAACAAAGCGGAACAAAAAGGTTCCACAATTCCCCAACCACCGGGCAATGCAAAACCAAGTGATTTACACTCTCCTCACTCTCCTTGCATAAGAAGCATCTGTTAACATATATGATCCCTCTTTTCCTCAGGTTATCCCCGGTTAGAATAGCCTCGTTCGCCACTTCCCATGCAAAAAAGGCAACGCGACTTGGAGCTACCATCTTCCATATCGACTTCCATGGAAAAGATGACCGATCTCTATTTGACAGCTTTGGTATAATAACCTTTCACCGAGAATTTCTTTGTCCTTCGACCCTCTCCAAACCACCCTATCGGACTCGCCACCAACTTTTGAGCGTGAGCGTGAAGGAGCTCAAAGAATCTAGTCACCGAATCCATCTCCCAATCCCGAAAATTTCTTCTAAACGCTCGGGTTCCGGATACTCGGTCTCCCTCTAAAGAGAGCATTGAGTCGATCAAACTATTCCTTTCCCTAGACAAGGAGAAGAGCTCCGGAAATGATCGGATAACACCTCGTCCTCCACACCATAAGTCATTCCAAAATTCAACCTTCGCCTCGACCCAATCTCAAATGAAATATTCCTACCAAAAGCATTCCGGCCTTTACTAATACCTTTCCATACTCCCCCCCGAAGCTTCATATAGACCTTTCTTTGGAAACCACAAATGATTCCCTAAGCCATATTTACTTTCCACCACTTTCCTCAATAAGGCCCCCTTATCTACCAAGTACCTCCACAACCACTTCCCAGCAGGCTTCATTAAACAATTTGAGATTTTTCACTCCTAAGCCCCCTTTCCCAAATCGAGCAAGCTATGTCCCAATTAACAAGATGAAGTTTCCGCATCAAGACCAACCATCCCACAAAAATCCCTTTCAGGCTTCTCTAATCTATTACGAACCTAAGGATTACGAAGAGTGATAGAAAGTACGTAGGCAAATTCGAGTATTTTTCACCAACACCAATCTCCCCCTTTCGACAAATATCGCTTCCAAATTCGGCCAAACGACGTTCGAATCTAGCAACCATCGAAGTTCCATACATTCTTGTTCTTATACGTTAGGCAAACCAAGGTACATGGACGGAAGATAGGCAACCTTGCATCCGAAAAAAGAAGCCAAAGCGTTAACATCCGAACATCGCCCACCTGGAATGATATCACTTTTGGAAATATTGATGCACAACCAAGCCGCTGAAAGAAAAGCAAAGACCATCCTAAGATATCCCGCTTGGGACTGCCACCGCAAAAAACTAGAGTGTCATCTCGCAAAGAGGAGATGAGACACCAAAGTCCCCTAGAGTTTTCCCCACCCACTTTGAACCCACCGATGTAGCCACCTAAAGTAGCTTTCTCCGGAAGTTTGCTAAGGGCCTCCATGACTATGATGAACAAAAAAGGGAGAGAGGATCTCCTTGTCTCAAACCCTCGAGCTCGGGAAAAAACACACGGAATCTCCATTGACCAACACCGAGAACCTAGCCAAAGATATGCAAAACCGGATCCATCTTCTCCACTTGAAACCGAAACCCATCATTTCCATAAGGTGTAATAAAACCCCAATTTACATGATCATATGCCTTTTCTATATCCGACTTGCAAAGAATCCCGGAACGCCACTTTTTAATCTAGCATCCACAATTTCATTGGCAATCAAAGATGCATCAAGAATTTGCCTTTCCATGACAAAAGCATCTTTGCCGAATCTGAGATGATCTTGCCCAACACCTTCCTCGACCTCACGAGACATCACTTTGGAGATAAGCTTGTACACCCCGCCAACTAGGCGATAGGGCTGAAGTCCTTGGCGCCATCGCTGGCTCCTTTTTCTTAGGAATCAACACAATAAAGGTAGAGTTCGGACTCTTCTCAAACCGAAAGTTATCATGGAAATGATTAAAAACCTTCGAATGTCATCTTTCACTACTTCCCAAGGCAATGCTTTGAAAAAGGCCAAGGAGAAACCATCGGCCCCGGAGCTTTATCTCCACTCAAGCTACGCAAAGCCGCCACTACTTCCTCCTCCGAAAAGCATGTTCAGCACCATCCGCATCTCGTGAGCTTAGAGATTTGAAGCCGACACCGCCCAAATCGCTCTCCATTCACTGCTCGTCTTGTACAAATTCCGATAGAACTCCACAATGCCTTTCTTTACCTCTACAGATCTTGCAAAGTTATACCATCTATGGTGACCTTATGGATCCGGGTTTGTTGCATGATGAACACTTGCCATACGTTGAAAAAATTAGTATTTCTATCTCCCTCCCTTAGCCACCGAACACGGATTTTTGCCTCCAACTAATCTCCTCACTTTTAAGAAGGCGTTCGACGCTCTACAATGATTTTCTCTACGACTTACCTCGACCTCATAACTCTCTACTCTCCCAAGGTACTTTCATCTATACTCCTTATCTTCTCTTCCAAATTTGATTTTAAGGTCTACCCTTCCAAAAACTTCTCTGCTCCATGTTTTTAAGTCCGGCGCTTGCGACTTCTTGGCCACTATGAAACACGGATCCCCTCGACAATATCACGACTTCCATTCTCGCTTTAACCCACTCCATAAAACCCTCGCTCTTTAAGCCACATATTTTCAAACCTCGAGCGGACTTTTCACGCTAATCACTTCACCACTTTCAAGAAGTGATGGAACATGGTTTGATACTATTCAGGGAAGGCGGGATTGTCTAGATACGCAAAAACTATCTCCCGATCTGCGGATACGAGGAACACATCGATCTAGAGAGCGATGTCTACCTCCATTTACGAACCATGTGAATTCTCCCCCCTCGAGCGGGTCTACTAATCCTGGCGTATTGAGGAAATCATTAAACTTCGGTCATCGCAGACGTGAAAGCTCGCTCCCGACCGCCGTGAGGAAAGCGGACAACATTAAAATCACCTTCTACATGCACCACGGGAATATTCCACCTCCTCCCCAACTACTACTAATTCCTCCCGTAAGTTCCTTCTCTCCCTCTTGAAGAGGGACCGTAAACTCTAGAAAACGACCAATTTTTGTTGGTTTCCTCAAACTTCAAAACACAAGAGTGAACAGATAACAGATAGTCGCTTCTACCTTCGAGACAAAACTCAGATCCCACATAGCAAGAATGCAAAGAATGCACCGCGCAGAGGCCTTGTGCAAACAAACCCGGTTTAAACAAACCCGGTCTATCCCATTATTATCCGACACTATTAACCAATTCCCGATCCATAGCCTCAATTTTTGTTTCAACAAGACACACTACATGCGGCTTCCATCTTGGCGACCCTAACCAATGAGAGTCTCTTCTCTCGTCATTAAGTCCCCACATTACGTTCCAAGCAATAATTCGGTATTCATAATTACGAGTCTATTTTCCACCCTATCCGAGCTGGCCAGCTGTTATCAATACATTCAAAATTTAGACTACAGTATGCGGTTGCTTCAATTCCCTTAACCCGCTTCGCCTGTAGGCTTTGCACGGCTTTTTGATATTGTTATCCTTGGGTAACTTACGATCTTGATCCATATCCGTGCCGCGATCCAAAATTTTGTCTTCGTAACCCCATAAGACACTCCTAAAAATCTCGAAAATCTTCAATTCTTCGATTTAACCCAAGCGATAAATCCTCTACAGTGTAGCATCCTTAAGAGATTCGCGGCTTGCAGACACAGGCACGGAGGGTGGATCTCCAAGTGGGGTGCAAACCAAAGGCTCTTCAATTCATCACCGAACATTCACTAATGGCACCACTTGGAGAGTAGTAACCCTTTCCTTGATTAGGATCTAAAAGCCAAGCGCCCACATGCTGAGCGGGCTCATGCGAATAACTTCCGCAAGTCAGGTCCTTCCAAGAACACGAGGTAGCACCGCCAGGCCTCTCCAAATTGGCGACTCAGATAACCAACTCTTCCAAAGATTTGAATGGTGGCTTTCTCCCGCAGGGAATCCTTTCGTGCAGGGCCGAACACCATCCTCCAAGGCAGCGCTCAACTCGAGGTCTCTCCTTGTTTTGTAACCTACGCACCGCCTACATCGATGATAAAGACCTTTCTACCTCCGACCATATCGGCGAAGGCCCCTTCCGGGCCCTCCTTCCTTGACAAATTACGCCCAAAACATCATCTTTATTGAGAGATTGAGCATGCGAGTCGTGCGCCCCATCAAGCTTGAAATCGAATCTAACCACCGACTACCCCTCTCATTCGTAGATGGGACTCGGAAGCGATCGTCGTTCTGCCTCATCTCTATTGGCGCTAAGGCCCGAATCGGGCTCACCAACCTTCTCACTAGACTTCCCCAGGGCCCATCGTCCCTTAGAAAAATTTCCCAGGAAAAATTACAACTAGAAGGTCCGGGCCATTAAAACCCTTGACCCATCATTGGTTATCACGAACCACCCATTTGCCCTTGTCGCCTTAGAGAATTTAGAAGGTCCACTAATGCGTCCATGTTTCAATCTGTTTTGACCCGATGATAAAGCGACTGGAATGCGGAGGCTTGAAAAAATCCCCCTCTACGAGCATCGTTTTGACCATCATGATTAAAATTTGAAATGCACACTTTTGCCCGGCATTTTAGAACCCGTCTGAAAGAGTCGAGTGGTTTCGTCAATTGAAGCCTTAACACGAGAAACCTACGGCGTGTAATCCACTCGTCTTCCGACATTCGTCCACCGCGAATGCTTGCCGATTCCACCTCCAGCCACCGAAAGCGAAGGATAGAAAAAGCGGCGTTTCGGCCCAAATAGGAATTGCGCACACTTCCTCCTACCTATCTGAGCATGTCTTGATCGATTCATTGAAGCGGACAAGAATACGGGCTGATGCAAATTGAGCGATGCTGCATCTTCATCAATTCGCACGAACCCTCCACGAGGAATCCCCGATGGCTTGAAAAACTTGATTTCCCCATAGATGCGAGAGGAGGCCCATCGCCCAACCGAGACCTCTGGTCTCCTTTCATTACGGAAGCAGTTGCTTTACGGATGCCATCGTTCGAAAAAAATTCGTGTTGATTTATCCTCAATTCTTCTCCATTAAAATACGCTTTCGGCTTCCATTTTAGGCGGAAAGATGAAAAAGAAAGACTCCCGCCCTTTACCACAGAGCTCCCCACGCTATCTTCCATTTGCGATCCACCCAACTCTGTATTTCCGACCTATCCATCAAACTAGGAGTTATCTTCAATCGACTCTCCCCACCAAACATCTTTCCAAAAACTCCAAAGCTCCTTTGCAAAGAGTCGTTCACGAAAGTCCACAACCTTCTTCTCCTGATCCTTGCCAAAACAAGTGACTTGGTCAGGCCAAGGAAGAATCATCGCAGCATCCTTGTAAGATTTGAAGTGTCAAATAAAATTTTAGACCTCTGCTTTTATTGTTCTACAGTTATCACAATATCGTGTAACAATGCCATCTCTAAATTAAAACAAATATCTTGTAACAAATAAAAACTAGCATACTTTGTAATATCCCAAAACCGAGAGCAATTAAAACAAATATCTTGTAACAATGCCATCTCGGCAATTAAAACAAATATCTTGTAACAAATAAAAACTAGCATACTCTTGTAATATCCCAAAACCGAGAGCATTTCTCCATGTTTTATAAAAGAGACCTTGATCTGTCAAAATTTAAAAGATTTAAGAATTTTGAAAGTAGAAAAGAAAACATCAAGTGAAAAGGTTTAACAGTTAAAAACAATTAACAAAGACACCCTAGTTGCGAGAACAAAATTACTTACCATGTGAAGTCTACCAAGCAAAGGACCCTACTTCTACCAAACAAATTGTTTAAAAGCAAGAATTAATAAACCATGTAGCATGGGAGCAAATAAATGCAGTTGATGGAGATGCATGTGCAATTGTCAGATCTGTCTTAGCATGTCAGCTATATAGAACTTATGGTAGCCCCAACTTGAAACTTGAACAAAGTTTGAAATTGATCATTATTCTACTTTGTGATTCCTACTTTGTAATTTACTAAAATGAATTTTGAGAACACCATTGACCATCTATCAGTCAAAGTCAATGGTTACATGTGTACTCTTGTTTGAATCAACTAGTTCACTCACACGATATTGGCTTTTACGTTTTAAGAAGTCAAAACAAGCATAGAAGAATTTTGAAAATTCAAGACATACTATTCTTGTCCGAGTAACTTTCTCGGCTTTATAAAGAGGTCGCAAAACTTGCGAATCGGTTGCATTTGAAAATGTTGTCGAGCTAGCATTAATTATAAAACCAAATATGTGGTGAGAAAAGTCATGCTTTACAACGAGCCAACATTCATTTCCTCCAGATTCATACTTAGAGTTTCATCGAATACTTTACAAAGTTTCAACCTTCATCGAGGTTCAAGAAAATTCTATTTGTAATTCTTTATATTTTTCTTATTTTCAAAAGTAAACAAATTTGTTTTTGATAGGTTAAAGTAAGCAAATTGTATTCGGGGAGCACAACAAATTGCGTTCGAGTGCCAAGAGGGCTCGCCCATGCCTGGGAGTATACACGATAAAGACAAAATATTTTCTAATTTCCTACTTTCATAATGCCACTATGCCCTCCCAAATTAAGAAATACCTAGAGATTAGAAATTATATTTTGTTTTGTTTTATATCTTGGATAAGCATGCAGAAGTACTAGCCTTCAGAACATATCCCATTTCAATTAAGGCAAGTAGATATTTAGAATGAAAATTGGGGCAATGACAATTTTTTATTTACTTGTCAAAAAAGAGATATCAGGTATTATTACCATATTTTGAGGAAACAGAAATATGGAAAACACATGTTATACAGCAAAACAATGGTGAATAATTAAGCCAAGCGGCCAAGAGTTCCATCAACAGTTTTAATCAATGGTTCAGGTCACATTGGATTTAAGGATTCAAATGACAGGTTTGGAAAATGTCTTAAGAAGCCTATCCAATACCTAAATAAGTTCCCAACTAAAAAAATGGCATTCATTTTGAAGAGTATCCAAGGTACACTTACAAATTGCCTCTGCGAAACAAATTTTAAATAAAAAAGTAAATAAAATTCAACATCAGTTTCTGCCTAAATCAATTAGCTAGGGGGGACTACCTGTACATTATTCTTCTCACACTAGTGAGCACTAATAAACGGCGCATTGAAAGAACATTAACTACTTACTTGGATAAAGCAATACACCATGATTGCATGAAATGCTCCATATGGGGTGATACCAGCTCCGAACAAATCGAGGCAAGTCTGCCGAGGGTGATCACACTATTTTCTATGAGTGACTTATTTAGCCCCTGCTCAGAGTCAATAAGCAATATAAACAAGAGCATAGTTCAGCAAACGCAGGCATGCTCCATGAGATACACTTATCCAGACTATCCACTCATCACAAGAATGACGCAACACAACGAATAGACAATTTACCTCTGCGTGTTGCAGAATAGGGACTAAGCATGAAATCATTGTCATCACTACTGGAGAAATTTCTTAATTAACCTGAAAATTGAAAGCTCATAATTTAGTCAAAACATATGCAATTTACAAATGATTTCAATTAAGTTGGTTCCAACAAGATTGCAACACAATGTTGTATATCCGTTCAAACACAAAATCAACAAAATAAAGAAGATGAACACATGTAGATACAAGGTAAACACAGGATTAGACATCTAATAACACTTGCCTGTAAAAAAAAAAAGTAAATGGAAATTACTAAAACCATACTCAGTTCATTTATGAATGTACATAGCAGATAAGGTACAAAAATGTAATAGAAAAATCAAGGCCAGACACACGATTCACGCACAAACTATACCAGGCAGGGGAAGGGGATGCAGAACAAAGAATTACAAACTTCCATTTGAATCCATGTCTTTAACCTTTAATTTCACAAAATTACCACTTTTATGAAGTAAAAGATTGCATAAAAGGAAATAAATAATCAAAACTTCTAACAAACAGATCAAGAAAAGATCATTAATCTAGCTCACGAAATATGATTTCCTCTCCGAAAAAATGAACCCAAAATTACAAACACAGACACAAACAAGTAACACACACACACACACACACACTCTCGAAAACACACATAATCTCCCTAAGATAACACGAACAGAAAATTGATGCATACCTTGTGCGCAATCGTTGAAGTATGAACAAAGGCTAGGGTTCTAACAAGTTTCAGCTACGCTCATGGAGCTTTCGATGTGAGCACTAGGAGTATGCAGATGGGCAGATGGCGGCAGGGTTTCAAGAACCTGTCGAGGGTTTCATGAATTTGGGGACGGTTTCGCTTTCAGCTTTCGAAAGAGAGGAGAAGAGAGCGGTTGGGAATTAGGGGAAAATAATTAGTGAACGAAGGAGGAGGAAAAGTAAGAAATGCGGGAAAGGGAAAAGTTTGTATGACCAAATACAAAAATAAATAAATAAATACTCGCGTATGTGAATTATGGGCGGCAAATGAAAAATTAGTTGATTGTCAATTGCCTCAAGAAAAAAATAAATTAACCCTCGGTTTGGGGAAAAAATTACCTAAATTTATTTCTAGTTTTTCAAAGATATATTTTTTAACAAATAAATTAATAAATAAAATTTCTTTTCAACATCCTTTAAATACTTAAATTGCTTAAAACATCAGAACGAGTAATATAAGAGACCATTATTATCATTTAAATTTTCAAAATTGATCAAATAATATTTTATTTGTTTCGGGCAAACAATCCATTATTTTATTTAAAGATGTTTCATTTAAAGAGACAACTTTCAAAAATTAATATATAAAAATATCAGTTTATTACATTACGTTAAGTTGCGTTACGTTACGTTACATTAAGTTAACTTACGTTAGGTTAAGTTACGTTACGTTAAATTACGTTATGTTAAGTTACTTTACGTTACATTACGTTACTTTACGTCACGTTGCGTCACGTTACGCCACGTTACGTTACATTACGTTACGTTAAGTTAAGTTAACTTACATTACGTTAAGTTACGTAAGTTAAGTTAAGTTACGTTACGCTACGTTACGTTAAGTTACTTTACTTTACGTTACGTTACATTACATTAAGTTAAGTTAAGTTAAGTTAAGTTAAGTTAAGTTACGTTAAGTTACGGTACGTTACGTTACGTTAAGTTACGTTAAAGTTAAGTTAAGTTATGTTACGTTAGAGATTCGTAAAGAGATTGGGGTACGTTGCGTTAAGTTGCGTGCGTTGCGTTGCGTTGCGTTAGTTGCCTAAAAGTTATGTTGCGTTGCGTTACGTTAAGTGCGTTACGTTAAGTTAAGTTAAGTTAAGTTAAGTTAGAAGTTAAGTTAAAGTTAAGTTAAGTTAGAAGTTAAAGTTGATAAGTTAAGTTAAGTTAGGTTAGAAGTTAAGTTAAGTTACGTTAAGTTATGTTAAGTTAAGTTAAGGTTAAATTCACGTTACGTTAAGTTAAGTTGAAGTTAAGTTAAGTTAAGTTAAACTAAGTTAAGTTAGTTAGTTAAGTTAAGTTAAAATTAAAGTTAAGTTAAAGTTAGCTAAGTTAAGTTAAGTTAAGTTAACGTTAAGTTAAGTTACGTTAAGTTAAGTTAGAAGTTAAGATTGCGTTAGCGTTAAGTTGAAGTTAAAATTAAGAAATTTAGTTAGGTTGAAAGTTAAGTTAAGTTACGTTAGAAGTTGAGAAGTTAAGTTACGTTACGTTAAGCTAAGTTAAGTTACATGTTACGTTAAGTTAAGTTAAGTTAAAGTTAGAAGTTAAGTTAAGTTAGAAGTTACGTTACGTTGAGGCTAAGTTAGTTATGTTAAGTTAAATTAAGTTAGGCTAAGTTAAAGTTAAGTTAAGTTAAGTTAAGTTAAGTTAAGTTAAGTTGGGAACTAAGTTAGAGTTGCGTTACGTTAAGTTAAGTTACGTTACGTTAAGTTAAATTACGTTACGTTAAGTTAAGTTAAGTTAAGTTAAGATAAGTTAAGTTAAGTTAAGCTAAGTTACGTTAAGTTAAGCTAAGTTAAGTTAAGAAGTTATGTTACGTTAAGTTAAGAAGTTAAGGATTAAGTTAAGTTAGAAGTTAAATTAAGTTAAGTTAAGTTAGAAGTTAAGTTAAGTTAAGTTAAGTTAAGAAGTTAAGTTACGTTAAGTTAAGTTAAGTTAAGTTACGTTAAGTTAGAAAGTTAAGTTAAGATGTAGTACGTTAAGTTAAGTTAAGTTAAGTTAAGTTAAGTTAAGTTAAGTTAAGTTAAGTTAAGTTAAGTGCGTTACGTTAAGTTAAGTTAAGTTAAGTTAGAGTTAAGTTAAGTTAAGTTAAGTTAAAGTTAAGTTAAGTTAGTTAAGTTAAGTTAAGTTAAGTTAAGTTAAGTTAAGATTTAAGTTAGAAGTTAAGTTAAGTTAAGTTAAGTTAAAAGTTAAATTAAGTTACGTTAAGTTAAGTTTAGTTACGTTAAGCCAAGTTAAGTTAAGTTACGTTAAATTAAGTTAAGTTACGTTAAGCTAAGTTAAGTTAAGTTAACTTAAGTTAAATTAAGTTACGTTAAGTTAAGTTAAGTTAGAATTAAAGTTAAAGTTAAGTTAAGTTAAGTTAAGAAGTTACATTAAAGTTAAGTTAAGTTAAGTTAATTAAGTTAGTTAACGTTAAGTTAAGTTAAGTTAAGTTAAGTTAAGTTAAGTTAAGTTAGCAAGTTAAGTTAAGTTAAGTTAAGTACGTTAAGTTAAGTTAAGTTAAGTTAAGTTACGTTAAGTAAGTTAAGTTAAGTTAAGTTAAGAAGTTAAGTTAAGTTAAGTTAAGTTAAGTTAAGTTACGTTAATTTAGAAAGTTAAGTTAAGTTAAGTTAGAAGTTAGGATGCGTTACGTTAAGTTAAGATTACGTTAGCTAAGTTAAAGTTAAGTTGGCAAGTTAAGTTAAGTTACGTTAAGTTAAGTTAAGTTAAGTTAAGTTAGAAGTTAAGTTAAGTTACGTTAAGTTAAGTTAAGTTAAGCATGTTTTCATGTTATAATGGTCCATCGTAGTCCATTATAAGATTTCACCAATAGGCGTAGCGTGTTTTCATGTTATAATGGTCCATCGTACTCCATTATACCATTTCGCCAATAGGCGTAGCTGTTTCATGTTATAATGGTCTATCGTCGCATCCATTATACCATTTCGCCAATAGGCGTAGCGTGTTTTCATGTTATAATGGTCCATCGTCGATTTCATTATACCATTTCATCAATAAGCGTAGCGTGTTTTCATGTTATAATGGTCTATTATACCCATTATAACATTTCGCCAATAGGCGTAGCGTGTTTTCATGTTATAATGGTTCATCAGACCATTATACCATTTCGCCAATAGGCGTATCGTTTCATGTTATAATGGTCCATCGTGACTCCATTATAACATTTCGCCAATAGGCGTAAGCTGTTTTCATGTTATAATGGTCCATCATAATTAATTATACCATTTCGCCAATAGGCGTAGCGCAGCGTGTTTCATGTTAAGCTAATGGTCCAAGCGTATCCATTATACCATTTCGCCAATAGTTGCGTAGCGCCGTGTTTTCATGTTGCCATAATGGTCCATCGTAGTCCATTATAACGTTATTTTCGCCATTGCGTAACGTGTTTCATGTTATAATGGTCCATCCACGCTACGCTAAGCCACGCTACGCTACGCTACCATTTCGCCAATGCCAAGTAGCTGTTACCTTACGTAAGTTTCATGTTAAGTTACGTTAAGTTAAGTTAATGTTATGTTATGTTAAGTTATATCGCTATGTTGTTGTTAATTATTGATAGTTATAGTTACATTACGTTAAGTTAATTATCAAATTATCAATTTAAGTTACGTTATGTTAAGTTTAATATTATTGATATTTTATCATTTCATTAGTTACGCATTGCAAATATTACGCCACGTTAATACGCACGCCACGTTACGTTATTAAATGTTAAATTTACGTTATGTTAAGTTTAAGTTACCTTACGTTAAGTTAAATTAAGTTAAGTTAAGTTGTTGTAATGTGAATGTTTTAATTTTTGTAATTATATTGATGCTAATCATTTTAATTATTGATATTATATTATTAAATTAACATTTCAAATATTAATTTTAATTTAATTTCAATTTAATTTCAAATATTATTGATATTTTATCATTCATTAAATTAACATTGCAAATATTAATTTAATTTAATATTTGAAATGTTAAATTATTGAAATGTTAAATTTAATATTATTTATATTTAAGTTACGTTACGTTACGTTAAGTTAAATTAAGTTAAGTTAAGTTGTAATGTGAATGTTTTAATTTTTGTAATTATATTGATGATAATCATTTTAATTATTGATATTATATTATTAAATTAACATTTCAAATATTAATTTAATTTAATTTCAATTTAATTTCAAATATTATTGATATTTTATCATTCATTAAATTAACATTGAAATATTAATTTAATTTAATTTCATTTGAAATGTTAAATTATTGAAATGTTAATTCATTAGAATAATATTATTTCAGCTTATATTTTGGCTTGCTAAAGGTGACCTTACGTTTATAGATTTTCGTCGCTAAAATAAATTAAATATTCAGCGAAGTTTCCGTCGCTAAGTTAACGGAAAGTTTTTAATGTGAATGTTTTAATTTTTGTAATTATATTGATGCTAATCATTTTAATTACCGACGGAAAATTGATATTATATTATTAAATTAACATCACGAAGGCAATTCAAATATTAATTTAATTTAATTTCAATTTAATTTCAAATATTATTAATAAAAAAACTGATATTTTATCATTCAAGCAAGAAGGTTAAATTAAGAATAAAGGAACATTTGATTGTTTTAAAACAAATATTAATTTAATTTAATTTCAATTTAATTTCAAATATTATTGATATTTTATCATTCATTAGAATTTAATTTTGTACAATTTATATTCAATGCGAGATTTTATTGTCGCTGAAAATAAATTTTGAAATATTCCTTTTATACGAATTTTATATAGATCCTAAAGTGACCTTTAGAAAATAAATCGACGGAAAGCTTTGAGAATTTAAATTTCTGATTTTCCAGTTCCTGCCGCTAAAGGTGACAGGACCTTCACCGATAAATTCCATCGCTTAATGAAAGTTTTAGAATTTAATTTCTCAATTCCGCTTATTTTCAACGATGCCTGGCCTAAATTAGCGACGGAAAATTTCCGTCGCTGAAAATTCCATCGCCGAAGGCACGATTCACCGACACTGTGTGTTACCATCACTATTGTTGGTCAAATTAGATTTTGAAGTGAACCGCCGTTGATGCCAATTTATATATTCTAAATGATTAACGGAAAATGACGATCGGCACGCCGAAAAAACCAAGTTCTAGGAGTATGATTGAGTAATCAAACTTCAACAAAAGGTTCCTTAAACTTAGTTTTTAAAGGAAGAATAAAGGAACAAGATTTTATATATTCTAAATGATCACTAACGATCGCTGTACAAAAAAACTGTTTGAGGAGTATGATTGAGTAACTAGAAAAAGAATCTCAACAATCAAAGCCTTTAAAGTTGGTAGAATAAAGAAATTAGAGAATGAAGACAAAGGATATTACCTAGCATGAAAATAATAAAGAGAGTCGTTAGCTAGTGAATATAATATACTATAGAACATTTAAGACATACACAAAAGTCTTCTATTGATAAGACAGACAAAGGAAGATGTCTTCTATGAATTGTTTTTTTTTTTGAAATATAGTGACCAAATAATAATGAAATATAAGAGCATGAAGACCAATCGTTTTAACAGTGTATAGTTTTCAACATATATATAGAGAATTCGAACAAGTAAGTTGATGTCGATATTGTATCAAAGTTAGTCGATGACTATGTTTAAACAGATAAGATATTTTATTTTAAGAATGCTATTTAACAAAGTCTGAGAAGCATCCATCAGCCGAAGGTTTCAGCAAATAGATTTAGATTTGCTAAAATCTAAGTAAAACTGTCTAAAGGTATTAAGTAATTTTATTAAGACTAACTATTTTATCCTTAATGGTTTTAAGTAAATTTGGGTATCGTAATATAAAATTTGGTATTACAATGCACAATTAAAGTCTATTAAAAATTTTGACTCCACAATACAAAAATTGGGTATCGTAATGAACAATTGAAGTATGTCAAAATTTTGGGTATCGCAATACAAAAAGCCCATGCATAAATTTGGGCATTGCAATGCGAAAATTGGGCATTGCAATGCACAACTTAAGTCTATCAAATTTTGGGCATTGCAATGCTTTTGAAAAAAAAAATTGGGCATCGTAAAAACTTCTAAAGCCTAAAACACTCCTTAAACAACCGTTTTTGGCCTTAAAACAAAGACGTCACCGGGTACCCCCTATAAGACTTGTAGATCTACTCGAGTGATTTGATTTGATATAAGGTGGGTCTCGTGATTCATCTGGGATCAAATGTTATGTCATGTCGACGGAAAAGTACTCAACTTTTTTATTTCTACTAGTGCATCAGTTTCAAAACTCACAACCAACAACCTTAAACTTCGTTTTTCTGACTTCATGTGCATTGCGATGCCCAATTTTTATGGGACTTCAATTGTCCATTGCGACTCCAGTCTTTTTCATTGTGATACCCAGTTTTGGTGAGACTTCAATCCATTGCGACACATTGCTTTTCTTTGCGATGCCTAATTTCAAGCTTGGGCTTTGTGCGCGCATTTGTTGTTCATTAAGGGTATCTTCGTCATTATAATTTATAACCTTAAAAGTGTGCTTTAGCGGTTGAAAAAAAAAATGGAAAAATTACGGGCTGATCCACTTTTTGAAATTTCTAATCGCAAAATGACTACGATACCCTTAATGAACCGTTTGCACGCTACGGAGATCATTATTTTTGCACCGCGGTTCATCAATTTTATTGTTTTATTTTTTGCACCGCGGTTCAATAGCTTTATTGCACTGTGATTTATCGATTTTATTGCATTAATTTTGCACCGCGGTTCAATAGCTTAACTGCTTAGTCTAATTGCACTGTGGTTCATCAATTTTGTTGCATTAGTTTTTGCCCCACGGTTCAATAGTTTAATTGTGTAGTCTAATTGTAACGTGATTCATCTATGTTTGTACAACGATTCATCAATTTTATTACATTATTTTTTGCACCGCGGTTCAATAGTTTAATTTGACAGACCATGTCCTCAATCTTCTTCTTCTTTCTCCTATGTTGTAAGCTTTCTTATTCCTCCTCCTTCGTCCCTATTGTGAAAATCTTCTAACCCAATACATGTTCATTAAAGTTTCGTCGCGCAACAATAGTGGTTTTCGAATTCAAAGTGTGTTACCAGAGCTGTTAAATGAGATGATGGTTTTTTCGAAACAATATCGAAAAGTGGTTTTTTACGGTTGAAAAAAAGAACGGTAATCTTTTGAGGTTGAAAACTTTGAAAAAGAGACCGGCCAGAATTTTACCCAAAACAATATCATGAACTTTTCCGGTTAGCATGTTATCACAAGGGACCGGACCCAATTTCTCCAAATTAATTATTAGCCAAAAACTTATATAAGATGATTTTACGGATATTTTTTATAAGACGAATCATTTTGACCTAATCCATCGTGTATTGATTAGTTGAGTTGTGAGAATGTACGTAGGACTCTGTCTTACGAATTAAGATCTGTAAGATGGTCTTATACTCTTAATTATTTTAGTCCACTAGTTTTGGTTGGGAAAAATGGACTTACATGGGCAACATTATGCCTAAACTCAAATCACTTAATGCATTGCATGCGGTGAGATCATGCACATTGAATTCAATTTTCTTTACATGAAATATAAGATTCAACAGGAAAAAGAAAAGAAACTAAAGAGCTTGTTTGGTAACCATTTCGTTTCTAATATTTTTGTTTCTATTTCTAATTTTTTGTGAAAAATAGAAATAGAATTACGTTTGACAATCATTTCTAATTTTGATAAATTAGAAACGTTTCTCATTATTCGCCAAAATTTAGAAATGAAAAAAAACCGTTTCTTTTTTAAGAGAAATGATTCTTTTTCGAAACTTGGAAGAGTCTCGGTCAACTTAAATGAGGTCGAGCCTTCGAACTTTGATATATATATGTATATATATATATATATATATATATATATATATATATATATATATATATATATATACACACACATGTGTGTGTGTGTATGTACGTACGTACGTATATATTAGGCCTGACAATTACAACCCTGAACTCGTTAACCCACCCAACCCGTCCTTCAAATTACCCGCTCCAATTGAACCCGTTAATATTTTTGGGTTACATGTGTAACCTGTTTTGACCCAAAAATATTAACGGGTCAGGTTAAAGCGGATTGAGTCCATTACTCATTTTGACCCGATAGCTTTTATTCTATAAAATTATGAAATTTTGGGAGAAAATTTGGATTAAGACGAGTCGTCTCATTTCAATCAGTTTGATATTCGGGTTCTAATGGGTTTCGACCCATCAATCGTTCCAACCCAACCCAACCCAACCCAATGGATGAGAAGCTACTTATCCACATTTTTTTATAGTAGATGAAATCATGTGAATTATTATTCTACCCGTTTGAATTGGATATAATATACTATTATCGAAGTTGTAACGCGTTAATAATTTTGAAAAAGAATATAATTTTGTGAAAGAAAATAAAAATGTTTATCAAAAATGATTTTCTTTTGATTCTTTTTCATAATATAAATAGAAAATACTATGATTTTTCTAAGAAGATTAAATGGTACGAGGCCTAGCTTTTAAGGAATTCTCTCTCTAGAAAAACCTCTCTCTAGCCGACTCTCACCTTGTTTGCCCTAACTAGGGTTTTTGGGTGCGGCTGCCATGGCAGTCCCGACCCCCAATCCCCCCGATCCCCCTGCACCTCCTTCCTTTGCCCAAGTTCTCACTTCTCCTTCCAGCCCCTCTTCCAATCCTTTAACCTTTTTGATTCCCCCTTCTTCCTACAAAGGGGAACCGGCCTTGAAACTTTCTGAGGAAGTCATTCAACATCTTGCCCAGCCTTTCAAGCCTGCTCTCATTGGTAAGTTTTCGCACGGTAGGCCGTCTATGGAGGCTTCTCGCAAACTCTTTCAGACTTTCGGGCTGAAGGCTGCCTTCACCCTTGGTCATCTTGATTCTAAACACATTCTAATCCAAGTCAATCACGAGGAAGATTATCAACGTCTTTGGATCAAGGACCAATGGTACGTAGGTCGTTACCCTATGAGGGTTTATAAATGGACCACGGATTTTCGACCAGAAAAAGAGAGTTCGATTGTCCCAGTTTGGTTCTCTCTACCTAATCTTCCCATCCATTTATTTCATAAAACTGCATTGTTTTCTATTGCTAATCTCTTTGGCAAGCCGTTGATGCTTGATCAGGTAACTCTTAATTTCACAAGACCAAGTGTGGCTAGAATTTGCGTGGAGATAGACTTGTTACAACCAGTTCCCAACAGAATCTGGATTGAATGTGGCTCTCAAGCTGCCGGGTTTTGGCAATCTATAGAAGCATAAAATTTACTCCATTATTGCACTCACTGCTATCGTCAAGGGCACTCCATTGATTCCTGCAAATTTAAAAATCATCAACCTACTGCCAAGGTTAATACTCCAAACCCTCCTCCCCCTATGAAGGCCGCTGTTAATAATCAGAAAGACTCTTTGGGTGCTTCTGCTCGTTGGACTCCAAAGAAAATAAACAAGGGCAAGAATGTGATTATTGAGCCTACCCCAAGCCCTACTCATACGTGTAATGTAGATCCACAAATTCCCACTACGGATGGTGCTGTTGATTCGAATGCTCAGACTTCTTCGCACACTGCTGCTCATGATGCTGGTCTAACGGCTCAATCTAATTCTCATGCTGCCATTCCTGTTTCTATTGATCCGACTAAGGAAAAATCTGGCTTTGAAGATGCTCCTAATCTTGGTGTGAACTATGATGCTCACACGGATCCCCCTATCATAGAAGAGATTAATGATGATCTCAATACCATTCATGAAGTTCATGACGAACTCAACGGTATTCTTGATGATTTGACGAAAGCTGCCAGCTCTAACAATGTCCATGACGCTCCTATTATTTCTCCTAATAAGTTTGCTATTCTTCAAACTTTGGATGAAGAAAACTTGGATGAGGAGCCATCTATTTTTGAAGCTCTTAATGTTGACTTAGATGAAGCCATTATTAAGGATACTGGTAATAACAATTCGGGTGATGCTGCTTCAACAGATTCACCGATTCTGGACCAGCTTAATTTGGACACCTCTATTCCAATTTTGAAAGGACGTCAAAAGAAGAAACATACTATTTCATTGCCCACAGTGACAACAAGATCCAAAGCACAGACATCCTTAAATAATTCTCATAGCTGTTAACCTTCTTTTTTGGAATATCTGTGGTATAGGTAATGATGCTTCGATAGGTCGTCTTAAGCGTCTTATCAAGCTTCACAAAATTACCTTCCTTTCTATTTTTGAACCCAAGATTGAGGCTGGTCATTTATTGCGAGTCGCTAAAAGGTTAAAGTTTCGGTTGTGTTTTTCAAATCCTACCAGTTCTATTTGGTTATTTGTTAAAGCCACATACATTTGTTCTCTTATCCGTGAAGCAACACAACACATTACGATACAACTCAAGCATTATCAATGGACATCTTCTGTTATTATCACATGTATTTATGCATGTTGTGATTACTAGGATCGGAATGATCTTTGGACTGACCTTGTGGACATGGGTACTGAATATAGTAATACCCCTTGGCTGGTAGGCGGAGATTTTAATATTATTTTATCTCCTGATGAGAAGCTTGGGGGTAACAGATGGGATCGCAATGGTGCTCTTGATTTTCACTCCTGTATCTCAGCCTCGGGTTTATCTGATTTGGGCTTTTCGGGCAGCAATTATACATGGTGGAATTCTCGGGATGAGAATGCTTCTATTTTTGAACATATTGATTGCATCCTTTGTAATGTCAACTGGCAGCAATTGTTTCATTCCTCTTCAGTCCGTCATTTGGGGTGTACTTGTTCAGATCATGCTCCTTTGCTTCTCTCTATAATCAAGGATAGGCCTACTC
This sequence comes from Codonopsis lanceolata, assembly GCA_013146195.2. Lineage (NCBI taxonomy): Eukaryota > Viridiplantae > Streptophyta > Magnoliopsida > Asterales > Campanulaceae > Codonopsis > Codonopsis lanceolata. Next base: position 55,714,649 of record CM028381.1, read on the forward strand.
ATTCTTCCAACTTCAGATTTCTCAATATTTGGGCTTCACATCAGTCATTTCATTCTTTGATAGACTCTACTTGGCAGCAGCAGTTTCTTGGCCGGCCTATGCATGTCTTTGCTAAAAAGCTGAATGCTTGCAAACATGCTTTGAAAAAATGGAATAAGGGGGTCTTTGGTAATTTCTCTCATAATGTCAGTAGAGCTGAAGATGAAGTTCAACGGCTTGAGTTTCTCTTTGAATCTTTCGGTAGTTCTGTTGATCGGGTTGCGCTGAATAGGGCTAATGCTTAGCTTCAGCATGCCCTTAAGATTGAGGAATCTTTTTGGCGACAAAAGGCTAGATTGAAATGGCTCAAAGAAGGAGAAGGAAACACTCGGCTTTTTCATGCGGCTGTCTCCCAGACTCGCCGCAAGCTGCATATTCATTCCATTTTTTATTCTAATGGCAACGAGTTTACCAATGAGGCTGATATAAAAAAATCAGGTTGTGTCTCACTTTCAATCTTATCTTCAGGCCTCTCCCATAGTAGATAATGACCTGATTTTTAACATCCCTCGGCTAGTCTCTGATCAGTGGAACAACATGCTTATTGCCCCCCCCCCTCTATGGATGAAGTGAAGAACACTGTTTTCTCTATGGATGGTGATTCTGTTGCAGGTCCAGATGGTTTTTCTGGCAAATTTTATATTGTCTGTTGGGATATTATTGGCTTTGATTTCTATACTGCTATTCTGGATTTTTTCTCTGGCTTCTCTCTGCCCAAAAGCTGGTCGAGCACTCTCATTATTACCATTCCTAAGACGGATCATCCTACTTCCTTTGGCGATTTTAGACCAATTAGTCTCTGCAACTTCAATAATAAGGTGCTTTCTAAAATCTTAGCCTCCCGTCTGGCCTCTATCCTTCCGTCGATTATCTCGATCAATCAAAGTGGTTTTGTGAAGGGTCGTATTATTCAAGACAACATTCTTTTAGCTCAAGAGTTGATGACTCATTTGGGGAAGAAAATATTAGGTTCTAATTTGATTTTGAAGTTGGATATGGCAAAGGCCTTTGACAGAACTAATTGGTTTTTCCTTATCAAGGTGTTACGCCAATTTGGATTTTGTGAAGAATATATTGATATGGTCTGGAGACTAATCTCAGAAAATTGGTTTTCTGTTTTGGTTAATGGCTCCCCCTCTGGATTCTTTAATTCCTCGAGGGGTCTTAAGCAAGGGGATCCTTTATCTCCCGCTCTTTTCATCATTACTACCGAGGTTTTAAGTCGAGGCCTTAATGATCTTCATTCATCTCATCAACATGTGGCTTTCTTTTCTGCTAGCGGATGTCCTATTGTATCTCATTTAGCCTTTGCCGATGATATTATCATCTTTTGCAATGGTAGCTCTACTTCTATCTCCAAACACAAACAATTGTTGTCTAGATATGAGCAATGTTCGGGGCAAAGTATTAACGAAAATAAGAGCAGCTTTACGGTTGCTCTCAATCTCTCCCCTCATCATATTAACCGAATTTCAGCTTCCTTGGGTTATGTTCAAAAAGAATTCCCTCTGGTTTATCTTGGATGTCCTTTATTCTGTGGCCGGAAGTTGAAGAAATATTTTGATCCTTTGCTCCTGAAGCTTCGATCTCATATTAATTCTTGGGCTGGAAATTTCCTTTCTATGGATGGTCGGATTACTCTTATAAATCATGTTTTGGTCTCTATCACTACCTATCTTTTAGCTGCTTTGGACCCTCCAAAATCTGTCATTCAATCTCTTAACAGAACTATCTCTAACTTCTTTTGGGGGCAATTGGGGGGCAAGAATAAATCCCATTGGATCTCATGGTCTCAGTGTTGCAATCCAGTTTCAGAAGGGGGAGTTGGAATTCGTGCTTTATCTGACATTACTCGGGCTTATTTTGCCAGCATCTGGTGGCGATTTAGGACCCAAGACTCTTTGTGGTCGCGGTTCTTTACAACCAAATATTGTTCTCGCGCTCATCCGTCCCAAGTGTTATCTAAGGGCTCTCATATTTGGCGCCGTATGATGGATATTCGGCCTTTTGTTGAATTGCATCTTAAATGGTTAGTGGGTCGCGGCTTTTGCTCTCCTTGGTTCGACAATTGGCTAGATGGCGGCCCTATATCTAAACCATCTAATATTTCGGTTGCGCAAGTCCGGGAGCTTTTCGATAATTCTTCTCATCTTCTGCCCGCTGTTGCTTCAGTCCTTCATAGTTCTGATCTTCAACGTATCTCTGATCAGACTCCTTATATTTCTGATCATGAGGATACTCCTTGCTGGATTCTTTCTTCGAATGGTCAGTTCTCTATTTCTTCAGCCTGGCAGAATCTCAGATCTCCTTCGCAAATCCTCTTTTCTACCAAATTTTATTGGCATAGTGCAGTCCCTCGGCAAATCAGTATCTTCATTTGGTGGCTGTTTCGCTTCAGGCTGCCGATAGATGAAGCTCTCATCAAAAAAGGTCTCTTCATTGTTTCGAAATGCCAATGTTGTACCTCTGGTAGCTCTGAAACTTTTCTTCATGTTTTTCTTCATGGCCCGGTTGCTCATCAGATCTGGATGTGGTTTAGCTCTAAGTATGGAGTTCAACATTGTGCTCTTTCTCTCCATCAATGCTGCTTGGGCTGGTGGCTTCAGTCCAAACTTCCTCTCTCCCATATTCTCATTCCTTTGTTGATTCTTTGGCACATTTGGAAGAATCGAAACTCCCTCAAATATGATGGCCATGGTAAATCTCCCTCTCAGCTCATTTCCTTTATTTAGGCTGATCTTGCAACTATTCTCACTGCCCATAGTTCTCATCAGAATTCAGTTTATTTTCGTAATAAAATTCAATTGATCCATTGGTCTAAACCTCATTCCTCTGTCAAACTTAATGTTGATGGTGCTTCTCGAGGAAATCCCGGCCCTAGTGGTGGAGGTGGAGTTGTTCGTAATAATCAAGGAGATTTTATTTTTGCCTTTTCCTCTTTCTATGGTGATGCTTCTAACACATTCTTTGAGGCTAAGGCGTTACCGAGGTGTTTGTTGGCTTAGAGATTCTGGATTTCGGGGAGCTTCTGTTGAAATGGATTCTAAAGTTCTTGTTGATGCTATTACTAAGGGTCACAAAATTCCTTGGTCTTGCTGGTATTTTATTCGTCAGGTTTTGGATATTCAGAAGTCTATGGACCTCAGTTTCACTCATTGCTTCCGTCAAGCTAATAGTGTTGCGGATCTGCTGGCTAATTTGAGATGTGATTCCAGGGCTTATACCCATTTTAATGAGCTTGCTGAGCTTCCTTCTCGAATCCGTGGTTCTGTCATTTTAGATAAGTATGGGACTCCAAATATTAGACTTGTTCACTAGTTTTGAATTTTCTTCTGTCTTTTTTGCTTTGTATCTCTTTTCCGAGGTAATGCTCCTTTGTCCCCCATTTTATTGGGTAAGGCTGGTTGTCCCCCTTAAGTCTGTATTTTTTTTCCACTATCAATAAAATCTAGCAGGTACCGCCCTGTTTCCAAAAAAAAAAAAAAAAAAAAGAAAATACTATCAAACGTGCTTTTATTTTTTGTCCAAAATAAGAAAGAAATAGAAACAAAGTGAAATAGAAATATGTGAAATAATAATAAAAAAAAAAGAAATAGAAATGTTACCAAACAATACCTAACTTTGTCATCTCCTTTTTCATTTTCGAGATATATTTTAATTTTAGTAATAAACATATGTTCATGCAATTGATTTAGAATATAAGTGAATTTTAAAAGTCAGAATTAGCATTATGAGAAATTAAATAGAGTAAGACATGCTTCCTAAATGGTACATACTACTTATATATTTATCGTCGTGTTGATTTATTGTAAGATCATGTTACGGATGTTAATTTGTAAAACGAAATCTCATCCTCTCACAACTCAACCCACTATATTTATTATGAGTTGAAGGTGTAAAGGATATTAGGGCTGAGCAAGGTTTTTTTAAAAACCGGACCGGACCAAAGAACCGGACCAGACCAATGAAAATTGGACCGACCCAATTTTTTGGTTTGGTCTTGGTCCACAATTTTTTAAGAACCGAATAATTGGTCTGATCCCGGTTTTATGTTTTTAAAATTGGTTCTAGAACCGGACCGGACCAATATATATATATATATATATATATATATAATTATATATATATTTAGTTATTTACTTATTTATATAATTATATATTTAGTTATATACTTATTTATTTAGGAAAGGCGACTGCTATGGTGTAATGCATAGAAGTATATACAAACTATATTAGGTAAATACTTTTTGTAGCCTTGTTCCTGCTTTTGCGTATATGGATATATATTATTTTACATTTTGCTCAACTTTACAACAATGAAATGTTTTATAACAAATATGGACGGAGAGGAGGCACGTGAGTGACTGATAAAAACATGGTGTTTGATGTATTATTGCTAGACTTAATTTCTGTCAAACATAGCAAAACCTTGTTTACTAAAAAATTAAGCTTCGTTTTGGTGGCCCCTTCCATTTGAAATTGTCGCATATGATTTCATCCGCAAGACAAAAGAAAGAAGAAAGCTCGACAAGCGTAAAGAACTGAAATCATAGGCTTACATGGAAAATATGATCATACACTACTATGTAAACAGTAAATGTAAAGAGCACTACGGAAATTTGAGTGTAAAAACAATAAATGCTCCTTTGGACGATTGTAACAATGGTTATCCAATTGAGTCGTGAAAAAATGATCCGAAAAGACATGAAATGGAAGTAGACGCAAGAAAATTTTAGATTGTTGTTTGTGTACCCAATAAATTGAGTTCTTCATAAGAAAAGAAAACTGCGGGTAATAATGATAACATGTTTGATTTTGAATATACTTTTATTGAAGTTTGTGAGAAACTGGATTATTGAATGTAGGTGATTCTTGAAGAGTATTGATTAATCAAGAATGAATTCATCATTTGTATTCATATAATCTGTATTTATGTGTATCTCAAATACAATGTTATCCTGCTATATATACTGCTAAGATAAGGATTAGGTAGAAACAGAAAAACTAATCTTGCCTAACATTCACAACTGACATAACAGCTTCTTAACCAAACATTCACTCGCTACCCCTCAAGAATAGAGGAATTACACTCGATACCCTTCTACTCTCATTGAATCTTCTGGACTGTGCACTTGGGCCCCTTGAACTTTGATTTGATGGTGATGTTGAGCAGCCTCTCCATTGTGTGTCTGTATGTTAACAGTTTGTTTAATCTTTTTATAAAGTTTAAGTCTTTAAAATTTCATTATATATTTGTATTAAACAGTTAAAAAAACAAATAAATCATAGTATTGGTTTGGTCAGGTTACGTCGTCTTCGATTGGTTACGGGCCAGGACCAACGTATTGGTTCCCACACATATTGGGTTGGTTCTGGTTCTAAAATTTTTGAGAACCGTATTATTGGTCTGGTTCCGGTTTTCTATGTTTTTCCAAAAAAATGGACCAACCCGGACCAAGCTCACCCCTAAAGGATATGTTATTGTTTTTGTATTGTTTGATTTTCGGTACTCTTTCTTTCCAATTAAGAGAGTTTATTATTATTTTAATTGATACGATGAATCTAACCCCAAACTTTACATAGTCCTCTCTTCCCTTCAGTAAACAAACTCATTTCTATCTCCATTTGTCCTTTGAAGTTTGAACAACCATTGACACCACCCTCTCTCTCTCTCTCTCTAGGCAAGTGATGGTCAGCATTGATAACCGGCAGGGATCGGCGTTTAGTTGTTTCAGTTTGAGAGCATTGATAGTTATGGTCACGTTGGCGGTGTCGCTCGTAGTATTGCCGCTGGTGTTACCGCCGCTTCCTCCACCATCCTCCATGCTACTCTTCATCCCCATTTTGATCATGCCCGTACTCCTACTCCTAGCGTTTTCCCCTACCCAAGTGCCAAATGACATGTTAATTAGGAGCACTTGATTTGGAGGTTTTTTTTATTTATTTATTGTATAAAACTTAGCTAGTTACGTTCATATTTCGTATGTCTTAGACTTTGATTAGGCAAATATTTGTGTAAGATGTTCTTACAGATATTTTTTGTAAAACGAATCTTTTTTATCCGGCCTACTGTTTATTGGTGAGTTGAACTGTGAAAAAGTGGAGTTCCGTCTTACGAATTAAGATCCGTAAGACGGTCTTATATGAGACCTAATCAATTCAGAAATGACAAAGAATTGAGGTATTACAGGTATCTTTGTAACTGTAATTTACATGCACGCTAATAAATTTTTATTTCAATTTTGCATAGCCAATTATTTACTTCAATCTTTCTCATATTTTTGAGTTGGATCCACGCTCAAATACCATATCAAAAATTACCTTCTTCGTATTACTAACAAAATAACAGTGTTCTAAAATTCGTTCTAGATGCTCATCTAGGCGCTTTGCCTCACCATAATGACAAGAAATCAAGCCAGATAAATTCATTTATTTTTTAAAAAAAACATAAATAATTAAATAATAAACAATATAAAATTAATGAATTATGTATTTTAGTAATTTTTAAATTGAGTTATGGAGTATTGTGTTGTTTTGAACTTTGAAATGACGCTGAATTGTTGATTTTATTCTTACTTTTTAGTCTTGTGTTGTGATCATTAATTTAGATTAATTAATGATATTTACTATTCCCTTCGTTTTTAAATTATCATCCTCTTTGACATGACATTCCGTTTAAAATAAATTAAAGTAATTAACTGTATTATAAATATTGGTGAAATGTGTGGTTTCCTTTAATGCCCTTGAGCATGTGGTTATAATTAAAGTGTGTAGAAAAAGTAAGGGTAAGGTGGTAAAAGTGTTTTCATTAAAAAGAAAATTTTGGAAAATGATAATTATTTTAGAACGGACGAAAAAAGAAAGGGAACGATAATTTGAAAACGAAGGGTGTTTTAGTATATTTGAATATTTAATACTTCTTAATTAAGTTATATTAAGAAAAAAAATTCAAAAAAAAGGTTATAATGGCTTAATTCTCTGCTTCGCCTATGCCACGCTTAAGCACTGGTCTGACGTCAAACGTTCGTCAAACGATTTTTAGAACACAGAAAATGGTACAAGAATATATAAACAAAATGCACTATATTGGTATGATGATAGGTTGTACAACTAATCTGACGCAGCGAAACAATTAAATAGGAACTCTTTCCACGAGAGATTTCTTAGAACAAGCCTATGACGGCTTAGGGTTCAAGCACAAAGCAAGAAAGCTTAAAATTTTATCAAAACTACCGAAATAATGTTTAAGAGGGTATTTATATGCCCCAACAAACCAAACCCTAAAAGGAAAATAATTAAACAAAAAAAGACGAAAAGCCCGAAAACTTCAAAGGCCCGTAATAGTACTTAAACAACTTTTTTTGGAGCTAAAAACAAACTGTTCGCGGGGTAAGCTCGTGAGTCTTGTAGATCCTGTCGAGAGCTTCGATTTGATATGCGTCGGGCCCCGTAATTCTTCCAGACGCAAAAGTTATGCTTCGTTAAAGTTCTGCCGACCGTTAAATGATTTCTACTAGTGCCTGACGGAAACTAACAAATAACTGTAAAACCACCCGTCGACTCAACTTTTCAGAAACTGCCGCTGGACCCCCTGAAATTCGAACTCTTCCCGAATACCTTACTTAAATACGTCTCAGTCACTTGTTCTACATCATAATCAACAGATGTCGGCAAAGAAAATTTTCTATCAAAATCTTTCTATCAAAATATATATATATATATATATATATATATATATATATATATATATATATATGAGGAATTCATGATAAACAAACTTATAACAAGTTTGATTTTCATCCCGTGTTGTACAATACTCCCTCCGTCCCTAAATTATCGTCCCCCTTTCCTTTTTCGTCCGTTCCAAAATAATTGTCCACTTTGAAACTTACCTTTTTAGAACATCAATTTTACCACTTTACCCTTACTTTTTCACTATACTTTAATTATGGGCCACATATACATGGACATTAAAGGAAACTACACATTAAACCAATATAAATAATCAAGTCAATTACTTTTTCTTAAACTGTGCGCCGGATCAAGCAGGACAATTATTTAGGAACGGAGGGAGTACAATCTATCAATGTATCGATAGTTATATCGTGTCACACTAGAATGCTTGTTGTAAATTAAATATGTATATTTGTTGAGTATACAGGTCACATGTAACACCGTTTTTTGAATCTTAATACTTCATATCAAACTTCAATTTTTCACAATTTAACCACCAAAACAAGATATGATTCGTTTTACAAAAACTACCCAGTTCCTAAGCTTTTGTCTTTTTTATTTTCTTTTTTGTGTCGAATAACTCCCATCCAGTAATTCTAAAGTCAGTGATAAATGATAATCCTAAAAAACAAATTACCATTCAAATCCACTAGGTAATGGAAGATGTCTTCTCGGTATATACAATGAATCTTTCCACAACACCAAATTCTATAAAGTTACTACAAATGCATGAATCAAAGTAGGAAAGGATTCCATTTTTTTTTTTTTTTCATTTTAGAAGATTCAAAGCACTTTCTCTGTTTATTTATATGGATTCATTGTTTGATATTTGTATATAACATTGGATTAATAAGCATATATGGTCTACCATTTTCTTTTTTTACTTTGTCAAATATATCCCAAACAACAATATTCAATGTACTGAAAAATCATAAAAATAAAAGGTTTCATTTGATTTGGTATACTATAATTTTAAATTGGTGCAAAAATCCCCTAATGTTTTCGAATACTCTTCATTCTAAGTAGTCCATATTTAGAATATGATATCTATTACTATTATTATTTTAAAAGCCTAAAATGACACTATTTTATGCCAAATTTTAAAAATTTAACAAAACAATATGCAAAATCAGTAGCTGACAGCCTAAGACACCTAGACCGCTTAGGCGGACTTCAAGGGCGCCTAGACCGCTCGGCTAATTTTTGTCCTATTTCCCATATTTTTATTCTAGGTGCTTGGTGGGTGCCTACGTTGAATTTTACAATAGTGATTATTATTAAACGTGGAGCACAAATAAATATGTAATATAAATAAACTATTCTTAAATTTAATAAATAAATAGAAAAAATGTTCTCGCAAAAAGTCAATATATTTCATTATGGAAAGATTACATTTTTACTGTATATAGATATGGGAAAAACATAGAAAAAATCGGGTATTTATATAAAATAATTTTTTTGAGCTGATTCACCGTGTATTGATGGATTGACATGTAAGAGAGTAAGGCTTTGCTAGGATATGTAAAACAATCTTATATGACACATACTCTATTGGTTTCTGAAACTAGGTGTGATATTGGCCCGATTCAGTTTAGTTTTTCATTTAAAAAAAAGATAGAGAAAACCAAAACTAAACCAATTGTCAAGTTTTCAAAAAATTCTAAACTAGAACCAAACTAATATGTATGAGAATAAATACTTTGGTCCGATCTAGAACCAACGCAAGATGTACGAGAACCAAAACCAGACCAATACTAAGGTTTTTAACTATTTAATACAAACAAATAATAAAATCTTAAACTTCATAAAAAAATAAAAATTATTTAAAAATAGTACATTCAACAATTAAAAATGACAGAATAATAGGTTTATAACATAATAATCCGGTTGAAATAAAATTACAAAAGTGAGTAAAAAAACTAAAATGTAGAACAAAATTGCTGAAGACTTGAAGATCTAGAACATAGCAACGAGCTATGGTTTCAAAACTTTTGTCTGAATTGAAGACTCACTCTTTCTCTTTGTCGGAAAAATTGAAAACAACATTTTATACTTGGGGAGTTTGGTTAGGGTTATAAATTAACATAAAACTATATATAATTATATTATTTATATATATATCTATATTATAATATAGCTTGAGAAACACATTTGTAATTGATTTGAGATAAAGAGCGACTGAGATCGATTCATTTACAAAGATCTTACGGTCATAATCATTGCTTAAGTTCACATGTGTGAACGACGGTTGAAAAACCACCCCCTCTCTCTCTCAAACTCCCCCCACTATTCAGTATTCATGGTTGAAAAACTACACATCTCTCCCTCTCCCTTTTCTTTTGAAATTTACTAAGAATTATATCGAGAATATTCATCATACTGAAGAAAATAATTCCAAATTGCAGCAATTAATCAGACCCGCTTCTGGGATGGAGATTACAGATTCGAAGCTGGTCGTGATATTTGAATACAAAATTATTTTGCAACACCAATTTCCAAATAATGTCTCTCAATTTTTTTTAAAGAATTCTAATTGTAGTTTTTAAAAAGTTAATGAATATCAAATTTTTAAACGAAAAATTATGTGCGAGCAATTATTTCAATGTAATATTGATATATATATGAAATATAAAGAATGTCTCTCTGTCACGTTTAATCTCACAATCTCAACCGTTTTTATCACGTTTTTTTCCATCCTTATTATATTACTGCAAAAATTATTGAGATATTACGGTTTACAGTTATTATTTTACATTTAATATTTTACAGTTAATATTTTACGGTTTTACAGTTATTTGCGAAAGATAAACTATAGTGTACTGTCTCATTTATCTGGTAGGAAAGGGGGGGTATAGTGTACTGTCTCATTAATCCCCTACCTGTCTAAAATTATAATAAGGTACAAAATTCCCAGCAGTGCTGACACAGTTAAAAATCTACACCCAGTGTATGTTATTATGGACTTGAAATGACAGCAGTTTTGATGCCTCGAAGACGGCATCAAAACTGTTGAGTTATTGTAATAATTTATGTCTCGAAAGCGGCATCAAAACTGTTGAGTTATTGTAATAATTTTGGACGACTAAATTAGATGCTCATGACTCTTAAGAAAAATAATTATTTTTTATGTTGTCTTATTTACAAAGTTAAGAAAAATACCAAAATTTTAAATTGAAAAATAGTCCATTTAAATCAATAGAAGTGATAATAATAATTTAAATTGAGTGTATAAAACTTTCTTCCGATTTTTAAAAATATCTAAAACACAATTTATTGAGTTTTTCTTTAGGTGGTTTGAGTTTTAAAATGAGTATTAGCTTTTTTGGAATATGTATAACCATTAATTGGGAATTCTTCTAATTTTTTATGTTATTAAGACCACTCTAAAAGATAAACTGCTTTTATTTTATTTTTTAAAAAATAGAATAAGTAATAATATGTATAATTACTAATTTGAAATTCTTCCGATTTTTTACGTTGTTAATAATATGTATAAAATATTAAATACACTTTTCATTAAACACATAGTCACTTTTTTATACCAACATAAAAAAGAGATATTAATTGTTTAGTGTCTATCTTCTACAGTAAATCTATAATATAAAACAGATTACACGGTTAAAAAAAGTTAAAAAATTAATACCCTTGGTGTATGTGTTAAAAAAAATTTATATTTTAACGAAAGATTATTAATTGTATAAAGGCAAAGCTAGTTGTCCTCCTCAAATTTGTAATTTTATTTCTATTAATAAAATTTAATAAGGTATCGCCTCTATTTTCTTAAATAAAATTACAAATAAATTTTTTAATTTTTTTCTCCACCGTTGAATAATCATAATGTTTTAATTGATTATCGAGAGGTCTTCATTTTCAATTTGCTATTTTAGACTTTTTTGAAACATGATTAAAAGTTTAAAACATATATTGATTTATTTAAATATTGACACCCTCCAGTACTGACATCCTTCCCTACTCGCGTCCAATGGCGGACACAAGCATTAGACTATGGGGGCAGTTGCCCCCACTTGGATTTTTGTGTACAAAGGGATTTTTTTAATTTATTTTTTAATAATCTATTATTTTAAACAGTTTGCCCCCACTTACATAAGATTTATGCATTTTGCCCCCACCTAAACTTAAAATGGCTAAATGCCTAAGGGAAAATTTGTGCACCCGAATGATTTATAAATTTTATTAAATGTGATGTCAGGTTAAGCCTGCGTCAATTTCGCGTCGTGCCATAAGCACGAGCAGAAAGACTAGTATTATTTTAATTTATCATTGAAATGACCGCTAATGAAGAGGATTGAGAACATCTCGGTTCCATGTAAGACGGACATAGGGCGGAAATAACTTTTTTTTCTTTTAACTTTGTCAAAGGCTTCCGACATTGTGCTTTTGATACCGTACATACCCCTACAACAATCATGAATGGACTTTCTAAATTATTATCCTCTTTAATTCTGTTTAAATAACAATTTTACAGATTTTTTAAAAATATAAAATATATAATTTGTATTACTTAAGAAATATAATCAATTACAAATTTTATGATTTTTTAAAAATACTATGAATTACGTTGATTATGATTTCGAAAAAAATATACGTTAAATATTTATTTGAAACTAATTCGTTTAACTTTAAAAAAAGTCAAACATAACAATAAGTTTGGAATAGGAGCAGTGCTAAAGCATATCGAATAACAAGATGCATTTCATTTTGTATTAAGTTTATAATCCATACGAAACTACTCTTTTCATTCTGGGCAAAAGATCACCTTTTAAAAGTTATTTTTTTAAAGAAAAATGATAATTTAGTAGCTCATTAGTAATAAAATTATCCTTTTATGCCTTAAATTTTATAACTGGACTCTTTAAGTGAGCAACCTAAAATAAAATAATAGACTCTTTGTCCGAAACGAATGGAGTAGCTCCTACTTAATGATTTCAATTGTTTCTTTATCGGAAGCAAGAAAATGCTTGGGAAATAATTATGGGTTTATGTTATTAGCAGTTTAGCACTTTAATTTTCAACCAAGTTTCATGTGTTATTCCCCCCCCCCCATCAAGTAAAAAGTCTCAGTTTGAAAGTAATTTTTTTTTAAAAATGATATTTTTAATAGTCCATTAGTAGTTAAATGACATTTTATGCTTTAATTTTTTAAACTGGATTCTTTAAATGAAGGCAAAGACTTGTGTAGGACAGTCTTACGGATCCTAAATTCATAAGATAGAACCTCATTTAGGAATTCGCGGGTTAATAACTAAACATGATTAAAAAATTACAAAAATAGGATGGGCGAGTTGGTTAGACGTGTCAACTGAAGGTTTAGATCAAGGACGTTTGTGGTACAAAATGCCCCAAGCTACATTATTAAGTTTTAATGAGAAATTTCTCTATTTGCTTCGGTGCCCCTGTACTTTCAATATTTGTCGCCGAAATTTTTATGTTTCCTACGCCTTACAGTTTAATTATTTGTCAGCTCTGTTAACCATCTGTTAGCATCAATTGTCTTGGGATACTTGACGGATCCTAACGGATTTTGACGAAATGCTAAATGACAGATTTAAAATCAAACGTGACATATTGAAAATACAAAAGTGACACATTTAAAACTTAAAATAATGTTAAAAGTGACACTATAAAGGGAAATTTACTATAATTCTAATTAAAATACAAAGTAACACGCTTAATATTAAAAAGTGACACTCTTAATACTAAAAAGTGACACATTTAATACTAAAAAGTGACACATTTAATACTAAAAAGTGACACATTTAATATTAAAAAGTGACACTCTTAATACTAAAAAGTGACACTCGTAATACTAAAAAGTGACACTCTTAATACTAAAAAGTGACACATTTAATACAAAAAAGTGTCACTTTAAATACTAAAACGTGACACATTTAATACTAAAAAGTGACACATTTAATACAAAAAAGTGACACTCTTAATACTAAAAAGTGACACTCGTAATACTAAAAAGTTACACTCTTAATACTAAAAAGTGACATTCTTAATAATAAAAAGTAACACTTTTAATTCTAAAAAGTGGCACTCTTAATACTAAAAAGTGACACATTTAATACCAAAAAGTGTCACTTTAAATACTAAAACGTGACATTTTCAATGCTAAAAAGTGATATTTTTAAGGTCAATAACGACGATTTTTATTTATAAGGCAAAATGACACTTGTACGGTAAAAAATAACACATTTAATTCTAAAAAGTAACACTTTAATATCAAACGTAATGATTTTTATTTATAAAAAAAATTAGACACTTTTCAAGGTAAAAGTAACACATTTAAGACTAAAAGTGACACATTTAAGCCCAAAAAGTAACACTTTTTTAGGGAAGAATTATAATTTTCATTTAAAATGTAAAGTGACACTTCTAAGACCAAAAGTGACACATTTTATACTATAAAGTGACACTGTTAATAGTAAAAAGTGACACTGTTAATAGTAAAAAGTGACACTCTGCATATATAGACATGAGGGGTGACACTGTAATTTTTAAAAACTAAGGGGTTGCATTGAGATTTCTAAATTTTGCTCAATTTAACCTGGATAGATCCGCTTTACAGATAAGGATCCGTAAGACTGTCTTACAGATAAGGATCCGTAAAACCGTCTTACAAGAGAACACGTCTTAAATGAAACGTTTTTAAATAGAAAAGTTGACTTTTTGATCCAAGTGGATGGAGTATTTTTTATTTATGTATACGATGCTTTTTTATTCTAACATGAAGTGATTTGATTGAAAATAGAGTGCTAATGTCTATTTACTAGATCTGCGTATTCGTGTCTATGACACGATGCTAGTATATATTCCCTCCGTCCCTAAATTATAGTCATCTTTTCTTTTTTCGTCCGTCCCAAAATAATTGTCCACTTTGAAACTTACCTTTTTAGAACATCACTTTTATCACTTTACCTTTACTTTTTCACTCTACTTTAATTATGTGCCACATATACATGGGCATTAAAGGAAACTACACATTAAACCAATATAAATAATCAAGTCAATTATTTTTTCTTAAACTACGCGTTGGGTCAACCATGACGATTATTTAGGAACGGAGGGAGTATGATTTAGTCAGTTGAAATAACAATGTCTAAATAGAAAGTGTAATTTTAAACTCGACCCATAATTGAGTTATATGTAACTAACACATGACTGCTAATAATATTAATTATAGGGGGTGACTTTGTAATTGAGAGTTAAAAGTTGATAACTACTCTCACACATGTGAATGTGGGGATGAATCACAACCATT
The DNA here is from genome assembly GCA_013146195.2 of Codonopsis lanceolata. NCBI lineage: Eukaryota > Viridiplantae > Streptophyta > Magnoliopsida > Asterales > Campanulaceae > Codonopsis > Codonopsis lanceolata. The sequence goes on from CM028381.1 coordinate 55,729,707, forward strand.
AATTTTTTTAAGATAATTTAATCTCAACCTCTAAATAGCTTTAGTCAATTGCACATGTGTGAATATGATCTCTATTGTATTATAGATAGTTAAGATTCTCGTTTGTGAACAAAAAGAGTATTATTTTCATTCTACCCAAAAAATTCCTGTTTACAAAAGGTAAAAAATGGTGTACGACAGAATTTGGTAAGACAGATCTCAATTTTGGAATTTACGAATCATAATAATTAAAAACATGTTACTAATAATCTTAAAAATGGCATATATAAATGAGTTGGTGAATGACAAAAGTTTTAAACCTTTTGGAAGATCTTGAGCTTCGAATCTCCTAGCTTTGAAATGTGTTATTATTCTTATGGTGGGTTAAGATATTTCTTTTGCTCAACACTTGCTGTCGAAAATTTCTTCTTTCATAATATTTGTAATTTAATCATTTGTCAGCTCCGTTAACCCTCTCTTAACTTCATTTGTCTTAAAATGTTTGATGGACCCTAACGAATCTAGACAAAACGCTAAGTGACACATTTAAATGACAAAAGTGACACATTTTAAGTTTAAAAGTGATACTATCAAGGGAAAAAAAATTACTCCCTCCGTCCCTAAATTATCGTCTTCCTTTCCTTTTTCGTCCGTCCCAAAATAATTGTTCAGTTTGAAACTTACCTTTTAAAACATCACTTTTACCACTTTACCCTTACGTTTTCACTCTACTTTAATTATGAGCCACATACACATGAGCTTTAAAGGAAACTACACATTAAACCAATATAAATAATTACGTCAATTGTTTTTTTAAACTGTGAGCCAGGTCAACTAGGACGATTATTTAGGGACGGATGGAGTATTATTTTCATTAAAATGCAAAGTGATATTTATAGGACCAAAAGTGACACTTTTAATGATAAAACGTAACACATTTAATGCAAAAATTGATATTTTTAATGTTAATAACGAGGATGTTTATTTATAAGACAAAAAGACCCTTCTAGGGTAAAAAGTAACAAATTTAATGCTAAAAATTGACACTTTTAATGTTATAAAGTGACACTTTGATGTCAAACGTAATGATTGTCATTTATAAAAAATTAAGACACTTTTCAATGTAAAAGTAACACATTTAAAACTAAAAGCGACACATTTAAGCCCAAAAAGTAATATTTTCTTAGATAAAAAATGATAATTTTCATTAGAAATGCAAAGTGACACTTCAAAGGCTAAAAGTGACACATTATATAATTTATATCACAAAGTTACACTGTTAATATTAAAAAAGGACACTTTGCGTATATAAATATGAGGGGTGACATTGTAATTTTCAAAAACTAAAGGATTGCATAGAGATTTCTAAATTTTGACACATTTAACCTGGATAGTTCCGTCTTACGGATAAAGATCCGTCTTACAGATAAGGATCCGTAAAACCGTCTTACAGGAGACCACCTCTTTGAAAATCTAATTATTAAAGATTATATATTTAGTATAAAGTTGGTCATAATTACAAAAATTATATAGCACAACCTATAAGGTAATCTCAAATGTGAAGGGTAAAGTTAAAAATGTTATGAAGATGATAAACATAATTATTTGGAGGTGAACGATTAAAGTGAAACATCTCAAAATAGTATGATAAACTTTTTGCCACAAACGAAAGGGTATAAAATAGGTTTTGAATTTTTTTTATTCCCTGATATACTTCATGTCTCATAATTTTTAAGTTATATTTGTCCTTGTAAAAAGAGAGTAGTAGACCAAACAATTGCAACATGGATTCCATCAACACAAAAATGTTAACATGTTGTGTTGGGTCGGCCTGAAACGAATTGAATCTGTAACCCGTTTTGACACGATATTTTGTATTGTCTAAATGAATGGATTTCTGAAGAAAAAGAATCGAGTCAAGACAGATCGACTTGTTTTAACTAGATCAATTTTAGATCGTTTGATATTGAAAAAATTTCGGATCGGTCCACTTTTTAAAGTTTTTAATCACTAAAGTACCTTTTTTTTTCAAACTGGAAAAAGTTACTTTTAGGAACAAAATGACTACGATACCTTTAATGAACCGAAGGCGCGCTACAAAGGTTAAATTTTGCACCGTGATACATTAATTTTATTGCATCATTTTTTGCATCGCGATGAAAACTTTTTGTATCGCGATGAAACAATTTTTGAATCGCAATACATAAGTTTTAATTACCTAATACAAATTTGCACCGTGATGAAACACTTTTTGCACCGCGATGAAACAATTTTTGAACTGCGATAGATAAGTCTTAATTACCTAATCAAATTTTGAACCGCGATACATAAGTCTTAATTTCATAATCCAAATTTGCATTGCGATGTAACACTTTTTGCACCGCGACGAAATAATTTTTGAACCGCGATACATAAGTCTTAATTACCAAATCCAATTTGAACCGCGATACATAAAATATTATCTACTTCATTTGAGCACCGCGATAGAAAATTATAATAAACCAGAACACATCCTCCACCTTCTTCTTTCATCTCCTCCGTTGTAAGCCTTCTTTCTCTTCATTCTGTGTCTTTGCCCCATCTGAAAAATCTGTTGGAAAAATTGTGTTTAAAAAATGAAATCGTGCATTTTGTGGCACGGATTTCTTCACAGATCATTTGTGTAATGACAAAAGTAATTGTGGAATTGTGTTATATTCCGTGAGAACATCGAAATCATATATTTATTTGTCTAATTTGGTGTTTGGATGAATAAGTTATGATTGATTAAAATGTGGTTGTTGGAAGTGAGTTTATCCCACATTGGAAGATTAACAAAAAACTTGAGTGGTTTATATACAAGTGTCTTATGTGGTAAGGGTAAACTTGTATAGAATAGAGGCTCTCTCTCGTGCACGCCTGCGCAGAGGGTGCAAATCATAGTCCAGTTTAGCCTTCGGGATACAAATGCGTGCGGCGTCAACACGAATGTCGGACCAAATTTGTCTGTTTAGACCAACCCACGTTTTGTTAATTATTCTTTTGGTTTTTGTAACTCCAACATCTATAATAGACTTTATGGGCTGTTATTACCAATTTTAATGAGAGATATTATTTGCCTATAAATTCATCATCAATGTGGTCTTTAATCAGTCTCGATTTACTCCTATAAAAGGAGATTACAATTTACATCCACAATTGGAAAACAATATATCACAATCTCCATTTCTCTTCTGCATTCTGCAAATCGTTGAGTGTATTCTTTGGCCTACTGTTTTCATTGGTGATAGAGTCAGACATAGATTCAGTTCGCCGGAATCCTTAGTGCTAAAGGTTCCTCTGGTGTCTCCGTTGTATCCTGGGAGACAGACTTCCATTAGAGCTTACAAGCACAAACGGGAAGGGACGAAACTGTTTTAAGGGAAATGTGTACGACACAGGCCTCGGACTTTAGTTCACAGTTTTTCATCAGCAGACTTGAGGTCCACCAGTAAACTTGAAGGCCACCAGCAGACTTTAATCTGCATTCTGCAAATCGTTGAGTGTATTCTTTGGCCTACTGTTTTCATTGGTGATAGAGTCAGACATAGATTCAGTTCACAAGAATCCTTAGTGCTAAAGGTTCCTCCGGTGTCTCCGTTGTATCCTGGGAGACAGACGTCCATTAGAGCTTCCAAGCACAAACGGGAAGGGACGAATTGTTTTAAGGGAACTGTGTGCGACACAGGCCTCAGACTTTAGTTCACAGTTTTTCACCAGCAGACTTGAAGTCACCAGCAGACTTGAGGTCCACCAGCAGACTTGAAGGCCACCAGCAGACTTTAGTCCACTAGTAGACTTTAGTCCACCAGCAGACTTCAGTCCTCCGGTAGATTTCAGTCCACCAGAAGACTTCCAAAGTTTAGCCTACCACCATAGTTTTCACAAGCCTTCTTCCAGCAGACTTATAGCAGTAACATCTTCTATTGCTTTCCAATTCTGTAACTTGTAATTTCTTTTAATTATTGTTTTTCCTTGTACCTTTTTAACAAAATCATTCAGCCTAGCACAAATCCATTACAGTTTTCTTATTTCATGAATCAAAACTCATTTCATTGCGCAACAATAGTGATTTTCGAATCCAATGTATTTGTCGGAGCCGTTGAAGGAACCGATGACATTTTCAGAACAATATTTCGAAAAATGGTCTTTTGCGATTTGATAAAAAAAACGGTGGACTTTTGGGGTTACAAACTTTAAAAAAATGACCGGCTAAATTTTTACCATTTGATATTTGGGGTTCGAGTAGGTCTCCTGTAAGACCGTCTTATCGATCTTAATTCGTAAGACGAAACTTCATTCTCTCACAGTTCAACCCACCAACACGCAGTGAGTCAGATAAGAATGATCTATCTTACAAAAATATATGTAAAACCGTCTTATACAAATTTTAACCTTGGGGTTATATTGGGTTTCGATGCCCTTGAGAGCAGTGTAAAATAATGAATTGAAGACGGATTAAATTCAATGGGTTAACGGGCAAGACATGGGTAGAATGATATGAGATATTTAAATTCATAATATAGTAAGGAACGATGCACAAACAGTCGAATAAAAAAGGACGCATTTTACTTTGAAAAGCTAAATATGTTTCATTAAAAAGTTCTCCCTCCAAATAATCATCATTTAAAAATCTAACTTTTTTAAAAAATACTTCTTCCGTTCTCGACAAAAAATGTATCATTTCATTTTGAGATGTTTTATTTAAAGAGTCCGTTTTAAAAAAAAATTAAGACATTAAAATATCATTTTATTACTAACGGGCTACTAAAAGTATCATTTTATTAAAAAAATCGACTTTCAAATGTGGACTATTTACCTTGAACGGAGTGAGTAATATTTTTAGTGCAAAACCCATCATTTGGCCACCCAACTTTTCAAAAACTTGTAAGGTGACCACCAAAAGTTTAAAACTTACAATAAGTCCACTGAACATTAATTAGGCTACAAGTGAGCCTATTTTTTGGATGGACGTTAGTTCCGTCATTAAATCAGAGTCAAATCTCTATTTTTCTTGACAATTATTCTCTTTGTGTGATATTATAAACTAAAGGGCCCACTACTAGAAAGCTAGGGTAAATAGCGATGGAGCCAACAACAATGGAGTATTGAATAGCGACGAAAACTCTATTTCAGTGACGGAATTTCCGTCGTTGTTTTAGAATTGGTGACGGAAATAATTATGTCGCTGAAAAGCATCTTTTCAGTATATCCCTTATCTTCCGTTGCTACTTTCAGAATTCTGTCGCTGATCAGCGACGGATATCGCCGTTGCTATACACACACTAAAATTTTCGGCGCTAAAAAGCATATTTTCTGAATATTCTATTTTCCGTCGCTAGATGTGAAAATTCCGTAGCAAATCAGTGACGGAAACTTCCGTAGCTAATCAATGTCGGAATGTACGTGGCTGTTTAGCTACAGAACTTCTGACGCTAATTAGCGACGCAATACTCCGTCACTGGATGAAAAATTCTGTCGCCGAAAAATATTTTGAAACCAAGCGAGCTTTGTATTTATAAAATATTGTAAACATTAATAACCCAAAAAATACTTCATATTATTTGAAAATGTAGGGAGTTATTTTGTTAAAACATAATTAAAATCATCTTTTTTAGATAACCAATATTCAAATTGTTTTAGAAGAAAATAAACTAAATTAAAAGGGAAATATTTTTAAATACAATTGACATCAAACACAAAAAATAAATAAATTACATCTTGAAATATTTTTAAGATAAGACTAAACATATCAATGTCTACATTTTGAGACTAAAATTTGTACAATATAACAAGATCTAAAAATAGTTACTACGAACGTAGCATGCAAATATATCGCATTTTATCATGCAATCAAAGCCTATAAATCTAATTACTTAACCAGTCGAATCAAACAATATTGAAACAAACCACGTACCAAGCGAACTGTATTTGGATTTAATTGTAGATCATTAATTAGTGTGGATTTCTATATTTCGTTTGATAATTAAGATTACATAAAGACTAAAGTTTTTATTTCACAATTTTTATCACGAGACGGAACCATAAGAATGAACCATGAGATCGAACCGTGAATTTGAACTGTGAAACTGCACAAGTCGAATTGTCGTGGTTTTGTTCCATTTAGTTCAAACTCTAGATCTGATTGGTTGAGATCGATTTGATATTTTACGAACATAGGGTGAGCAAACGGATTATGGTTTTCGTGTCTCGACCCGACCCGATCAACTAAAAGCCAATCAGATCAAATATTTTTACAAAATTTCGTTTAGCGGCTTACCCCAACCCGAACCCTAAACTTTAGGATTCAAGTTAGGGGTGTAAACGAATCGAATCGAATATCACCATATTCGATTCGTATTCGTATTCGTTTATTATTCGATTATTAAAATTGATTCATATTCGATTCAAAATTAAAATTTGAATTATTCTATTCGATTCGAGTATTCAATTGGATACTATTCGTATATTCGATTCAATTATTCGATTCGAGTATTCGGTTTTTTTAATATGAATTAATATGAATAAAGCATTTATAACATCAAATATTCATAACAAAAACGCCATAATATCCAAAACATTAAATATCTATAACAAAAACCGATGACTTCCATAAGATCAAATATCCATAAAAATCCACAATAATTATAAAATACATTAATAAATGTCAATTGTCAAATTCATAAAAAAACACTGGATAAAAATTTGACTAGCATCCGCCATCCAACCATCATGTTCGCAATATGATATGAATCGACTCTTCCTCATCCTAAATAAAAATAAAAAATCAATTAGATATCAATTATATTGTCATAATCATGAAAATAAGCAAATATCTCAAATGAATTTTAAAAAATGACACTAATACACTTAAACAACTAAGACAAGAGAAATAATAAAACACAAACATATTTGATAAGAGCCTCTCAAGTGGTAGGTAGTAGGCCAACATCAGCTTCAGATCAATTTCATCCAAATTAGACAATTTCTATACTGTTACTATAATACATCAAACAATAAGTAAGAAACACAAATTAATCCACGTCCAACTAGTCTCAAATTGAAAATACACACCTCAATTAGGCATTTTATCAGTAACATAGAGAGCACTATGAATAAATTGAATAAATTACCGTCAGTAACCTTGCCAAAGGAGGAGAACGCATACGTCAACGACTTCTCATTGACTGACCATGACAAACCTTTAGCCATATCAAACATCATTGTAAGAGCACCGACCGAATCATACACAGACATTGAATAGATATAACAAAAAACTTTTAGATATGAGAGAAAAAGATAGAACGAGACCTGCTACGAAGAGTTTATTGTTAGAAGTTGGAGATGGAATCGCCGGAGAAGAACAGAAACACCGCCAACTTGAAAGTCAAAGACAAGTGACAAGCTTTGCTTTGAATCTGGATAGAGAAATGAAGAAAGAATAGTTTATGGAGAGAAGACGATTGTGTAGAGGGAGAAAGAGAGTCGATGACGGTGGCGGTGGTGGTGGCGGCTCTCAGCAGTAAGAGGGGTAGAAGAGAGAGAAAAGTAGGGGGTGGGAGATGAAGATGGAAGATGTTATAGAGAGGGAGAGAGAGAAATAAAGGAAGGAGGCTTCCGAGTTAAGGATGGGAAACTAGGACTTCTTTCTTAGAAACAAATCATATATATATTTATTAAATATATTTTATTCGAATACTATTCGCGAATACTCAAATCGAATACCATCACGCTCGTATTCGTATTCGAATCCTTATCGAATAAAAAAATCGAATTAGAATATTTTCAAATACGAATACCGAATAAAAAAGATTCGATTTGTTTACAAGCCTACCCTAAACTACAAGAAAAACCACTTTTTGTTCCCCACCTTTAATGTTTGCGATTTGGCAGGGTTCTTTACTAGCCCTATAGAGATTTCTTAGCACATTTTTATTTTTAACCGTTCTAAACGTTTCAATGTATAACACGACTGAAACGTTAAAGTTCTATTTATAAATTTAGATAATACTCCTCCTGTTCCAAAATTATTGTCATGTTTACCTAACACGGATGAAGAAAAAACACTTTGGGGGGGGGGGAGAATAGACAACTATGCCAAATTGGATTTCACGATGAACAAATTAGATTCGATTTTTTGCATCGCAATGCAAAATTGATGCATGAACTAATACTTTTGCATGCGCGTGTTCGATTTATTAAGGGTATCGTAGTTTTTTCACCTCAAAAGTGTATTTTTAAGGTAAGAAAATGGTGAATTGGAGTAGGGGTGTGCGAAATTTTTTGCATCAAAATGGACCAGGACCAATACTTTGGATTGGTCTGGATCGAATTTTCACGAAGGAGAATCCACGGTTCGAAACCAAAATTGGACCGAACACCAATGTGTATTTATTATTATTTTATTATATATAATATAGTATTATATATAATATAATATTATATATATATATATATATATATATATATATATATATATATATATATATATATATATATATATATCCTATTTCGTTTGTACTATTTTGTTATTTTGTTTCCACCGGTTTGTTATGTTTATGAGTTTATGATTTCGACATTTTTAATTGTTGAATGTAATTTTATGGAAGGTTTTTTAATCTATTGATGAAGTTTAAATCTTTTAGATTTTATTATGTATTTATATTAAGCAAAAAAATAAATAACCATCGTATTGGTCATGGTTCTCGCGTCTTCAATTGGTTGAACCAATGTATTGGTTCTCAAACATATTGGGTTGGTCTGGTTCTATATTTTTGAAAATCTATTGGTATCTGTTTTCTCATTTTTTCTAAAAAAAGTGGATCGAACCGGATCAAACTCACCCCTAAATTGGAGCGGTTAAAAACTATTAAAAAGGGACTGACTCGAATTTTACGGAAAAAATAATTGACTTGATTGTTAATATTAATTTGATTTATATTTAAAAAAACATATTTATGTGGTTCACGTGACGATATCAATGTGATAGTAGACGTGAAAGAAGGGTGATGAAGATGCTTTTTTTATATATTAATTTAAATTAAATATAAGTAATAGTTTGCTAATTAGTTAATATTATTTGATTAAACTTTTAAAATATTTTAAATATTCTCAAAAATTGATTAATTGATTTTTTCATAACTAACTGGTACGGCTGTCGATTAGGTGGGTTAGGTCGGGTATGAGTTGAGTCGAAACGGGTAACGGGTTGAAATGAGTCGTGACCTGTTATAAACCAAATCAAAACGGGTCGGGTCGAAGTGGGTAATAAGTTGGGACAGGTCGACCCGTTTTGACCCACAGTTTCCCATAAAAAAACTTATATTTATATAGCAAAAACAATAATAACGGGTAGAAATGGGCAGCAGTTCGACCCGCATTAAATCGACCCAAATCGACCCGTTAATTTTTTTTTGGTCAAAATGGGTTACCCATTTCAACCAAAAAAAGGGTCAAATTGGGTCGGATAATTTTTAAATCGGGTTAGATGGATTACATTACTAGAAACATGACATTTACTGACGGAATATTACTGATGGAATTTGTAAATTACTAATGGAGGTCCACAGCAAATAAGCGGGTCATTAATTATTGACGAAATTTTCCGACAGCAATTACTGACGGAATTTTACAATCACTAACAGAAATCCGTCGACAAAATCACTATGAAATGATGCCATATTTAATGACGGAGTTTTCGTAGATAATTGTTTTTTTTCCGTCAATAATTAAACACAAAATATCTCCGTCGATAATTACGATCGGAAGTTTCCGTAGGTAATCACATTAAAAATAAAAAATAAAAAATAAAAAATAAGCTAAAGTTTTATTTTTTGCTAAAGGAGGGAGTTAAAAAATATCTGCCGCCCTTTATTTCATCTGTCAACAAACCCTCTCAAAAAAACGTCAATAAACCTCTCAAAAAACCCAGTCTCAAATTAACTCGGTCTCTCTTTCTTCCTCTTCGCAATAGCTCCCTCCGACTACCCTCCGACGCTCCCTCTCAAGGCCAACGGTCAGTTACGTCCCTGATTTCTTCTCAGTTTCTCAAACACTCGTTTTCCCCTCCCTCTCCCTTCACGGTCTCTCTCAAATCCATACTCTCAAACTCTCTCTTTTGTCTTCATCACTACAGCCACCGCCGATCCCTCTGCTTCAATTCCCTCCACGACGTCAGTCAGGTATGTGTCATTTCTCTTCAGTCTCAAACCCACATTTAAACCAATTTTTGTATATAATTTTCTGTTGTGTTTGCTATATATCATGAATCCATCATCCATATCTGTTGTGTTTGAGCACTTTTATGGTCAAACTCTTGTACAATTGATTGATTGTTATACTAGGAATTTCGATTAGTTAATTTTACAAGTTTTTTGGGGGCCGTATACCTTTCTCTTGCCATTTGTGTAGGATGCCATCACTTGAAACTGTGGACATGGTGATCGAGTATTTAAAGGTTTATCATTATTATTATATAGCTATTTTCAAGTGTATTAATAATTCTCTTTACGTTCCTAAATAATTCTTCTTGTAAGAAAAAAATATGGGTAAAATGATAAAAATGTTAGCCTAAAGAAATTTATAGAAATACTACAAATATTTTGGAAACAGACGAAAATGAAAATATAATAATAATTTAGGAATGAAGGGAGTTTATGATTGAAACAAAAAATATTCGAATGACTGAGCTCTTTTCTCGTTTCACGCCAAATTTAATTTATTTTTTTTAAGTTTTCCAAGGTAATTCAAACCCAATTGACCAAGACTAATCTTGAATATAAATATGCTGAGTTGTATTTGCATTATTGGTTTCTCAAGATTTTAAGTATATATAAATATGGTGGCATTATTGTTTCTCAAGATTTTAAGTATATGGTGGGTTAACGATTAAAGTGTAGTCTAGATATATGCTGGAGATTCTTTATGTTGCAAATTTTTAAAATATAAATATAAATATTAATCTACAAATTGAGAAAGTTGCATTGCTTTTAAAAAGTTGATGAGTAAAATGATTCTTCTTTTTCTATAGATTGCAGGTATACAATTTAGTAGAACTCAAAGTTCTAGGGGATGGTAACTATCAGGTTAGAACCTTTCTATACCTTCCAAGGGGAGTAACTTCCAGTTCACCTTATTATTTGAAGGCATCTATCAGCACAATCTAATGTGTATGCAAGTAGTCCATAGATAATTATGATTCTAGCAGTTCATATTTGTTTTACTTTTGACAATACAACTAGTTGAAACATGAATTTTAATTCTACTTTTTAGATCTTTAACAGTTTATTAGATTACTAATAATATTTAACAAGTAATATCCATAAACTTGGAAAATAGTTGCTATATATCCATGATTAAGTTACGATGTCGAGAAACACATGGTGGTGATGTATGCTTTCTACTAGTATTTTAAACCTTGGTCACAATTCACACGAACCAAATGAGCTCTCATGTTGTTACCTCCTCGCACCAATGAAATTCCTTATGACTCTCTTGATTCCAATTGCCACCACCAGCGAAATAGTGAACAATCACAAATACTGCATGAGTATGCTAGAAAGACGAGCCTGTTTCACGATGATACGTCTAAAATGATAGAAGACTGAGTCTTCCTCTAATGACAGTCCTTAGTATGACAAAGGCCAATTATAAACAAGGAAACCTGGTAAGGAGGTCAGACCTAAACCCTTACACCAGTTATACTTGAACTTTCTCAAAGATGTGCTACATCTTTAGTAGCTTTCAAAACTCTCATCTTCCTCTTGGGAGTAAAGGAAAACAGTTCATTCAGCCATAAATGAAGAGCATATCCTTGTGCAGTTGTGCCATTAGGTCCAAGCAGTTTGGTTGTAGGCTGCTGATTGATTGTACAGTGCTGCTGATCAATCGGTCTGTCTTATTAGCCTAAATGATCTATATTGGCAGGTCAGTAAATTAACATGGCTCTATGTGCTAACTTCGATGTTGATGTGGTGTCCACATATTCGGTCTTGCTTCATGTCTGAGGACAAGAAATTGTCTCATCCCATGTCAGTCGCCTGGATCTCACTATGCTTTAATTTCCAGTTCCACCAAGAAACTTTTAACTCAATTAACTGTGCTAAGTACCACTCATTGTGGATGGAGACTTAGGCCCTTTGTTCACTGTTGCATATCCGTTTGTCCGATTATACAAGTTTCAAGTTTTAACTGTTCACCTATTTGCATTGTTGAACTGAAACTACCCTCCTTTACTTCACAATCAATGATTGTAACCGATAAAATTTGGTATATTCTCTAAACCATAACTGTGCTATGCGAAAATAGATTTTTGTTATTAATGTGGTAATTTAACTTGAGATTGTTGGTTGCATAAATAGAAATTGATCGAAACAGTAAGATTATGGACCAGCAGTCACAATGTCTTGCTTATTTTATACAATGGTTCTTAATAAGAACAACTTCACTTTTGCTTTTTTTTGTTTTTTCCCATTTTGAGCTCTATCAGATCAGGTTTATCGTACACTGAACACCACAAATTTGTTAGAGAACAAGTTGTAAATCAGGTTGGTTTTATTTGTCGAGAAAGGAACAGGATTTTGGTTTTTTAGTAGTTAAAGTTCAACTGAGTGTTGTATCTTTCTAACTCCCTCGAATCTATTTTTCTTCCAACATTATCTATTGCCAGCTCAAATCACACTCAGATATATATATATATATATATATATATATATATATATATATATATATATATATATATATATATATATATATATATATATATATATGAATGATGATCTTTGTTTTCTTTTCTGCGCCAAGGATATGATCGGGGAATCTACTCAACTAGCCTCGGACGGTGAAATGGATAAGCACCACTGGCGAGGTGGCCACAAACCCCCTCCTGTGCGAATCGGAGTGATCAGCTCCCCCACCTTTCGGAGTGACGTTTGCTTATCCATTTCAGTGCAGATCCGGGCTAGTTGAGTAGATTCCGATCATATCCTTGGCGCTTGAAAACAACATCATCAAGTGGTTCCATTCTTAGGAATCGATCGAAACACCGAATACGTAACAATCAACTCAATCGGACTGAAATTTGCTTGACACCAATGAGCGGGAGAAGGAGTGACAATGGGCATTGGTCTGAGCTGTGGCGCTCAAGCGGGGTAGGAGGTGGAATGATCTGCTATCACTGAGCAAGCGGGCGAGGGGGACCAAGGGACGAGGAGGCCGAGGAGCTAAGAAAGAAAAGGAAAGAGCATTGACCACCAAAAAGTGATTAAGGGCAAGGGAGCGACCACGAGTAAGAAGAAGGCCGGCGTAGTCGGAGAAAGTTGATTTGCAGCGATCTGGGAGAAGAAGAAGCCAGGGTCTACAATTGTTGGTGTTGAGAACCCTCAAGATGTTGCCCGCAAAATTCAAGCCCAACAGATCCAAACACAAACCGCGGCGTTAATGCAAATCATGCTAAACAACCGCCATCAAGGCAATGGGTATGGTGAAATATCCATCCCGCCCTCATCAGTGGGCGTTCCTCTACAACCCGCGCACATTACCCCGCCCAGATGATTACAATAAGTGCTTCTCAAGGGAAAGCGTGCATTCGATCGAAGAACACTCGTTAGAAGGGGATCGAGAGGTGGAGAGATCGGACGGAATCTGATTGATGAGCAAATGGCTAGGAACTTTGTCGTATGACAACCTACACATAGCCAGGGTCAGTGTCAAGAAGAGGTTGGTTTCCCAGAGGAGAACCCGTGAAAGGAGTCAGGAAGGAGATTCAGGCCCCCATCCTCACCATGCTGGAGGATCGTGCATACTGGTCAAGCGGCCTCGGGCATCTAAATCCCTCATCACTCTTGCCCCGCCCACTTGAGGCGCTGAATTTCCACGGCCAGCAACCTTTAGTAGACAAACATGGGGAGAGTGAGTTACTAGATTTGAAGAAGAGAGTAGATGCAATGGAAAAGGAGAAAACAGATAAAGCGGGCATCCACACGTCCATTCTGCGGTGGATCGGGAATGCCCTCCCAATCCAAAACTTATTTACCCAACTTTTCGAGTATGAGGGCCTTACTAATGCTCGCGACCATGCATCGGATGTTGAGATGGCGGCGGCATTGTTGACGAGGACGAGGCAATACTATGTAAGGTGTTTGTGGGATCGCTTCTGAGGGGCGAAAACATCTTGGTTTAGAAATTTACGAGGATCGATCGGCGGGATGGTCGCAATTGCGGAGGCATTTGTCGGAGAGTTTGGAGCTGCGGGCACATTACCAAAGTCAAGGGGTGAGCTAAGCAATGTGAAAGCGTAAACAAGGGAGAGTCTACAATCGCCTACTTGGAAAGATTCCGGCAGTGCTAGTATGCATTCGAGCATTTCGATAAGGAGGTGATCACATGCTTTGAAGTGGGTGGCACTGGGAACTTGAAAATCAATTCGGGCTAGGGCTCCCACGAATCGGCCGACTTGTTCAAAAGAGCCCAAGACATAGGCAATGCGAGCCACCCGAGAAAAAGGAAGGCGAAAAGGAATGGAAAGCGGAGATGGCAATAAAGGAGGAGATAGAAACAATGACCGCCGGGGCAGCAATAGAGGTGACAAAGGATACGGGCCGAGGCTATGACCAAGGATACTGGGGCCGAGGCTATGACCACGGATACCGGTAAGGTAGGCTATGAGAACAACTATCACCTGGGAAATGGAGCCTATCGAACCTTGGCCGGGTTGTTTGGCCAAGAGCTGGGCGGGAAGAATTTACCCCTCTTAACACACCAATTGCGGCCATTATGAGAATTGAAAACATGCCGGCACCACGACCAATGAACCCATTACCGACACCTAAGGAATCCAAACAAGTACTGCGAATATCACAGGGAAATCGGGCATAGGACCGACGAGTGCATTCAACTGAAAAAAGCGATACAAAGACTGGTGGACCAAGGAGTTTTCAACAAATACAAAGCGAGGCCAGCCCGGCCCGCAAGAAACAACCCCCCACAACAACCCCGACAAGAGGACATCCCGTCATAAGAGTATCAGGAGGAATTTTCAAGCACTAATCAGCTGAAAAGCCAAATATTCAGCCTGACCCAAGTTCCTTTTGTACCACCCAAACCTGGAGACGAGAATGAGTTTATCGGTTTTACCCTGTCCGGAGTTAGCACCAACTCCTTTCAGCGGAACAACCGCTAGTCATTGCGGCCTTGATGATAGCAACAAAAAACATAACGTGAAAAGGATTTTGGTCGACACAGGGAGCTAGTAGGGACATCTTGTATTATTCATGCTTTAAGGCTATGGGATTATCTGATGCTCACTTAACTCCATATGGCGGGCAACTGGAGGGATTTTCTAATCATAAGGTTAACGTGAAGGGCACACTTAAGGTAATGGTCACGTTGGGGGAGGACGACAAGATGCGGACCGAGGCGGTCACCTTTATGGTAATGGATTTGCATTCTCATTACAATGCAATCTTGGGACAACCAGCAATGGTTGCTTTCCAAATGGTGGCCTCCATACCACACCAGCGGGTAAAATTTATAACAAAGAAGGGGATCGCTTGCGTTAAAAGTGAACCACGGGCGATGCTGGAGCATGTCAAAGAAACGCACAAGTTGAAGCAGAAGCTAACAATGGAGGATAGTGAGAATAGGTGGACCATGACCAAGAAGCCTGCTACAGCGCCGGGACAGATGATAGTCCGTAATTGAGCCGCTCCTAATAGATACTTGACATGGAACAGGCTTGGGGATCCTGTGGACATCATAGGAAGTAAGAAAGAGGAGAGGGCGAGGTTGAAAAGGAAAAGGGAAGAGGCCCAGAAAACCATAGAGATTGAAACAATGCAAACAAGGGAGGAGCCAGACCTAAAGCCATGCGAGGAATTGGATGAGGTGGTGATCAATCCTTTATTCCCCGAAGCAAGCCGTCAAGATTGGAAGACAGCGGTTGCAAGGAAGTGACAGGGAGGAGTTGATAGAATTTTTGAAAGCAAGCTTAGACATATTTGCTTGGCGGGTTGAAGACATGAAGGGTATAAGCACGAAGTGGCGGAGCATCATTTGAATGTCAACCCTAATTTGCACCGATACAACAGAGGGCAAGGGCATTTGGGGCGAGAAAAAAGGCGCCATCAAAGAAGAAGTGAAAAGGCTGCTTAAAGCAAAAATAATTAAAGAGGTTTACTATCCATCATGGCTAGCCAATGTGGTCATGGTGTTGAAGGCAAACATGAAATGGCGGATGTGTGTTGATTTTACAGACCTGAACAAGGCATGCCCAAAAGCGCTACCCTTGCCCAGAATTGATAAGTTGGTGGATTCCATTCTTGAGCATGAAGTGATGAGTTTTATTGATGCCTATTCGGGTACCACCAGGATAAGGATGGCCTAGCGGATCGACCATTGGCCGCTTTCGGGCGGAGGTGGAACTTCGCTATGTCATGATGCCTTTTGGGTTGAAAAACGCTGGTGCTACGTATCAAAGGATGGTGAACAAAGTGTTCGGAGACCAAATCGGGCGGAATGTTGAAGCTTATATAGATGACATGGTAATCAAGACAAAACGGGGAAAGCACACCGACGACTGGCCGAAACTTTTGACAATAGAAAGAATCAAATGGCGAATCAAGCAAGTGCGCATTTAGATAACGGGCAAATTCTTGGGGTTTATGGTGAGTCGAAGGGGAATTGAGGCCAACCAGAAAAATTCAAGCCTTAAGAGATGAAGGCTCAATATGCATCAGCAGGTCTGACAAGCCGAATGGCCGCGTGGTGGCCCTGGGTAGATTCATGTCGAGGTCCGCCGAGAAATGTCTACCATTTTGCAAAGTGTTGAAGGGGAACAATACCTTTGAATGGACGGAGGAATGTCAGCACGCCTTTGAGCGACTTAAGGAATATTTGGGCCGTCCACCACTGCTTGTAAGCCCCAAAATAGGAGAAATGTTATATTTGTACTTGGGCGCCACTGACTTGGCAGTGGCCGCCGTCTTAATCAAAGAAGAGGGCAATGTTCAAAAACCCGTTTATTATGTATCCAAAGCACTTAGCGATGTAGAAACCAGATATTTTAATGCAGAAAAGTTGGCCTACTACATTTGTTATTTCGCCAGAAATGGCGAGGGCATATTTCTTATCACATGAAATCATTGTATATCTTGATGCACCGCTTAGGAAAATATTGCACAATCGTAATGTTACGCGGTTGTTAAAGCGGTCGATTGAGCTCACGGAGTTCGATATAACACACCAGCAAAGCGATAAAGCCGCATAGCGCTGTTGATTTCTGGTGGAGTGTACATTTACCAGACAGGGATCGCCCAAACAAAGCCAAGAACAAAGAGCCTATAGCGGGCACATCAATGAACAAGTCAAAATTCGACCTGAGCAATGTTGGTCGCTTTATGTAGATGGGTCTTCATCGCAAGAAAGCAGTGGTGCAGGAATATTTTTGATGGCACCTGAGGACGAACACCAATTCGAAAAGGCCTTGCGGTTTAAATTTAAAGCTTCAAATAATCGAAGCGAGTATGAGGCCCTTATAGCCAGGAATGGAATTGTGTATTGACATGGGAATTAAACACTTGGGCGCACACGGTGATTCTCGGCTTCGTGGTCAACCAAGTAAGCGGGGAATCTGAGTCAACAACCCGACCTTGGTGCAATCTTGCGAACTAGTGAAGAGGCTAGCCGAAAAATTTGTTTATTAGGCAGCAAAGATTGGAAGGGATGACAACACACGGATTACCTATCGAAATTGGCGTCGGATGTAGAGGCCACCAGAGCCGAGGTTAGTCGAGGTTAGGAGGTACCGCTATTTGCCGACCCAGTAATGGAGATAGTAGAAGAAGAAAAAAGTTGGATTCTGAGATTTGAAAGAGTACATCGAGGAGGGAAGATTGCGGAGAATAAGCAAGAGGCCGAGAATTCAATGTCGGCGGCAGGATACATCATGTTAAATGGAATTTTGTACAAGAGATCTTTTGGCAAGCCGATGAGGTGTGTTGGGCGGATATGTCACAAGGTGTGCTCGAAGAAGTCGAGGCGTATGTGGTGGACACCAGGAAGCAGATCGTTAGCGAGAAAAATAAAATTTCTTGGGTATTATTGGCCAAGTTTGAAGAGGATCGAGAAAAATATGTCAAAAAGTCACGAGACACATCGAAGTCGCGGACATTCAGGCTACTGCGGTCGGCGGACTTGTTCTTTGCGGCCGCCGACAAATGGGGAATTGACCTAATCGGGCCTTTCCCAAGGCAGAGAGGATGCCAATATGCAATTGTAGATCGACTACTTCACCAAATGGGTAGAGGCGAGGCAGCGGCAAGCATCACGGAGGCAAAGCGATTAAGTTTGTCAGAAGCGGTTGGTGTCGATTGACTGCCGCGAGTTATTATATCGGATAGGGGAACACAATTTTCAGATAAATTTCTTGAAGCTTCTTGGGACCATGAAAATCGACCACGTCGATCTTGTCTCGCACGAGGAGCAGGCGGGCGAGGCAGGAGCAACCAGATACTTACGACGCGAAGAAAAATTTGGAGAAGCCGGCAGATGGGTGGACGAGCTGCAGATTGCTTCCTCTGTGTGTTCGAACCACAAAGGTCCGATCGGGCGAAACTCCTCTTTTTACATATGGCTCGTAAGAATGGCTCTGCTGAGGTCGCCGCCTTCCCCACGGGTATCTTTTTTCCGTGAGTCTCGCCAATGAGGAGGCTCGCATTAATGAATTGATTATGTCGAGGAAAGACGACACAGCAAGCTTGCAGATGGAGAATTATAAAAAGAGGGCCAAAGCCCACCACGACAAAGAGAGTGAGACCACGCACGCTTGCCGCTTAAGTGATTGGGTGCCGAAAAATAGAAGCAACCGTAGACAACATGCTCAGGAAACCGTCACCAAACCGGAAGTAGCACAGC
>CM028381.1:55748712-55793085 GCA_013146195.2 Codonopsis lanceolata
TACCTAAGACCCTTCACCTGTAGAGAGACCTCTACCGATACCGATAACAACTCATCTCGTTGACCTCGAACCCATCTCTTTTTTTACCCAAGCACCTTTACAGATCTCTCATCCTTCTTGTTCACCGTAAAATGAAAGTTTTGAAGACTCTATTTCTTCTCGAACCATTTTGGTGAATCTCCTTCTCAACCAACCTGCATTCTTAAGGGAAGAATCCACCAAGTGATCTTCCTCCAACTTAGTTGAAGCAAGAGATCATCCCATTTTCAAATCATTGGTGATCTCAACTCAGAGTTCAGACGAGAAATAAGGTTCGAGAAGAAACTTTGTTTGCTTATGCATTTGTATCGAACTCGAACCAAAGAAGATTGATGAAGCTATCGAAGATCATAACCGGATTGAAGCTATGCAAGAAGAGCTGAACCGCTTTGAAAGATGTAGGTGTGGAGCTTAGTTCAAAGACCGAACGATCATCCAACATCGGCACCAAGTGGGTATTCGAAATAAAAGAGATGAAGATGGAAATGTCACCGTAAACAAAGCTAGATTGGTTGCTCGTGGCTACCGACAGAAGAAGGAATTGACTTGATGAAACTTTTGCTCCTCGTTGCTAGACTAGAAGCAATCGTAATCTTTCTAGCTTATGCCTCGCTCATGGACTTCAAAGTGTATCGATGGATGTTAAGAGTGCCTTTCGAATGGTGATCTTCAAGAAACCGTATACGTGGAATGCCTCCAGATTTGTCATCTCGCATTAACCGACCACGCCTACCGACTCAAGAAAGCTTCTATTGCCCGAAGCAAGCTCCTAGAGCTTGGTATGAAACTCTATCCAAGTTCTTAATTGAACAAGGATTCGTGAGAGGAAGAATCGACACTACTTTATTCATCCTCAAGCAAAGGCCATTCTCTCTCGGTACAAATCTATGTGGATCTACATCATCTTTGGATCAACTAACCAAAGCCTCGTGTAAAAGATTCGAGAAGCCGATGCAAAGCAAGTTCGAGATGAGCATGATGGGTGAACTTACCTATTTTCTAGACCGCAGATACAACAGACTTCGATTTAATCTTCATCACCAAACCAAATATGCAAAGGAACTAATCAAGAAGTTGGTCTTGATTCACCAAAGGATTTGAAACTCCAATGTTCACCGACGCCATCTTGACAAAGATGAAAAGGGAAAGCAAGAGAACATGACCAAGTACCGAGGAATAATAGGTTCACTTCTTTACCTTACCGCTAGTAGACCGACATTATGTTTGCTGTTTGTGTTTGTGCTAGATTTCAGTGCAGATCCAAAGGAGTCACATTTGCTTGCCGCCAAACGATCATCGATATGTTTCAAAAACAACAAATCTAGGCATCTCGGTATTCAAAATCCAACAACTTCAATCTAGTTGGATACTCAGATGCAGATTATGCAAAGCCTGCAAAGTGAGCAGAAGAAGCACCACCCGGGACTTGTCAATTTCTTGGAAACAGATTTGTCTCATGGTCTTGCAAGAAACAAGGATCGTGGCAAACTCAACCACGTAAGCAGTAATATATTGTCAACAAAGCGTGCAGTTTGCTCTCAACCGCTATGGATGAAGCAACAACTAGTGGACTACAACATCAAGACCTAAAACCGCCCAATCATGTGTGACAACACATCGCCTATCTCAGCCTCCAAAATCCAGTGATGCATTCAAAGACAAAGCACATTGATATTCGTTATCATTTTCTCAAAGATCATGTGGAAAAGGTAACATCGATGCGGAATATGTTCCAACCGAGCATCAATTAGCGGAACATTCTCACAAAACCACTTGGATGCCACCGGGTTTGCTTATTTAAGGAGAAATCTTGGTATGATTGATCCTACTCTTTGCTTAATTTTAAAATTTTGTTAATGTTTCTTTCATACAGGTAGACCCAGTATTAGACTAATCGGAAGGCGTAAGTTCTCCTTTACCTGGAAGACCTAAAGGTTAGTACTCTTACTTAGTCTATTTTTGCTAAAGAGGTTTCTAAAGCAATAGGGTCAAGGACAAAATTTGGTACTTAAGAAAATATCTTAAGTTCCCGCTTTTCAAAGCGATTTGGTATTTTCTCGCCTTTAAATAGTCCTTACCGTCTTAAGTTCCAAACTTTACGAAACCCTCCGAACTTAAATCTTTTCTCTCTCTCTCTCAGTAACTACTTTCTCGCAAATTCAAGTTCAAACTTTACGTTTCTTCTCTCTCTCTCTACGGTAATGACTTTACGCTTCTCTCTACTCTACTATTCAAGTTCTTCTTCTTGTTTTTCTTTCATCTATGTCAAACTTGTGCATTTCATTATCAACCTAAAATCCTTTTGGAATTGTTTTTCTTCAAGCGGCATTTCATTATCAACCTAAAATCATTTCGAGTTTTTGAATTCAACGGTCATTGTTTTTCTTACAAACTTGAATACTACAAATCGTTTTTGTTTATTCGCCATTGTTTTTCTTACAAACTTGAATACTAACGATCGTTTTGTTTTTCATTGTTCATTTATTTATGCATTTCTCGAAAAGTGTGGTTTCTCTAAACTTTGTTTTATTTCTAGGTTTCAAGTTTTTGCTTGAAAATTTCAATTTATTTTGAAAACTTCAAAATGAAATTCCTACTTGTTTAGATGTCTAGATGAAACCCAATTTTACTTTGAACTTCTTCAAGAACAAATGATGGGAAACCTTCCCGGAGGATATAAACCCAGATATCCATCTATCCCGCCTCTCATGACATTATTGTCGCTTTGGACCCAAAGCTATACATTAGGGCATGTGCATTGACCTTTGTCAATCAACTCTATAGTTGCGTCAAAGCTTGCGAGGATATGGGCGCCTCGGGATTACGCCCTCTTACGCCTCAACGACAAAAACTACAGATCTTCCTCGCGTAAGAATTTTATCAACGAATGGAGCTCATGAACGGTGCTCTTCGTGCTTCTTCGTGGGTGGATTCGAGGCCGTCCCATCTCTCACCGCTAAATCTATTTCCACCATCATTGGCGTGCATTACGGAGGAGCTCTTTCAAAGAACCATGGCCGAGGCTTTACATGCAGGGAAGCCATGAGGGGAGTAGACACTCTCAGGGAGCCACAAGGAAGATGCTCGAAATTTGTTCCCTCTGGACGTCTATTGCACCAGCCACCTTCTAGACAAGGGGCTCCTATTCAAGAGTGGAGCACATGACATGTTCTATGGCCAACAGATCAACCCGACCGGTCTTTGTATTTCTACGGCGTCTCAACTGGGCTCATCATTTTCGACGAGCTAAAGCAAGGTGGAGAAAGCTAAGAACAACCCCACTTGCAAACGCCCCTTCATCAGCCGATCAATGCCCTTTTGAGGGATGATGCAAACATCAACTCTTCTTTGAAAGAAGATGAGTTGTATACGCGTGGCCAAGGAGAAGCAACTCACGCCTCGTTTTTCAAGAATACATCGAATACGAGAACAAGCGCCGATGCGAAAGGTCTCCGCCGGCCTCTCTCTTGAAAAGGTGGCCAAGCTCGCACCTATCTTGGTCACCCGCTTCAATATGGAAGCACATGTAGCGGCAAGCGGGACCTTCAAAAGGCCTCGCTAAATTTGACGATCAAGTGGCCACGACCTCCATCTAAAAGCCAAAGGTCTGGCCGATGAGGCGTAGCCGCTAAGGTCCAAAATAGCCGAGGCAAAGCCAAGAAGACAAGGCCGAAGTGGCACCTCCAACCGAAGAGGAGCAGCCAAATGGATCGAAAGGAGATGAAGGAAGGAAGAAGAAGGCACCAGGCCAATCCAGTCATTCCTCTCCTCCATCTACCCAAGCTAAACCACCTTCACCAACTCCTGCACCCACTCCCAAACCAAAACGAAGGAAACTTCGTAAAACCTTTGAAGACCAGCCCATCCAGCCCTCCAACCTCTACCGATGAAGCGGTGAGTCTCTATTCGGCCGAGGGAAAAGGAGAGCTACCCAACCCCTACCGCCACCAACCAACTACCTATACCGACGCCCAACACTCAAGTCAACCCTTCAACTATACCTTCACCGAAACCCAACCAACTACCGACGCCCAAACCTTACATCAACCCTTCATCTATTCTCTCACGAGTCATCTACTGGAGGAATTCACCACTCCTCGGAGGAGTCTATCCCTCGGAGGAGCCTCAAAATCGGGAGGAGCCAGCCCAACCCCAACTCCTCCTCCTCCCTCTCCCTTTAACTACTCACCCGACCCATCCACACCTTCCTCACCACCCCAAACCCAACCAACTTCTTCAACCACACCACAGCCTTTAGACCCTGCTGCTGCCAAGTTCCTCTTCGAACTTTCGTCAGTAGCAGATCTATTCACCCCTTCTCATCAACCTCCTCAACCTTCTCAACCTCCCTCAACCTTCCCTTCAAAACCAAAATCCCTCTTCTACCATGCCCCTTCTTTACGGTTCTCTACCGAACCCATTCCCCAATCCTCCCATATCGGTGAAAATTCGACACGATATGGGCTGATTCCCCACCAACTCCACCTCCACCCTCCCCTATAACCATATCCTCTTCCACCAAAACCATACCAACCCAAGACTCATCCTCTTACGCCTCCGAACTCCCCATATCCAACGGACCCATCGGGCTGCGGACTACGCCTCTGCCGACACCATTCACATTGGCCAAGCATCTACTTCCCATCTGACCAATGCTGAAGTTTTGTCGGCTAGATGCCATCTACCGGCTAGGCGAACTCACAAGCATATCTACGCTATGAAGTAGCCACCGCGCAAGGCCAACGACCGGACGCCACTACTCTTCGACAATTTCAAGAGGATATGCGGACTCGTTTTGGACAGATGCGGCACGACTTCACCGATGTCAAGATCAACATCGAAGCTCAACGAGATGAAGGTTGCCGTATCATAGGCTCCATTTTCTACGAGTTATTCCACGCCATCTCTCTCCATCTCACCACGGTCGTACTCTATTATGGAACTCAACAACCTCGCTCGCAACTCGCTCATGATATTATGAATGCCAACCGTGATCGTGATCGGCCATCACGGAGGAGAAGCAAATGAGATCTATCAACGAGAATCTTTGATGGAAGAGAACTGTCTTCGTGAAAAGCGGACTACCGTTCTCGTTCCACGGACCTCCGATTGATGCGGATGACGAATATCAACGAAGAATGGAAGAGCTAGAGCGAGAAAGAAGAGAAAGAGGGCAGACAAAGGCAAAGGGAAAAGACCTTGGTAGCTTATGTATCTTTTCTCCTTTCCTTTGTATTTATCTTATTTTTTGAAAACTCTTGAATGTAAACATCTTGTTTATAAATAGATGATTACTTGTTTCAAAAATTACATTGTTTAAATTCTTGTCGCTTTATTGTTTATCTTAATTAGAATTTAAACATTCGGTTTAAATTTATTTAAAGCTAACGCTAATCTGTGTGTTCTTTGACTCTCTTATTCTTGTATGCACTTAGTTTAGTCCCTTGCATTTGAGGTGTTATTACGTTTCAATAGAGGCATGTCTACCGACTACTTAATATATAAAATTTCTAAGACATGCTATTATCTATTAAATAGTTTGTTTTAAAACACTCATTTGTAGTAATGATGACGGATATAAATAGGAGGAGATTGTTGATTCTTGTTAAATTTATATCGATCGGTACATTACATTAGTTTTATACTTGATGGCTAATCGGGCGTATCGATTAGCGTGGCAACTGTGTATAGAACTTTGCCTTGTATAGTTTTTGTAGGACTTTTTCGGGTTCGGCGGAAGACCCTTTCTCGGCTTCAAGGGAAGACTTCAAAGCTTAAGATCGGTAGACCTCGTGTCCAAGTGATGCGCTTCTACGTGTCCTCTCAGAAAGCTAGGCTGGATTAATTCAAACTTATTTCCATATATTATTTGAATTAATCCAAGTCATTCCACGACATGTCAAGCCGCCGAAAGCAACTTTCAGCAGCAGGGAATACTTTTCTGAGCGATGAGCGAAAAAGCGGTGTCCCTACTTTACGCTTCATCTCTCGGATCGACACCAAATCGCCCACCTTTTGAAGATCTCGAAATGATTATACGCTCTAGATAAGCTGGGAAGGCGAAAATCCTTGACGACGACCCCATGCATTTAATGCATTTATGAATAAATTTGTTGAAGTCTTCGTCTTCTCCAACGGATCTTTGGAAGTGCATCTGCTTTAAATACTGCCATTGAAGACTGGAACAGAAGACAACTGTACAGAATCAATCGAACACTTAAAGAATTGCTCAGAATCTACACAACTCCAAGTCTTTCAGTTCAGTGCATTCAATAGATCCTTAACAGATCTAGAAGTCCTCGTCAACAACAAGAAGCTGCTCATCAACATTTATTGCATTATTCTTCTTGTTGTTAACTTCCATTAAACTATACTTCTACACGAATTAAATATCTTGTATTTACAGATATTTAATTCCCTAGACCCAAACACAAGTCAATATTTTGTACACGATCCATTAGGGATATTCTTTGTAATTGATCTAAGTGGAAAACATAGTGCACAATTTAAATCCAAGGTTGACTGCCTTGGTGGTGGACGTAGCACTCATTATAGTGCGAACCATCCCCAAAATACTTGTGTTATTTCCTACTGTTTGTCTATTATTTGAACTGCTTACTTTCATTGTTTATTTTATCCATTTCAGCAGAACTTAAGTAATCTGTAAAAGGTCTACCGGTAGTCCTTATCGGCAAACCTGGAACAATTTTCTTGAAGGTCTTCCGCTACTTGATTCTTTTCATAGATTGCAAGTAACTTTCAAGGAACTTACTTAAAAGTTTTTTAAAGTGTTAATAAGCTATTCAACCCCCCCCCCCTTCTAGCTTATTATTGTGCTCATTGAGACCCACAAATCCCCATCCAGGCTATAAATAGAGCTTCGGGGTTCGCCTTTAGAAGAGGAATTCATCCGCAAAACTCTCCACGTTCTAGTTACACTGAAGAAATAGAGAGCAAAGTGAGATAGTGAGTGATCTCCCCAAAGCCTCGAAACCCTGCCAAACCTCCTCCAAACACAAAACCAACCGGTCAAAGTGAGCCTTAGCCCCCCAGCTAGGTATCCACCCTATTTCCCCGGTCCAAAATCGTGGAAAGAACAGTTGCTCTGCCCGATTTAAAAGGCCAAATCAGCCAGAAATAAGCCTTTATTCAGCCCGATTTCCACCTCCCTCAAGCCAACAAACAACCAAACACAAGCAGTCACTCTGCCCGAATCCCCACAACATTTCACAACACAAAAAAAAAAGACTCCCTCTCCCTGAAGGACAGAGCGAGCACACCCTAGGCCGTTAGTAGGTAAGTTTTAAGTTTTTATTTGTAAAAGTGTTATTTTCAATCCGGCCCAATGTAGATATATAAGCGATTGTGCTGCCCGGATTTAGTTAGAAAATAACACTAAAAGAGCCATTATTATGGCCAAATATTTTCAAGTATATCTGTAATTATTTGTAAAAGAGACAGTTGCGAGTTTATAAATAATGTAGACAATGGATGTATTTGTAGGCAGTTAATGCTTTATTTATCTGTTAAATAAATATAACAAAATGCATACTTTAGCCAAAAACTGTTTTGAGACCGAAAGGGCGAGTTGGGTGCCTAGCACCTTCCCAACTCGTAACTAAGCCTCCGGACCCGTTTTTATTATCTCTGGTTTTCTTTTTTTGGTTTTGCTTTATTTCTTCCTCAAAATAAAGATGGCGACTCTAAAACATTTTGAATCCAGTGGGGCCTCGCAACATCTTTCCTTGCACTTTTCCGTTTTCCCCTAAAAAAGGGAGAATGAGAATGGAAAGGTGATGTATTCCTATATCCTGGTATCCCCTAAACAAGGGATAACTTGATGTAGAAAACCCAAAGCTCCCATATTGGATCAAAAATCTACTAAAGGCAACCGAGTTGTATTCAACACGCTACTCTGACAGCACTCCTCTTGCACTTTTAATTCCGCCGTCCCCTAGGGAGGCTGGAATGAGAGCAGTGGATGTCCCGCATCCGCACGTACGCGCACCCCTATCCAAGGACACGCGGGGCGCGGGCGCACCGTCCCGGGAACCCACATGGGCACACTGGAGTAATATATATATATATATATATATATATATATATATATATATATTAGTTCTAAACTTGGCTGGTTTATTGCTTTGGTTTGTTTTTAGTTCTAAACTTGACTGGTTTATTGCTTTGGGGTTGTTGAGAATTGAGATTAATGATAGGTTTGTATATTTTTGTTCATTTTACAAATATAGCCAAGTGTTTGATAAAATGACAAATATAAAAAAAAAGTAAATTGGTAGTCAATGTGTTTGATCTTTGATGTAAATTATCAAAAAAATGGTAATTATGCCTTAATTATAGGCCTCGCCTAAGCCCCGACTAGTCCCCTAGGCACTAGGCGTTAGTGTGCCGCCTAGCGGTCACCTAACAATTTTTAGAACCTTGGCAAAAACTGTAAAAATAGTTCTGATGCCTAGCATTGACATCAGCATTATTGGGGTTTTTTTTTGTTTTGAAAAAACTGTGAAAACAGTTCTGATGCCTAGCATTGACATTAGCATTATTGGATTTTTTTTGTCTTCAAAAAACTGTGAAAACAGTCCTGATGCCTAGCATTGATATCAACAATATTGGATTTTTTTTGTCTTGAAAAAACTGTTAACAGTTCTGATGCCTAGCATTGACATCAGGATTATTGAATTTGTCTTCATTAATGACATTTTTGTCATTTGACAACCAACTTGTAATATATGAAATGTCCAAAAAAATTGATGAATTTAGATAAAAACATGTTTATAAAATTGTACCCACATGAAATTTACCCAATCCTAATTTAAACCCAGCCCACAAACTTTATTGACTAACAATTTAAAAAAAAAAAGATATGGCAACCAATGCTCAATATACTTCATTATTAATTATTAAATCATTAAGTAAACGAGTTTTTAATTCATGAAATAAGAAACTATAATAGATCTGTACTGAGTTGAAAGGTTTTTCAGTTAAGACGAAGGCAGAGAAGAAGGAAGAAGAAGAAGACTTACGACGGAGGAGATTAAACAAGAAGGTGGAGGATGTAAACATGTTCTTTATGCTTTTATACTGCGATTCATAAATTTTATTACATTATTTTTGTACCGCGATTCAAAAGTTTAATTTCCTAATCTATTTTTGCACCGCGATTCATAAATTTCATTGTATTAATTTTTGCACTACAGTTTAAAGTTTAATTTGCTTGTCACTTTTTGTACCGTGATTCATAAATTTTAATTGTACCGCGGTGTAAAAATAATGACATCCGTAACGCGCATATAGTTCATTAAGGGTATCGTAGTCATTTTGCCATCAAAAGTGACTTTTTCCGGTTGAAAATAAAAAGTGTGTACTGTAGCGATTAAACACTTTAAAAAGTAGACGGGCCACAATTTTTCCAAAATGGTAAGTATCTCGTTCGCAATAATTTTTAGGTGATAACCGAACCGGTACCATGCTGTGGAATTATATAACTGCAAAAGTTCATAATTATTTTGTTAAACCGTTACAGTACACTTTTTGGGGAAAACAACGAAAATAGCCTTAATGAAGGAGAGGTACACACACAAAGCCACTATCCCAATTTATGCATTAGTAAAAAAATTTGTTGGCAAATTTTTTTGGGTGTTGGTCGAAATTTTTGTGTGTCGTTAAGCAAAAGTCACTGCCCAAAATTTGGGCGTCGCTCAAAATTTTGGGTGTCGTTCAAAAATTTTGGGGCTACGATCAAAATTGAGGCATAATTGGAAGAAATGATGCCTAAGTAATAACACCGAGGCATGATTGGGCGTTGTTCATTTTTGTGGGCTCAAAACATTGGGTATCGTTGCCTCCAATTTGGGTGTCGTTGCCATGACCAACACACCCACTTCATATGCAACACAAACATAATAGACGAAATAAATGAAAAGGTGACTAATAAGCTCAAAAACAACGACATGTTTTATATTCACTGAAGTTTTCATGATAATGATTGTACTCTTCATATACAATGCCACCATAGTTGCATGTCGTGCGTCGTTGCATCCAATTTGAGTGTCTTTATCTCCAATTTGGGCGTCGTTACCTCTAATTTGGGCGTCGTTGCCCAAATCATAGGCAACGACACCCAAATTATAGGCAACGACGCCCATATTATAGGAAACGACTCCCACATCGTAGTCTTCAATAATCACATCATAGTCTTCGCCGATCTCTTCCACTGCCATCGAGCAAGATTGTACGTATTGTAGTAAAAAATGGTGTCAAAAATTGTTTTTATCATGTCCAGAGATGTCAATCCAGGCTACCTTGCAAAGCTAGTTTCAAATTTCTGAACTTCCCATGTTGAACAAGTTTGAGTTTGTTTATGTTTTGAGGAGTAGTTTGGATCGTTGTGATCATGGGAGATTCGTGAGGTATATTGTAAAAAATCAATAAATAGACTCGGGATATAAGAAAGAGTAGAGCCAGTAGTTCACAAAGCTCATTATCGAAGATGATGATGATGATGACTATGATAGGGAGAGGTAGCATGGGTATTTTAGGAAGAAAAACACAAAACAATACTTTTGCGGTAATGAAAAAAATTGAGTACTGGAGAGGTTATAATTTCATAAAATGGGACCGGTGCGCAATTATTCCATAATTTTTTTACTAAAATGGCTTCTACATACGCACGGGTACAAAATAAAATCTTTAAGCCCTTCATTCTACTCAAAAAGTGCATGTTTGAAATATTGATAATTAAGTGATATATAACTAATGTTAGCAATCCGGGCACGTGACCCGATTCAATGTATCCGCTCACATGGGCCAAAGAGTCATACTTATAATACTACTAGATCTTCATGCTCATGCCTATGACACGATGCCAATATATCTGATTTCGTCAATTGATATGACAGTGTGTAAATAGAATGTGTGATTTAAAAAAAAATTACAGTTGAAGGGTACATTGCTTCAAGTGATAGTTGAGGGATTGATGTTTTATAAGAGGTGATTGTTCAGAAGATTAATCGCAGGGTGTGACTTTGCAATGTAAAAATAAAACATAGGGAGAAGAAGAAAGGGTGGCTGCTCATAATATTAATTGTAGGGGGTGACTTGTAATAGGGAAAGAAAAAATAGAGAGTTAAAAATGGATAACTACTCATACATGTGAATGCGAGGGCGAATCTCAACCGTTAAATTTTTTAAGATAATTTAATCTCAACCTCTGAATAGCCCTAGTCAATTACCTAGCTATTTTATAATATAGACTAGATTCTGAGCCCGTGCCTATGGCACGGCGCCAGTTTGGGAATTGATCGATATATGGAGCAGACAATGTTGTAATAGATTAATATTTATTTAGAATTTTGTAGGAGTTGAATATATGTACACTACACAACTAAAATGGGAGAAAACCCAAATACCTAACAAAATAAAACATTTTACTTGGGCATTTAATTTAATTTATAAAAAAATAGACATGTAAAAAGAACATTTTATTATTTTCTCAATAACAAAAACTCAGTCTTCTTCTGAGGACTATTGCTTCACAACAATGGTTGATTTAGAAACATGAGATGCAATAACTTTGTCCATTATTTCCACCTACATATGAGACAAATAAAATTCAAACAAATTAGTTAACCATATTTTATGCATTATAGTCGTTTAATTAAAATATAAAAAAAGAACTTACTGCTTCATCTACAAAACTCCAATCCTCCCACATATCATCATACAATATTGTGGGTACATATCTTACTGCAACTTGAGATGTAGGTGGAGGGGTGTCGGAGATGCAGGTGGAGTTGGAGGTGGGGTTGAAGAGACCTATTTGAAACAATGAATAAGATAGAAATTATGTAAATGTAAAACTTGTATCAAATGTAATTATTAACGCTTATCTAAAAAAAATAGTGCTTACAAATTCTTCTACAAAATCAGAATCATAAGAATTAGGTGGTGTTGAAGGTGGCGTGTCAAATGGAGTTGCGAAGACGTATTTGAAAGTGTGCGTTAGTTAAAAAAAACTATATAAATTTTAAATTTGAGTCAAATGTAAAAATGAACAATTTTTAAAAATAAGTTATAGTTAGATTCAAGAAAATCATGTAGCTTTAAGATAGGATTTTATACCTGTTGTAAAAGTATTATTGAAGAACTTCCGGATAAACTATATTTGTTGTCGAAGTCTCTTCTTCTGATGGCAAGAGGATTGTTATTATACTGAATGTAGTACATCGAGATAGTACAACGTATAATTGACCATGAGTAAACACTGGCGTTCGAAGGTCAATGCCGACAAATTTAATAGACTGGCCTTGTGATTTAACTATAGTCATTGCAAAGGCTAACCTAATTGGAAATTGTCGTCTTGTAATGGGAATAGTAAGTTCAGAAACAGAAAGCATAAGAAAATTCTTGGTATAAATACCAAATTGCTAGCTTTATCTCCAGTTAAGATTTCAGCTTTTCAATAATGCGTTGCACACATCTAACTATTCTCAGTATTGTTCCATTGTAAATACCATCTTTTGAGACAAGATTCCTAAGAAAAATAACGGGAAACCGAATTTCAATTGAAGGTATGAAGGGGGGAGACCAGCAAGATTCAATGAGTTTAAATATTCAACCGGGTATCGATTTGCCATGATCGGATCACTTGCATCATCTTCTACATTTTTGTTTGCTTGTAAATAACTAATGAAATTTCCCGAGATATATTAAGTGCTTCAAAATTTATTTTATTAACATCATCATTATGTGTAGAGAGAATAGTACAATCGGTTAAGAATTTTGATGTAGAAGGTCTTCACACTTCCGAATTGATGAAGGTAAGTCAATGAGTTCATTTGGATTGGATCCCACCTAGTGATTGAAATTAAATAAATGTCAATTATAAAATGTTTATTAATGATTCAATGGATTCTTTTTTCCCCCCTTTTTTTGGTTTCAATGTTTAACTGAATATATAGCATACAGATTACAGAGTTGTTGTCTCTTGCTTACTGCGTAACATTAGTCTCTTCCTAAATCCCACAATCAATGGCTTGAGCCTCATACACTTGGGGTCTTTTCCTTTCCATATTTATTTTTCACTTTTCGGTTGGAGCGTATTTTCTTATAATTATCTTGTATCTAAGTTAAAATAACATTAATACTTTTGGGAAATCTGAGATTGTGGAAGTTAGGAGAGCTTGTAAGACATGAGTTGTTGATCTTGATTTTATATATTTAGTAGTCATATCAGTGAGCCATCATGTATTATGTAGTTTGTTTGATACCATGTTGATGTTAAACAAAGACTTTGTTTTGGTTGCCCCGTGAAAGATGTCATGGAACCAATAAATGGGTTAAAGTTTTAAGTTTGTTGTTTGCCCCATTTTATATCATAGTTAGATAATACAAAGCATATGCAAACCTTTAAACAAAGCCAGAAGGTGTTTGCATTGACATGACTCCTTCCATTGATTATTGCTTCCATATGCTCTTCCCCTTTCTAGCCGCCTACTCCTAGAAATGGGCAACATTGCATTTTTCTCCTTCTTTACTATTGCGAGTTGGGTCTCTATCTTAATGTATCTTCTAGTTAGCCTAAACTGTATATCTCCAAGCTTTTATCATTTGAAAGTAGTTAGTATAAGTGCTTTGTGTATGAATAAAATAAACTCTTAAACTTTTATAGGAGTATACTTAGGCTTGGCAATCTCGATCCGTTACCCACAAACCCGAACAACCCAACCCATTAATTTCACGGGTTAAGATAGGTTACCCATGATAACCCAACAAATTTCTCGGGTTACCCATGATAACCCAACAAATCTCATTGAGGAGGGAAAATTTTCATTCTCAATTTAGTGTATTATTATTTACTACCGTGAATGAAGAGAGAAAATCAGAGTGAGGATGAGAAGGAAAAACAAATCCCAAAAACAATACAACCATGCAAAGGATCTATCACTGTTGAGTTCATCTAAAAGAATTTTTTTAACCAAAATATGGATTAACATAGAAGAGACGAAAGGATCTTGTGGACATCAATTAAGAGCTTGGGTTATTAACAAACCAGAGGGGAAAAGAAAACAGAGAAAGAAAGCTTAAAAGTTGATGAAAATCAAAAAATAATTACATGAACTTAAAGAGAGTATAACAGCAAGGGCTGGAAAGAGAGAGACCGGGGAAGGAAAAATTTGTTTAAAGCCACAATAGAAATCAGCCACTGCATGGGGACATCAATTAAGACCTTGGGTTATTAACAAATCGGAGGGAAGAAGAAAACAGAGAAAGAAAGCTTACAAGCTGATGAAAATAAAAAATTAATTACCTGAACTTAAAGAGAGTATAACAGCAAGGGCTGGAAAGAGAGAGATTGAGGAAGTAAAAAAAACCACCATACAGACAGTGGGGGGGAAGGAAAAAAAGTTTGAGTATAAAAGGGGATCCAAACATAATTATAACAGTATAATGAAACCCAGAAGAGGAGGTTAACCAAATAAATAACAGCTGTAGGATGATAGTAAGAAAAAGAATTTGGGTCTAAAAAGGGATCCAAACCTAATTATAACAGTATAAGGAAACCCAGAAGAGGATGTTACCCAAATAAATGACAACCGTAGGATGATAGTATAAAAAATTAAATCCTGACATCTAAATAGCCATAGTCAATTACCTAACTTCTTTATAATATAGATTATTGGTAGTTAGTTCCCTAATCCAACGGTATTTGGGATAAACCTAACTTGACGTACAAAAAAAAAGGTTTCTCATATAATAATATAAATAAGACAAGTGAAATGATAAAAACTCTAACAATGTATCACACACATAGAACCTCCCGTTTGGTGTAGTCATTTCTCTCTCTCTGCGCTGACCCGACCCCCAATCTCTATACGAGTCCTGAGTCGAGCGTCGAATAAACATATAAAACAACAAAACACGTGCAAAGCCCCCACTAATAATAGGCTAATAAAATCACCTGATAAAACATAGCCACTCATGTGATTAATATAAACACCACATGCATGAAGTTAAACTCCAGCATCAACAGATAATACAAGACCAGTAACGTCAAAGTACCCAAAGTAGAACTTATATAACTCTACATAACAAAAACCCATCCTCACATTATACAAATACAAACTCCTATGGAATTGCATAACAAAAGACAACCTGCTGTACACTAGTGCCTCGCCGACCTCACCTCGAACTCCTTGTCTGGCTGGGATCTAAGGCAAAATAAATAAAGGGAACGGGGTGAGTGATAACTCAGTAAGTTACTATATGTAACTACATGGTATGTTGTTATGCACATGTTATAAACACATATGTAAATCAAGTATAGATGTACATATACTTGCACACATAACGTTGATCATGTTATAACGCACATTGACTCAACGTGATTAAACACATAATTAGGATATGCAACTATAGGCGAGCTTTCTGTCTCGACTTGTATCTCAAATACCAAAGCTGTGTTCCTGTTGCTGTACACACGCTGATACATGTCTGATCGCATGCTGAACCATGTCTGAACCCAATAGTATCTAGAACCAATGACCTTGGGACTTAACCAGGAGTCTCATTACCCCGAGTTTTACCCAAGAGTCTAGCCTTCTGTTTGTCATGTGAATTGCTCTAACAAGGCTACATCCTTGTCACGGCCAATAACAAGTGAGAGACCCATGCAACAACCCGTAGTGATCACGAGATTTAACTCTCGTAAAGACTACTGTCGTCCCATTGTCGACACAACCACATATGCCAGCTGGACTCAATGCGATGCACAAGTAGATGTTTACTTGCTACTAAATACAACCGTCGAGTCCCAAAGTAAAGGAGCTCAACACACGTAACAATCATGCTTATTTGCCTGTAAATAAACACTTAAGTATTTATTTGCTTACACACAAATACCAATGTATGTAATATTTTACATATAATAAACTATACCAAAGTATTCCCCATTATCGTAGGAATCGAGTACGTCACTCTTTTATATTTTAGTGTCCTTAAATCTAGGGGTGGAATTGGGACGGGACCCGTCCCGATTAGCCTTATCCCAATCCCGTCCGATAGAATTTGAGATTTCAATTTTCTTCCCGATCCCGTTCCCGATAAGTGTCGAGACTCGACGTGTCGGGATCCCGACAGTTCGGGAGATAAAAATCTCATAATCCCGACTATAATATTTATGAACAATATCTCTGACACTAAAATATTTTTAAAATATCTCCATTATGATTAAGATTTCAGACTGTATATTTACAAGTATACTTGAATATTTACTTAATGGTGGGTATTGATGAATATGTCATTATGAACAAAATGCACTCCTCACTCGCAGGAGAAGAGTTGCACTAATGTAGAAACTTGATAGACAAAAAAAAAATCACAACATAACATTGTGAAAATAAATTTAACAAATACCATTAAGTAATTTTAGCAAGTACACAATAGACATTGTTTGAAAGATAATCTCTTGGCTTGACAATAGTACATACTCAAAATATTTATAAAAAAATTTATAAAAAATTTTGAAAAAAATTAAAAAAATTAAAAACAAATTAAAACAAATAAAAATAATAAAAAAAAAAAAAAATTAGTCGGAATCCCGACGGGATTGATATATTTCCCGAATCCCGTCCCGAAATAAGTCGGGACGGGAAAAATCTGGACAAAGTCGAGATCGAGATTACGTCGGGACGGGAAAACGGGACTTTTTGCCCGCCCTACCTAAATCGACTCCGTTGAGTAATTTGTTTAATATTTATAAATTTCGGGCATCACCGCGACTTGCAGGATTCATCCAAACACAATCTCACCGACGTATTACGGCATAATAATGATTTAAAACAATTTAATACATTAACCAGTTAAAATTAATAATAATTCGTAACTAAATTATTTATACTTCATATTCAAAACAAATCATATGGAAGTAGCCCACAGTTCATGTATGCAATTACTACATACAAAGGAAATGAGATAGTAATTTTCCTCTATAGAAAAATATCGATGAAAACACAAAATATTCGGGTATAAATGTAGCCCTTAACACATAGAACACCCCTGCGGAGTCGGAATTAAAAACGAATAATATTTCGTTAATAAACCAGGCCAAAAGTGAAAACCCTCGATAAACTCACGTCAAAGAACTCGACTGAAGAAAGAAGAAAGAAAGAAGGAGAGAAGAAACGTGAGAAAGACTCTCACCCAAAACAATTAAACAAAGCGGAAGGTGGTCTCCACTGACCAGCCAAAGAAAAACAAAGGAAAAGGAGGTAAGCCAAATTGTTTGACTTAGCTAAGTCTTCAGTCGAAACTATAAAAAAAAAAGATGTCAAGTGAATGATCACTTGGTGTTTAATAAAATATTCAATATATATAACTAGTCAATAATGTCAAATAAATTAATCATCAATTTGACCTAATTTGATACTAATTAATCATTATTAATTAACCAATATTAAAATAAAAATATATTTTAATAATATAAAAAGAAACACGTAACATATGATACATTTCGGGTCAATCTAGCCGAAAATATATATTTTCTAGTTTTAACATGTCATTTCCTATTTCAACGTTATAAATCATAATTAACATAATCAAAATCCAATATGGACTTTAAACACGTCACACATCAAACCCAACATATCTTGAGCTTAAATGGACTCTCGTAGAGCAATTACCCAAGTCAACAACACAAAACATATAAACACATTAAACATAACACGTAGCACGTAATTAATTATGTTAATACACCATAATGCAAAATTAATAAAATATGCAATTCCCGGGTGTTACACACACTCTCTCTCCTAGATATATTTTACCAAATTCCCCCTCTAAGTCTAATAATCAAGAGACTTTGATTTACGATGTGGAATAGCGGTTAATATTCGTACAACATATGTGATATCAATCTGACAAGAAAAAGTTACAAATTATATAGTTCGTGGTGTACGTAAGTTTGTAGCACAAACCGAAAGTATTTCGTTTCGCTCTAGGGTTCAAATTTGCACAAGATAATTTATGAACCCATTTACATAGTGAATTGGTTTCGCTTCCTTCAACCAGCATTATGGTTTGTTACAAATAAAGTAATATTTTAGCATAATCATTATGTTAATATGTACAATTATAATGTTTTAATGATTGTAAACATACTTTTTAAAAATAAATTCTTTAAAAGAAATATATTAAAATAATATAATAGACAATTTAACTTAAAGGAGGAGAAAATTGTCTGCAACAAGGTGAGTACCTATTTTCTTAGAGGTCACCTCATCTAAAATATACTATTCCCTCCATCTCAAACAGAGTATTTTTCTTTGCTCAATTAGTAAACAAAAACTAAAATTCTTTTTAGAACAGTAAGAATAAGAATAAGATTGATGCTTAGAGGGTCCACCATGGTGCGTTGATGAGACTCAATCTTCCAGCTCCAATCAGGACCCAACAAGTGTCAAGAAGGAATAGCCAAGTTATTCAACTGTAACAGTGTCGATACTTGAGTGTAGTGTTTACATTTAGGTGACAACAAATTTATTATCAGAATTAAGATTGGATACGATTAATAAATTAAATATTTGGATATTAGGTACGTAATTGACGATAATAATATATGTTATTAGGATAAAACCCTTATCTCCAGATTAGTTATACAAAGAGAAAGAGTGATATTATTAGCGCTCTCGTTAAATAAAAAAGAGATAAACATTTTTAATTTCAAAACTATCCTAGTATATAATATCAAAATTAATAACAAATACATTAATGATACTAAGATTAATAATACTATTTATCCTGACCCTATTACCAAACAAACCCTTTAGTTTCTAGTTTATTGGGTTTTTTTGTTTGCCTAATCAGTAAAAGGGTGATGAAAGTGTATTGCCGGGGCAGATCTAGGGTGTGTGATGTGGGTTGCAGCCCACGTCAAAATTTTGCAAAAAAAAGGGGTCAAATTTTAACCGAATCACTTTGTGAGTTTGTAACCGCTAAATAGTAAATACCCTGTGTTTTTTTAACTTGAAAACAAATATTTTTGTGGACGTAAAGACAATTATATCCTTAATGAATCGAATGCGCTATGAATCACTTATTCAGTGCATTGTGTTGTGTCAATTAGTGCATCGTGATGCACTGAATTCATTTGTGATGCATATTTTGATGAATGCTTTTGTGCATTGCGATGCACACAATCATGAATCAAAATCTCTCATTTCAAGCCTATCCCCATTTCGGTGGTGCAATAATTTTTATTTTCAAACAATTTAGTAATGTTCTAAAACTCCCCGCCTAGCTTCGCCTAGGCGCTAGGCGTCTTTCCACCGCCGCGAGTTTCTTAGTCGCCGCCTAATCGGCCAAGTTGGCGCCTACGCCAAACCCCGTCGACCTTGAGAATGAAGGGGGGGGGGTGAATTAGAGAAGGAAGGGGGAGTGGTAATGGTGAGGAAGAAAGGGATGTAGAAAGAAAAGGGGTTTGATTTTATGGATATTCGATGGGCTGAGAGAGGGATATATTAAATGGTTAGATCTAGGAGGAAAGAGATTGGAGAATGAAAAAATGAGGAGAGTCGGTCTGCCGAAGAGAGAGAGAAGAAAAAAAAGAAAGGAAGACAAAGGGGTTGTTGGTCTGCCAGATAAAGAGAAGAAAGAAGATGAAAAAAAGATGAAAAAAAAGGGAGCTGTCTCGGGACTCAGAATTTAGAATGAGGAGGGACTAGGGAGGATAGGTTAGACTGCGGGTTGTAGGGGCAGTAGGTTGATGTAGTAATATATTTTTTTGTTTTTAGTTCTATAAACATGGCTGTTTATTACTTTGGGATTGTTGAGAATTGAGATTAGTGGTAAGTTTGTATATTTTTGTTCATTTTACAAATATAGACAATTGTTTGATAAAATGACAAATATAAAAAAATTGTAGTCAATGTGTTTGATCTTTGATCTAAATTATCAAGAAAAAATGTAATTATGTCTTAATTCTAGACCTTGCCTAGGCCCCGATTACGCCACGTCTAGTCCCCTAAGCGCTAGTGTGCCACCTAGCGACCGCCTAATGATTTTAGAACCTTGGAATTTAGGAAGAATACGTTGAAGCTGTGGGTGAAATGTTGGCTAGAGTTGTAAAAGGAGAGGATTTGAGCATTTTAGAAACAATATTTCAAATTTGGACTTTAGCGATTTAAAAATAGGGGGACTGAAGCAGTTATAAATTTGGAAAAAGGGACTCGCGTGCAGTTTCTCCAAAATA
Organism: Codonopsis lanceolata; assembly: GCA_013146195.2. Taxonomy (NCBI): domain Eukaryota; kingdom Viridiplantae; phylum Streptophyta; class Magnoliopsida; order Asterales; family Campanulaceae; genus Codonopsis; species Codonopsis lanceolata. The sequence goes on from CM028381.1 coordinate 55,769,015, forward strand.
ATAATGGTGAATCATGTGGCCGATCCCCTCCACCAAATTTTCAATCGCTAAAGTTCTATGCACTTTTATTTAACATGTAAATGACACTTTTGTTGTGAAATGATGCATATACCCTTAATATAAATAAGATTAGGTGAGAGTTATATCGCAATTGAAAGTCGATGCATCACAATACCATTTGTGCATCACAAATTCAAATTGTGCATCAGAATTTACTTTAGTATTCTAATTTCAAATTGTGGATCGCAAATAAAAAATTGTGTATTGGGATTTTCTGCATCAAGGATTCAGTTTGTGTATCATAAATCCAAATTGTGCATCATCATTTTGTGCATTGGAAATCCAATTTATGTATCGGGACAAAGTCTCTGAAAGGAATAAAGCTTCACTTTGCAGCATTACGAAGGGATAACATGTTCATGGTGAAGAATAGAACTCTAGCTATTGGGATCGAGCACAAACCAAATGATACATCAAAATGATGCATCATGATCCAAAAAGGATGTATCACAATTGAAAATTGTGTCCAATAAAGAACAAATTCATATTCACACACATTTTATCGAACAGTTTATATTCATAACAATACACACAAAACAATAAATCTATTTTGAATCATACATACAAACACAATTAAGAACAAAAAAAGAAGAAAAATGGAAAGCATTCAAGAAATTTAATGATTGGTCTTGACCACCAAAAGGATTAAACAAAGAGAATGAAAAGTAGCTCATACTTTCATATTACCAAAAGAACAAGAAGCACAATTTGAAGCAAGCTGAGAGCTCTTGCACCATATAGACCTTCATCGATTGGCAGTCGAAATTAGGAAGATTTCCCAAATTAATTTCATGTACGTAACATCAAGATAATGGTAATTGGCTGAACAAATGAGGTCATCAGCCTTTCAATGGCGGACCAACTCAAAAACACGGGAGAAAAAAAAGAATTTTACATCGTTTATGTGATTGTGCATCAGACCATCTCCAATCCAATTCTTTTTAACACATTTTTTTAGCTGGACCCACTGTTACCTATACATTTTTTTTTACATTTTATTGAAGAATTTATCTTCAAATTCATAATTTTCTTAACACATCTTATTAACTTACTTTTTCTCTCTTTTTCTTATCGTTCTCTTTTTTTTTTTTTTTTCTCTCTTCCTTCTTTATCTTCTTATTTAAGAAGAGTTTTTTTTTCTCTCTCCTACGACACTCCAAAAGAAAACCACCATTGGTTTCTTCTACTTTTCTTAAATAAGAAGAGAAGAAATAACCAGCATCGGAGATGCTCTAATTAAACAAATTTATAAAAGTGACCTTATTCGGTTAAAAAAAAAAAAAAAACAGGAGCAGGCCTACAACTATTCCAAAAAATAAATTTGTTAAACGTTCTTATTAATGTACTGCATGTTAGTTAATTAATCAATTTTCTTTCGTAAAAGATTGTTAACTTAATTGTAAAATAATGTGGCATCTTTTATTTTATGAATGTTAACAATCTTCGAATGATGCAATTGATTTATATTTTTCATGTTCTATTTCTTATTATTTTAATAAGATTAAATGAAAGTGGGAGAATAACAAACGAGAATATTAGAGGAACCGAATATATGCAACAACATGCCGAACTGTACGGATTTCTTATTATATGTTTCCTCACATCACAACTATATTCAGTCTAGAAAATAGAGCAGTATTTTCCGGTGAGATCTGATAGCGACAAAAGCAAATCCGATCGTTACATGGCTGATGCCGGCGACGAGCTGACAATACTTGAGCATACCCGTATCTCACCGGCTTCCGGTGATCTTGCCGAAAACTCGCAGCCACTTTCGTTCCTCGATAAATTTTGGATCACCTTCTTTCCCGTTCACCAACTCTGCTTCTATGACTACAATCACTCCAAATCCCATTTCACCCAAACACTTGTTCCCAGTCTGAAGCAATCTCTATCCATAACCCTCCAACACTTTTTCCCATATGCTGGCAATTTGATAGTCCCTACTACTGGTACCAATTCAAGTCCTGCAGCAAAAGCGGAAATTCGTTACACCAAGGGTGACTCCGTTTCTCTAACAATAGCCCACTGCACAACTATTGATTTCAATTTTCTTACCGGAAATCACCCTCGGGATTCCGACAAATTCTATCCTCTCGTTCCTCGACTGGGACATATTACTAAATCGTCCGACTCTCTCAAAGTCCCGCTTTTAGCTGTTCAAGTGACATTATTTCAAAATCATGGTATCTGCATTGGGGTCACCACGCACCACGTTGCGTGTGATGGAAATGCCAGGGTCAGGTTTCTCAAAGCATGGGCTTCCATTACAAAAGTTGGCGATGATAAGTCATTCCTCGCTAGCGGATCTATTCCTTTTCATGATAGATCTATAGTTAAAACGCCTGAGTTTCTCGGGGAAAGTTTTTGGAATCTAGAGGGTGATATCAGGATGCTTGAGTCTCAACCAGTACCACACCATCTTTCGGGTCCTAGTAACAAGGTTCGGGGATCGTTTATCTTGACACGAGCTCAAATCAATAGGCTCAAGGATGCAGTTTTGGCGCAACGACCAAACATACAACATGTATCGTCTTTTGTTGTAGTGTGTGGTCATATTTGGAGGAGCATAGCTAAACTGCATGCTAGGATCGAGGACAACAAGGGTGAGGACAAGCTGGAACAGATTAATTGGGCGGCAGATCTTCGGGCTCGTTTGGATCCACCACTTCCTGCAACTTATTTTGGAAACTGCATAGCGCCATGTATAGCTAGAGCAAAGCGTTCTCAATTAGTAGGAGAAGAAGGATTTATTAACGCGGTTGAATTGATCAGAGAGGCAATTCATAAAAGACTTGGCAGTAAGGAAAGCATATACGAGGACGCTGAGACTTGGAACAAGTTGGCCGCTGGACCACCAACAACGATAGGGATCGCTGGGTCACCTAAGTTCAACGTTAACGACACCGATTTTGGGTGGGGAAAGCCGAAAAAATGTGAAGCAATTTCGACGGATTACACTGCATCGATATCGCTTAGTGTGACAAAGGAATCAGAAGATGACTTAGAAATCGGCTTGTCTCTTCCCAAGATTCAAATGGATGTTTTTGTTACCATCTTTGATAACGGATTAGAGATTAATCTTTGAAACTTTGTTATGGTTCTAAGTCCCTCTGCCCTTGTAGCCATTGGGCACTCACTTTTGTTAATTTCTGTTTCTAATAAGATTTTGTGGATGCCATTTCTATATGTGCGCGGTTCTTTAGATTATTGTCCATATTTGGACTAGAATTATGAAGGGTTAATCGCACCATTAGTCACTCGACTTTGAGTCATTTTCACCATTAGTCCTTTAAGAAATATTTGTAACTTTTTGGTCCTAAAAGTTTCAAATTTTCACTGTCTTAGTCATTTATTCCCTTTTCTTTCTCTCACTCGCTTTCTTCTATCTATCTCTACCACCAGAGTCCTCCACCGGCCACTATGTCAACTATTTCCCCACTATTACCACCACCCACCAATCCCACTTGAACCACCCTTCTTCAACTTCGATTCCACCTCCAGTCCATTTTAAGACAGGGAGGGGAGAGGTAGAGGAGAGTAATTGGAGACAACGATCTTATTGAGAGGTGTTGGAAAATCCATTTTAACCCTTACCCAAATTTATGTGAGCGGCATATGGGGTATTTAACGGTATTAACAGCTACATCAAAACCACCTCGAGCTGTAAAATTTTGAAATTTCGAGGATCTAAAAGTTACGAAAAAATTTTAAGAAAATAATCGTAAGAATGACCTAAAGTTAAGGAACCGTAATACGATTAACCCAATTATCAAAAATGAAAAAGGATTTCTTTCGCGTTTGGTGGTTAGGAGTGCAAATGGTTATGCCCGAAATCATGGGGGGTGGGGTTCAAGTCGTTGTGTATAATTCAATTTTTTTTCTTTTTGGCTTTTTCTGTGGCTACTATGTGCGTCCTTCAAAGCATTGGGTCCTTTTGCATTGTTTCTTAGTTGTTTGTACTGTTGTTGTGGTTGGCGTATCCATCTCGAAATTGAAGAAAATTCATAAATCGGCGTTGAAAGGGAATAATTTAGCAGTATATAGCCTGCAAATTACGGGACGGTTTAGATCAATAGCAAAAACTTGTGAGGATCATTAGTGGTCCAAAGCAATTTCTAAAAAGGAAAATGGTGAAGAGTCAAATTTTATTTTCTTAATTTAGTTTTACTAAAGATATAAGAATGGAGATATATCATGTACTACATAGTTTACTTCTTTCTATAGTACCATGTAATATCATGGATGACATATGGTCATGTTCAAATTTGCTTAGTCACACAAAAAGTAATAAAATTTCCTAAGGCAAAAATTTGATTAATGTTCGGTGAATACAAGTTAGATGGTGAGCTTCTCGGCCCAAGTGGCCCGCACTACAACAAAAATGGTCTTTCACAACGTTTTATTTACAATGTTTTTTGAAAAACGTTGTGATAGGGTCATTTTACACAACGTTTTTTGAAAAACGTTGTGATAGGGTCATTTTACACAACGTTTTTCTAAAAATGTTGTGTTATTGTCATTTTACACAACGTTTCTTCACAAAACGTTGTGATAGGGGTTATTTTACACAACGGTTTTTCCAGAAACGTTGTGCTATGGTAATTTTACACAACATTTTTAAAAAACGTTGTGCTATGGTCATTTTACACAACATTTTTTCTGAAAAACGTTGTGATAGGTTTTACACAACGTTTTGTCCAAAAACGTTGTGATATATTTTACACAACGTTTTTTTCAAAAACGTTGTAATAGATTTTACACAACGTTTTTTCAAAAACGTTGTGATATATATTTTACACAACATTTTTTCCAGAAACGTTGTGATAGGGTTTACACAACGTTTTTTTTCCATAAACGTTGTCATAGGGTCATTTTACACAACGTTTTTTCTAAAAAACGTTGTATTAGGGTAACTTAACACAACATTTTTCAGGAAAACGTTGTAATATGTCTTAAACAACGTTTTTGACCAAATGTTGTAATATTGTTGTTTTTACACTTTTACAAAATCAAGTTGTTTTGACTTAATTGCATTTTGGTCACCCTACTTTCTCACTTTTGCAATAATCTCTACAAAAGAAAAGGGAAAAATATCAAAAAGTCCCACTAAAAAATTTTCATATCTATATAAAAAGTCTCAAAAATAATTAATCTATCTAAAAAATTTCAAACTTAATACCAAATAGTCCAAAATTTAACGCTTCTAATAATAATAAATGCAATACAATTCTTATTAAAATTTTCATAAATATAAATAGAAAAAAAATGAATTTTCTTCAAAATAAAAGTTTTTAACTAAAGAATTTCTTTTCATAGACTTGTTTTTGGACTTTTTGGTATGAAAAATTATGATTTTAAGACTTTTTGAATATGATAATTTTTTTTGGGTATTTTCAGGTTTTTATAATTGTTTCAAGCATTTTCCATCCAAAATATTAGATGAAGTGATGAATGTGCTATATTTGCTAAATACAATGATTAAATTGATTTTGTTTGTATTCACCTTATTGCAAAAAGTGGGAAAGTAGGCTGGCTAAATTGTGATTTAAGGCCTAAGGGTAATTTTAGGTTTCTACAATTGTTTTAAACTTTCCGTCCGAAAAATTTGATGCGGTGATGAGCGATATGTTGTCAAGTACAATGATTAAATTGAAAGAAAAAAATTGTGGAGTCACCGGCAAAACACACAAATGGGCCGCCCAACTTTACCCCTTTTTGCAATTCAGCCAACGAAACTTTGAATCATCTATTTTGGCCACCCTACTTTTGTTCTGTTGCAAGCAAACCCATTTTCTAACGCCCATTAGACCATATAACATTAACTTTAGGGGTAAAATAGGAAAAAACAATGTTAAAACACAGTTCATCTTCATCTCTCTCTTTCTCTCTCTCACACACACACAGAGATCTGTAACATCTGTTCCTCCATCTTTATCCTCTCGCTTTCTCTCAATCGCTCATTATTAAATCTGCAGGAAGGAACCCGGTGTCCAACCCCTATTTTCTCCGGTAGTCTACGATCCATCATGTTCTCATACCTTGCCCGGACACCTTGCCCCAATCGCTTCCACAAGCTGCGGCGGCGTCCCCTTCTCTTTGAATCGGCGTCATCTTCTCGGGCCAAACCAACCCCGCCATCTCCTCTCCCATCGCCATCGCCAATTTGTTCCACAACCAAAGCTCCATCGAAGTCACCGACCGTTTTCCTGCCCTGGTCAAAGCAGTCGGCCTCCTTCGCTTCACCACCTATCGCCATCATCTCCAATCATCATCACCATCCTCTCACGCCAATTCTGTTCCGGTCAAGTCCTCCCATCTTCTCCAATCTCAGGTTTCCATCAATTGTCCCTGGTTATGAATGTGGCGAGCAGTGATTGAGGGATTTCAACAGGCCTGTTTCTCACTCAATCTCACTTCCATAAATGAAGCCACTGTCCACCATATCCGACCTCGCTCCTGCTCCAGGTCGTTAATTTCTGTCCCAAATTCGCAAACCATGATTGTTAAATGTCATAGCCGCTGCTCTTGTTTTCGAATCGGACCTCCTGTAATTTCGAGCTCCGTTTGCATCTGATTTTATCTGCTCCAGTGGGTTTAAAGGAAATTGGTCTTCACCAAAATGTCGTCATTCAACTAACACACAGGAAACCTTATTCAACTAATGTTCATTGTTCAAAAAACGTTGTCAAGACCCTGTAATCGCAATAACCTTGGCCTTGATTGATCTTTTTTTATTGGGCTGAGTACTCCCTTAGCACATAAGTGTCGTCGCACTGTAAGGCTTTCTTATCAATAGGTTTACATTAAAGAATTATCTACTTGAAGTGGCTTGACGATAAATATCTTTTTTACTGCTTTTCAATTGTTTCAGTTTCAAGGTTACGGTAGGTTACTGTTTGTCCTGACTTGAAAATCACATGTTCCTATTTTCCTCTTCAAAGCAGGTGGGTTTATTGCATGCTGTGATGTCTGATAAGGAATATAATGTCATATTGAGTTGTTTCTACATGAATTTGAATGAACCACCGAAGCTCCTCCAAGTTTTCGTGGCAAGTCGATTCGAAAGATACAATGTGGTTCTTTGGTGATAAGGTCAATAAGGTCAACTTGTCAAGTTTTATTGTCGCTGATACCACAATAATGGCGGTGGAGGTCAACTATGTCAACTATGCCCTCGAGCTCAGTAATGGCATTCGGGAGGACTCTCCATTGGCCTATATTGCTTTGTGAGTATATATTTGTATATATATTATGCGTCTTTGTGTGTAAAGAAGCTATATCATTTTCTATCATGAGCTCTCATCTGCGGTGATTATCGTTTAACTAAAACATGATTCTTCATTCCCTTCTCTTTGGTATGTGCTCGTCTTCCATGTTATTGCTGCAGCTAGAGGGTCTTTGGGTGTCGTATCGTGTGACTTCACTTGAAGCGGACCTTTATGTAACTATTCAAAAATTTTCGTCTGGATATTCTCGTCTGATACAAAACCCGAAATGCGCGATCTTTGGGAACTTGTCGATGTTCTAAAACAAGCTCCCAGTGGAAGTCAATTTTTCTTAGATAAAGGTGGTTTTGTAAGAGTAGGCTCGGAACCTGCAGCCAGCGCGGGTGTCCCGAAATTGACCATGTTCTTGATGGATTATAGAACTTATTTGAACCTTTGTTTGTGCTTTAAATCAGAGTTTATGGATCTTGGTGTTCTTCACAAACTTGATTGCAGAAGATGCAGACAAAGTATACAAATAACTTTAACTATTAAGTATAGAAATTTGAATGAAAGATGGAGACCCATATCTGAAATGTTTTAGATACAGAAAATATTTTTTTTCCTCACTGCCTTGTTCAGTTTCTATACTCATGATTTTGAACTTCAAAATTATTCATTGTTAGTGCTTTATTCTATGTAGTGGTTAGAGTTCCTTTAGAATTGCAGGCAATATCTCTGCTCATATCAGGTTACATATTTCAGGAACAGATCCAGGATTGCTTTTAAATTTTTTTTTTGGAAAATGGCTATTACAACGTTTTATAAACGTTGTAGAAAAGGGTTTTTACAACGTTTTTTGAATAAACGTTGAAGAAAGTTTTTACACAACGTTTATTTAATAAACGTTGTGGAATTTTTTAACAACGTTTTATAAATAAACGTTGTAGAAAGGTTTATACAACGTTTTTTTAATAAACGTTGTTGAAGGTTTTTTACAACGTTTCCTTTATAAACGTTGTATAAAGTTTTGTACAACATTTTTTTAATAAACGTTGTATAAGGTTTTTACAACGTTTTTTATCAAAACGTTGTAAAAAACCTTCCACAACGTTTATTAAAAAAATGTTGTAAAAAACCTTCCACAACGTTTATTAAAAAAACGTTGTAAAAAACCTTCCACAACGTTTATTAAAAAAACGTTGTATAAAGTGTATTACAACGTTTTCTTCTGAAACGTTGTAAAAAACTTTTTACAACGTTTTTTAATAAACGTTGTAGAAAACCTTTTACAACGTTTTTGTCTTAAACGTTGTGTTATATTATTAACAACGTTTTTAAAATGTTGTTATTATTGTCCACAATGTTGTTGTGCAATGACATAAGACAACGTTTTTTTGCAACGTTGTAAAAAAAGGACCTATTACAACGTTAGTTTTCACAACGTTTTTTAAAACGTTGTTAACGACCTATTACAACGTTTTTAAAACATTGTAAAAGACCATTTTTGTTGTAGTGCCGAGTGTCGACACTCCTATTTCGTATCCCTATTTTAAACATTCTGTAAAATGTTAAACTAAATCAAAAGGACTAACGAATGTTAAACTTTAAGAAAGACCGAAGTATCAAAAGAAAAATCAAAAAAGGAAATGACAAAACAATGAACCAGAATGGGGGGGAATGAAATTTCCCAAAGGGCAGAAGCAAGTTGGGGCACCAACCCATACAAAAATGGCCGCTGCCCCAAAAACTACATAAGGTGGCACCCATTTTCATTTTTAAGCCTCTTGTTTTCCTTCTGCAGTACAACCTTTTCAGTACATGCTACAATTTTAATTTTTAAAGCACAAATGCAAAATATCTATCTTTTTTCTTCGTTGTTAAGATTTCATCACCTCCGCCTATAAATAAAGGTCTCCTCTCAGTTAAAAGAGGGAGAGAGAGAGAGATCAGACGAGAAATTTTACGGAGAGCTCAACGCATAAATTTTACAGAGCGCTGTTAAGTTGTAGAAATTATTCTCCCACTTAGGCTGAGGAATCCTCCCTAAACACTCCTAAACCACCGTCCAAATAGAAATCTAGTTAACCGATTAGGTTCTCGCCCTAAACCCGTCTCTAAGAAGCTGTCTATACAGTCGTTACGCCGCCGAAATTCAGAACGACATCAGCAAAATTCAACAAAAACAAGTAGTTACTCTGCTCAGATAGAAAGGTGAAAAGTAACAAATACATAGTCATGCCGCTCAAATTTCGACTTGAAAAATAACAAATACAACGAGTTACGCTGCCCAAATTTCAACAACAAACAACAAACAAACAAATAAAAGATTTTCTCTCTCGAAGAGGACAGAGCGAATACACTCAAAAGCCTGCCTAACCAAAGTTGACCTGGGCATAAACTCTCACGCTTCAAGAGGTAGGTACTAAAGCTATTTTCATTTTTACCTAATAAATAAAATAATGATAAATATAAAATAAGTCGTTATGCTGGTATAATCTTTATTATAAATAGTTATAAAATAAGTTGTTATTATAGTTTAATTTTCATTGCTTTTATTGCAACTCTGAAATGTAGCTGTTACGAAATTTCCTTTATATATATATATATATATATATATATATATATATATATATAATTTTTCTATTTAGATTAAATTTATAAAAACACATATTTATTTAAAAACTCATTTTGAGATCGAAAGGGCGAGTTGTGTGCCTAACCCTTCCTAACTCGTAACTTAGCTTCCGAATCCTTACATTCTGGTATATTTGGTTTTTCTATATTTAGTACATAAAATATAGGTGACGACACTGTTAACATATTTTTGAATCCACAATGAGGCCAAGCGTATTTCACGCGCTTAAGTTCTGAAAACACTCGTATTTTATACGAGGAAGATTCGAAATGAGGTTCTCATAGTGGCGACTCTGCTGGGGATGTTGTTTTTTATTTTTATTTTTATTTTTTAAAAGGAGGGTTAGACTCATTTTTTTTCTTTTTATAAAAAAAGGAGTTATTTGGGGTTTTTTTTTGCTATATATATATATATATATATATATATATATATATATATATATATATATATATATATATGCGCGTGAGATTTGGAAATCTTTCGGGAGCTTCATTTTGGTACCGGTGCAATCCGCAAAAGCAAAAAAAAAATTGGAGCAATTTTATTTCATTTATTATTATGTCAGTTGGAAATGTAATAATTACTTTTTCGTTCTATCATTTTTATTTTGGGGATTAGGACCAAATGTAATTAATAGGAACAAATAGTTTCTCTCACTTTTCTTTCTATTTCTTGATGTGATGGCCATCTAGCGCTCTCACTCTGTCCCTCACGTGATTCAAACTAATCAGCCGAGAAAATCAACAAAAGAATAAAAAGACATTCCAAACTTTACTGCTTTATATCTGCAAAAAGAAAAAGAGTTTACCGCTTTTAGCTAACTTACACACGCGTACTCATGTAGAAATATTCTTAACTATTACCCTTCAACCCTGCTAAATACACCCACGTATCCTTGTTTTGAAAAAGAACTCGAAGACTTAGGTCAAAATTATCACGCCTTGTGCAGTCACGTTATTATCAGATACATCTTTTATGACATTTCATTGACCGGTCGGTTTTTATACCTCAAAATTAGTGACCAATCTCTTGTATATATATATATATATGTACATTGTACTTAACCAAAATTCCTGGAACCTTGTGTTCTGATACACTACCTTCCACCTTGTTTCTTAGAAACCTGGTCCGAATTTGGAAAGGAAGAGATAGCACTGGTCGATTGATACGGGATACAAGTACAAAGATAAAGAATAGAAAGATCAATTTAGAGAATAAAGATTTAGGTAGAATGGCTGCCGAAAAAAAAAACTTCTATGGTTACAGAGACAGGGGCTCCAGGGTACGCTCCTACTCCAGCTATGGAACAGTGGTTAGATTGAAATTTGGGTGCACAGGTCGATCGCCTAATGAGCCCGATTACAAATCTCCTGCAAAGCTTGAGACTCAATGTGGAAAGCACTACTCCCCTTGAAGCATCTCATAAAGCATCAACCTCGAATGCTCTCCCAAACACCAACCCTCAGGTCCAAAATATCAATCCTCCATCAAATACCAACGTCTCGATTACCAATCCCCCACCAAATTCCTACTATCAAAATCCTAACCCTCTCTTTCCAAATCAGGGTTACCCTTTTCTAAACATTGGTATACCTCAAAATCCGGGTGGTCTTTCATTTCCTATCACAAATCCACTCTAGAACAGCCCGCATGCAGACCCCAGAAGTTATGTCCAGTAGGGACAAGTGACAACCTATCCCCCCGTTTAATGATTTCGGTCGTCAAGCAAAAGCTACAAATATCGCACCTCCTTAAAATGTCTACCAAGTACCTCAGCCAATTCAGGAAATAAACTCAGCTATAGCAAATCTCTCAAATATATACAATGCATCTCCGGTACCACCCCTCTCAAAGGTGAAAACAGATGTTGAGAACCTCAAAAAGCTAAAGCTCAAAATTCTAAACAAATGGGAATTCTCTACACAGTCGCTGACATTGCAACCCTTAGCTATGTTACCACTGAAATTCAAAATGCCCGATATAGAGAAATTTGATGGGATTGGTTGTCCTATCTCCTACCTAAAGTCTTACTCCACAACAATGCAATCAAGGGGAGCTAGCTTCGAAGCTATAGCTTCTAATTTCCATCTAACTTTAGTAGGGGCAGCAAAACAATGGCTAATGCTAGCAGATGGTAGTACTATGGGTACTTAGGATCAGATAGCTGAGGAATTCCAAAAGCGGTACAAAGATAACAGTAGCCCTGAAAACAAAAGGGAACTTTAAGCATGCACCAAAGGGAAAAGGAAGCCTGTCCGAACTTTACAGCCATGTGGATGAAGAAAATTGCCCAAACACTGGACAGACTCGATCCAGCTGAATTAGTCAGGATGTTCATAAAGAATCTCCAACCAATCTATCTGGAACACATGAGGTATCTCCCTTATGGCAACTTTAATGCCATAGTGGATGTAGGTATTCGCATTGACGAAGAAATACGCACTAGGCATTTAAAAGTTGATACACCTCCTAGGTCATTCCGTTATACGAAAGGAAAAGTAGCAGCGACGGGGGCAGCTGTTAACACGGTTGGAAACATTCCAACAACAATGTCACCAACCAAAGTTTTTACTCAAAACTATGGTAATGTACCATGGTCCTACGGAGCAGATAGGTCCATCAATATAGTTGGTGGAAATAATCGTCCCAACAGGAATTTCAAAGGCCTGTTCAGAGGAAACAACAGGAACTACGACAAACTATAGGCTCCCATGTCCTTAATACTACAAGGTTTGATGCCACAAGGAGTTTTTAAGTCCCTTGGAGAACTACAAACCACTGAATCCCCTGCTTGGCACATGGAATCACGCCCAATATGAATATCATCACTAGAGTGGTCATCTCACTGACAAATGCTACACGCTCAAGAATGTCATCCAAGACCTTATCGATTATAAACTCATCGAGAAACCCCACCCCAAGCCTAACTTGGTAAATAATCCTTTGCCTCAAATCAAAATGATCAAGGCTGATGAAGGAAGTTGTGTACTTACCGAATTTGAAAGGAATGAGAAACCTTTGCCTTACATCGTTGTTCCTCTCCCTCTAAAAGAAGTAGAGCTCATTTGCAACATGCTCCCTCGGAACACTATCTTAGGCAGAAGTCAATCTATGCCCCAAGAGAAAAATAGCATTTAGAACACCAATTGGATCGGTGGAGACGTCAGTCACCTCACCAGATCTGGTCGTGCCTATCAGGCAAACCAAGAAAACGATGACCACTCTGGCAAAGACAAAGAAGTTGATACTGGGGCTACAAGCATGGAAGATACTCTACTAGCTCAAATGAGGAAAACTCAAGCTAACATATACATCTAGGGATTGTTGTGTGTCTCTTAAACCCATCATGACACACTGGCCAAATCTTTAAGCCAAACGGTCATCCCCATCGAAACGTTTCCTGGCGAACTAACCCAAATGATAGGGAATATACATTTTGAGAATGTGATCATGTTCACCGATCTTGTAACACCCAAGGGTTTTGAAATGCATCCTAACCTTAATACCATGATAATAAATTGTTAATGTGTGTTAATTGATTGAGTTACATGTGTTTTGAATTTCAAGTTGAATAGGGGATGTTGATACCTTAATATGTCTTGTTGTGAACTTGCCAATGTTGGAATAGAACTCCACCTAGGTGCGAAATATTTCCCACCCTGGGTGCGGTCAATTATTGAATTGTAGTAGTCTTAACATTTATTTTCATGAGTGCGAAATATTTCCAACCTTGGGTGCGAAAGCTACTGGAATTTGTTGAATAGTTGAGATCAATATGACTAATCATGATTAATTAGGGTTAAGTATAATTAATTATCTTAATCATAATCCTAAATATGATTAATTAGTGTTAATCAACATTAGTTAGCTTAATCTTGGATTAATGTCAACCAAAGAGGTTGTGGCACCTCATGCTTTGTGGGGGGACCCTTTCCACCTTTATCTTCAGCTGAATAAATCCATGACACACCTCTTGCATCTCCTAACTTCACTATTTTCGTACTCAAAAAGGGAGAGAGAAAAAAACATAGGGTTTTTGAGTGAATTTCTTGGAATTGAAGTCATAAAACTCATCCTTTGCCTATACCATGTTCATTAAAGTTGTAGAACTCATCAAAGGGAGTGTTTTGAACCAAAAATATTATGAAATCATTGGTGTTTAAGATCTACAAGAGGTAGCGGGATTTACTTGCTTATGTTTGTTCATTAATTCCATGTTATTGAGTTATATTGATGAATATCTTGATTAATTCAATGATGAAACTCTTATGTATATGATTTGAATCCTTGGAAGATGTTTACTTGAGTAGTTATAAGTAGTAAGTTATGAATTTGGTGTTAAACTCCTTGTGGACTTGGTAAGAGTTTGTAATTCACGAAGTATGAAGCTTGTATTGCTATGTTGTGTAATTATATGAAGACTATGGTTTGAACCTTGTAGTGGTATGAACAACATGAGCTAGGCTGCATTGTAGTAGTGGAGTATCAATGGGTTACCTTATAACTCATTGCCACTCTTGTACGACATTAAGTGAAACTATGAAGAACTTGACAATTCCATGATTTTGAATATGAAAAATATGTAGACATAACACCAAGTAATGTTTGATTGTAACAACAACAGGAGTGTGAGAAACAGGTAGTTTGAACAATATGTCTTGGGGGTTTAGAACGTTCCTCTTATTATCCCAGGGCGGAGATGCATGGGGAGTTAGCAGTGAAGTTCTATTCTTGCGTAGCCCCTCCATTACAGCCATAATGGAGGTTGACACTTCACTAATTGTGTTGTGAGTAGTCCACATGGGTTGTTAGGGATGTAGGGACCTAGTCCATGTTGACATATCCTGGGAAAATAACAACATGTTTGATATGCTTTATGATCAACAATCAGAGCGGTGATGGATGGGAGCCGCAGGTCGGAGATGATTCTCGACCTCTGTATATACTACTTGCCTTGACTCAGGCCCCTAAATGAATCACATGTGATCGAAATACTTGCTTATCTGTGATATGAACTGTTTAGCATCATGGCACTTCTTTATGATGCATTCATGCATAACATGCATAAGTATATTTGAACCCTACTTAGTTTCGACTCACCCTTTATTATTTGTTTTCCTTAGATCACAGCCAGGCACGAAGATAGGCATGAACAAGATTGTAAATCCGAAGTGCTAGAGGTTGTAATTCTTTTGGGGAAGCATTCTTGGTTTGAAATGGTTGTAGCTGCGTTACTTATTCCACTATGTAGGAAGACTTGTAGTCTTCCCTTGTTTTGTAAACATTGGGAACTAGTAACTTTTGTAATATTTTGGTAGTCTCGGGAGACTTATGTATCTAACCTTGTGTTTTCCAAAACATTCTTGCTTTGGTTTTAATGACATGGTTTAACTATGAAAACAACCAGTTGATCACGTTCTAAGTTGAGTCCCACGTAGGGGCTGATTTGGGGCATGACAGTTTTTGTATCAAAGCATGGTTAGGAATTAGAAGTTATGATTTTACTTAGGATTGTGTCTCTTAAGTATTGGTCATGGTTTAATTTTGGGTTGGTTTGTGAAGGTGGTGAGATGGAGAGACCTAGGGGTCGTCCTCCTCGTATTCCTCGTGGTGCACATATAGTAACATCGGGTATGATGGGGGAACTTAGTGGTGAGGAGAGTCATCATAGTAATCCTCATAATCAACATGTAGGTAGTGTTGCTCGGACTCCTCCTAACGAATGTATGGAACCGTATGAGGCACTATATGGTAGAAAATGTTGTTTTCCTATTTGTTGCGATGGAGTTGGGGAAGAGAACATATGGGGTCCTGAGATAGTGCAAGAATCAGCTGATCAGGTCAAGGTAATTCAAGATAGACTTCTTACGGCTCAAAGTCACCAGAAGAGTTATGCTGATAACCGTAGAAGGGATCTTTTCGAAGTGGGAGATCAAGTCTTTCTGAAGATTTCACCTTTCAGAGGCGTGAAGAGATTTGGGAAGAAGGGTAAGTTAATTCCAAGATATGTTGGTCCTTTTGAAATTTTCGATAGAGTGGGGCAATTGGCTTATCGGATAGCATTGCTACCATCACTTGAGGTTGTGCATGATGTCTTCCATGTTTCTATGTTGAGTAAATATATTCCAGATCATTCTCATGTATTAGAGATAGATCCTGCTAATCTTCAGCTTGATTTATCATATGAAGAGTAGCCAGTTTAGATTCTAGACTATAAAGAGCGAGTCTTATGAACTAAAGTGATTCCTATGGTTAAAGTATTGTGGAGGAGTCACACCATAGAGGAAACAACATGAGAAAGTGAGGCAGGAATGAAGAACAAGTACCCTCAACAATTTAATAATAATTGGTAAGAATTCAGGGACTAAATTCTTTTAAGGGGGAGAAGGTGTAACCCCCAAGGGTTTTGAAATGCACCCTAACCTTAATACCATGATAATAAATTGTTAATGTGTGTTAATTGATTGAATTACATGTGTGTTTAGAATTTCAAGTTGAATAGGGGGATGTTGATACCCTAATATGTCTTGTTGTGAACTTGTCAATGTTGGAATAAAACTCCAAAACAACCCTAGGTGTGAAATATTTCCCACCCTGGGTGCGATCTGTTATTGAATTGTAGTAGTCTTAACATTTACTTTGTGGGTGCGAAATATTTCCAACCTTGGGTGCGAAAGCTGCTAGAATTTGTTGAATAGTTGAAATCAATATGACTAATCATGATTAATTAGGGTTAAGTATAATTAATTATCTTAATCGTGATTAAGGGGTCCTAAATATAATTAATTAGTGTTAATCAAGACTAGTTAGCTTAATCTTGGATTAATGTCAACCAAAGAGGTTGTGGCATCCCATGCTTTGTGGGGGGACCCTTCCCACCTTTATCTTCAGTTGAATAAATCCAAGACACACCTCTTCCACCTCCTAACTTCACTATTTTCGAACTCAAAAAGGGAGAGCAAAAACATAGGGTTTTTGAGTGAATTTCTTGGAATTGAAGGCCTAAAACTCATCCTTTGCCTATACCATCCTGTGCCCATACCATTGGTGTTTAAATGTGAAAGCAACTAGTTGATCACATTCTAAGTTGATTCCCACGTAGCGGCTGATTTGGGGCCTGACAGATCTGGACCTCCCAAAGGAAGGAATCAACCACATTGACGCTCTTCACATCACTATAGGAGTCATGGAAAGAATGGTTCCTCGAGTCATGATAGACAACGGCTCATCTCTGAATGTTTTCCCTATAAGCACATTAGCTAAAGAGCTACGATATTACGAGCTAGAGCTTGTGATATTATTACAAGATTGAGTGTTAGTGCTGTTAGATCAAATCTACTAAAAAATTTACATCGTTAGATCAAATATGGTATTTTCTAAATAATGATGTAGATATTCCAAATCACCACTAACTTAATCATCCAACGGCTCTAATACTAAAGCTCGTATTAATATCACAAGCTCTAGCTCGTAATATCATTTGTCTTAGCTAAACTATCAAAGATCTCAGAATCAACCCCATCATCACCGATAGTAAGGGCTTACGACAACATAAGTCGATGTCTTCTGGGAGTGGTAACTTTGATGATGACAATTGACCTGCTCACCATGCCAGTTGAATTCCAGGTCCCATATATCCCTGCCACTTTCAGCTTAGTGTTAGGATGTCCATGGATCCATGGGGTAAAAGGAGTAGCTTCTTTGCTGCACCAACGTATCAAGTTCATCCACGATGATCACATAGTGATCATACTTGATGATAAAATTATTGAAAATAAGGAAAGTGGGGAGATCCCAATCCTTGAAATAGAGCACGATGACGCGGGTGTCTTCCTAAGTGGTTTTCAAGTCATCCCCCAAGCCATGGTCAATGCAATTGAATACGGATGAGAGACTGATATCACCGGAAAGAAAACCACAGTCTTTAGGGAAATGGTTCCATTGAACATGCTCTGGAAAAGGAACTACATGCCTGTATTGTTTCTTGGTAGAATCAGTAGGGGCTAATCAATTTAGTCCATGAAAAGGTTAAGGAATGCACTCCCCCATTCGGTTTAGGATACAATCCTACACCAGCCGAGTTAACTGTGGTTATTATAGGGAAACATGAAACAAGTAAGGCAGAATGTGAAAGGCGACCCTACAGGGATCCTCCTTTGCAGCCATATAGAAACACTATGAATGGTTACTTCGTGAAAAAGGGCGAAACAGCTACCTATCTCATATTCTGAGAACCGTGGATAGATCGAAATGGTGAAAGACACCCTGATTGGGAGATATTCGAAGATGAAATTCTCGTCACCAGCGAAATATAAAAAGTTATCCTAGAACCCCGCAGCAGTGCATACAAGAATGTGACAATTGAAAGCACCTAGACCATAGATCAAGATGACTGTGCCTTCGCTTTATTTGGAAGTGACTTCATAGGAGATGATTTTTTGGGTATGATCGACGGAGACACTAGCTATGAAGAGCTCCCGGCTGAATTTATGGCTACCACTACAAAACGGGTACACTACTACTGGACCTCTCCTGACAGCACCAGATTTGGTGGATCGTTTTGGATACACCCTTCCCCATCTTTCCCTCTTTATCTCAGACCGGTCACCTACCAGCCCGCTTCCTAACCATAAAATTAAGGATCCCAAACCACTGGACCTCAATAAGATTACCAACTCTGTAACCCCGGTTATTAATAATGAAAATCTCGATGTCTTCGTGTATTCCTTGGTTGCACATGCATTAAAAAACGAATTAACTTAATTAAATGAAAACATAATTAAACCAATTAATAATGAATTATTTAACAAAGTGGACCAAAAAGATAACGAATATTTAATCGATCTGCTCGAAGTTCAGGTTACAGTGCAGCTGCATCAATTCCCTCATCCCCACTGCACTATAGCCACTCTGATGTTATTTCCCCTCGAGTACTTCACTCATAAATCTTCAAGCTGCTTTTCTAAGTACCATCTAAGACTAGCTTCTGCAATATTGATCAAACTGGAAGAAGCATTCATATGCATAAACTTCACAACAAGAAACCCTGCTAATATCTGTTGATCACCCTTCACAAGCTTTAACACAAAACCTGGAAAGAGAATGTTGCTGAAAATATAGTAAAAGTATTTCTCATTGCACTACTAGAAAACTGGTCATCAGCGACGGAAATTTCCGTCGCTAAAATACGATTTCCGTCGCTGATTACACTCTAGCGACGGAATATTTCCGTCGCTTGACCGTCGCTAAAAGTTTGTCGCTGATCAGCGACGGAAAATTTTCCATCACTGTTCACCGACGGAACAAGAATTTCCGTCGCTGTTCAGCGACGGAATTTTCCGTCGCTAATTTCCGTCACTGAAAACTTCCGTCGCTGTTTAGTAACGGACATTCGCCGAAAAATCCGTCGCTGTTTAGTAGCGCCATTCCGTCGCCGATTTGAATTTAAATAATAGTTATTATTTATCTTTAGCGACAAACATTCCGTCGCTATATACCGACGGTGGATCACCGACGAACTTTCCGTCGCTAGTCAGCGACGGAAATTCCGTCGCTAATATCAAAAAAACAATTTAAAATAATTTTTTAAAATAATTTTATTTAATATTTTTTTCCTGCACCTGTTTTTCATAAACCTGTGATATAACAAATTTTTTGATCAAATTAAAACTAAATTGCAATGCAAAAAAACTACGAAATTAAAACACAAAGTTAAACAATAAATATGTTATGCTATTACATTAAGTTTCAAATTCAAATAACAATTTAAAACACTAAGTTAAACAGTAAATGTTATATTACACATAGTTTCAATAGTCAAATCACTAATTGTCTCCTAAATTCGAAGGTGGGAATGTTGTGAAAATATTTCTAACGTAACTAGGGTCGGCGGATGAAGGGGACGTTGTACTACCAACTACAAGTTGTTGAGGACACTGCTGCATCTCTGTGCAAACATCTGTGCCATTAGCCTTTTGCTTTTTCTCGATGTTGCGCAACTAGTCGTTGTGTTTCGGATCGATGTTGTGCGAGCTCAGCTTCTAGAGTTTGAATTCTCGAACTTTGGTCATGGTTGGAAACACCATGTGTTTGAGTCGGCCGACTGAAGATCGGCCAAGATACTCGCCCATCCCATAAACCCTTGATCCTCTCTTCTTTCTTCCACCGTGTTTACATCATTCCAAACGGCTTGGCTCCATGCAGGTACTGAACTAGTAGCTCCACACGACCCTCGGCGATCTCTAATGCTATTTTAGCATTAAATGCAGACTGTCATAATAAAACAAACAAATATTATCACATACACAATATATATAAATTTTCATATTCAATAACAACTCCTTCAATGAATTATTACTTACATATGTAGATTCTGCAACTTCATCAACCCACTGAGGAGGTTGATCGGGGGAGGCACTGGGGGTAGTGTGGGTGCTGACAAACACATCAGGAATGGAGACGTGTGGGCCAAATTGTGTAGTCTACAATCATTATAGTTACTATAAGTTAAACTAAATAATAGCACTTAGATATATATAAACATTAATAACCTAAAAATCACACATTTCGAACTAGCTTTTAGTACCATTCCCAAGATTCAACAAATCCCCTAACACAACTCAACCCCCCACAACAAACATCATTAAATATACCCACATTCCCTAAATTTATAATAATAATGACAGATCTATCAACAAGCAATTTATCAAAATAAAAACATGATTTAACAGAAAGATTAAGCCAACTGGGTGAAATTTAAGGAACCCACATTGCAAAACTATCAGCAAAAAATCTAACATGATTAAAACATGATTTAACAAAAAGGAAAAAAAAAACTACCTGGGTAATAATTCAAACAACCCACAATGCAAAAATTATCAAGAAATCCAAGGATAACAACAATATACCTATTGCTTGAATATCTTGAAATGGTCAACTTTATAATAAGTAATATTCTCTCTATTTTAAACTCAAGATTTACATTCATTTTGCACTTTGAAAAAATTAAGGTGTTCACACTCATCAATTCCTCATTTCTATTTCCTTCCGTGTTGTAATAAATTTACTTATATCATTCTATTTTTTCTTACAAAGATATGAAACCAAAAAATAGATGATCCCTCCGTTCCTAAATAATTGTAGCTTTTTAGTTTGTTCCAAAAAAACTTTCATTAAATTAAAACCATGGATTTCATAGCATCAACATGGCTACCCAACTACTATACATACAACATTTATAAAGGTTTAAACATTAATAGACATTAAACATTCTTACCATACGCGAGTAATGCTCGTGAAGTTAATTGTCCCGACGTGTGTTTGGTACCTGTCCTCCTCCTCACCTTTATAAATGCTCCAAGACAAAATTTCCTCGGTTGGAGTTCTTAATATCTTTGTGGCGTGTTTTGCTAGTTATTGGTTTTCTACCACTCCTAAAGATAGTAAGTAGTAACCAAGTTTCATTTGTTAACGTTCTGAGACGTGATGGAGAATATAGAGAGCAGTAACAAACATGGTATCTTTGGTTAGAAAAAGTCCAGTCTTAGGCATTGCACAGAAGAATTAGCCAAATAATAAAGAGCATTGCACATTTTTAGATTTAGTCTCCTAAAGATTAGCATTTCTCATAAATAGTATTATTAAGATTCAAATAATGCAAGTGATATTTCAAGTGGAGGCAGTAATTATATATCATAGATCAATATTTTTCATGCTATAAATGCAATGCCTATCGAATGACTTTTATACTTGTGTACATATAAATATATACGGAGGTACCTACACATATACATCTATAAAGTTTTGAAGTGCATTATGCACAGGAAAATGTATGTTAAAACTTGGGCACAAGAGCTGCTGTTTAAGGTCACGCATACCTCATTGCTAAGGATGACATAAGGATTAAACACAACTAAGATTTGTGTGCATTCCTTTAACTTTAAAAAAGATTGGTTATGATGAGAACATACCAGAAGAAGAATGATAAACAGAGTTCCAAAGCTTTAATTAGTGGTACAGATGCCAGAGTCCACTGCAAATAAGTGGCCTGCAGTCGAACAAATAAAATAAAATAAAAGCTATAAGAAGCGGCATGAAATTACTAAATATGAAATTTGTATCAGGAATTGAATTTACAAAGTTTGAACATTCAAAATAGCAAAACCGAATCACACAAAAGGCAAGAATATAATAAATATGCTTAATGAATCATAAGCAAAAGAAATATCAATTAATTAGCAACAATAACCCGAACAAATTGAATAGGCTCGCTTCACCGTAAAATCAAGCAATATTTTTTCTTCCTTTTTTTAAAATTGAACATGTTACGTAAAACCGCTTTTTTGGTCGGTCCAACAAATTAATCATTATTATTATTAGATACACCCAAAACACCAAGATCAAACACAAGAAAACTGAAAAATTCTCTAGAAGTCTCGTACTGTACCTACCCACCAAACACACTTGAATTCATCAAGAAACACCAAGGACTTGGCCATCTGTTTTTTTTCCTTCTTTTGTTTGGTAGCAACGTGATTGTTAGGTCAAACTTTGCGTGTATCTTAGCTTTAATTCACTTTATTCTTTTGCACATTTGGCTTATGCATTTAAGAACTACCTCCCACGGTCACACAAGAATGGTGAACTCATTTCAAACTCGTGGAAACAACCTTAGCGGAAACTAATTATTAAAGGTACCAAGTTTGCCTTGGTGAACTTTCTAAATTGTTTAGCAACTTTATCAAAAAATCGAAACACAGTTGAAAGAAGAGCCAAAAATCAAGCATAAAAAAAACTTGATCTGAAAATGGCGGTTTTTGTAGGTGTTGATGGTCCAGAAAGAAGCGGAGACGAACCAGATCGAGGTGAGAGCCAGGTATATAAAGCGGAGACGAACCAGATTGAGAGAGAGATACTTACAGTTAGAGAGAGAGAGGGAGAAACGACGGCTGAACTAGGTGGAGAAGAGAGATCGAGATGAACGGCGCTGAACCGGCCGAGAAGAAGCTGAAGATGAAATGGCGGCTGAACTCGCCGGCCTGTTTGAACAGGGGAGAGATGGGAGGCCGCCGGCCTGTTGGAGATCGACGCTTGGTGATGCTGGCGCGATGGCTTGTGGGAGAGGTCGCGATGAGAGAGGACAGGAGGAGTGAGTGCGTGAGTTTAGAAAGAGGGTTTGAGATTAGGTTTAGAGTTGTATTTATACCTAGGTTTTTTTTTTTTTTTTGTTTTTAGTTGTGGGTTTATAAATACAATATAATTTACATTGTCTTTGTTTATCTTGAATTTAATTTATTAAATAGATAAAATAGTTTTATTTGATTTTTTTTCTTAATTTACATTTTCAATTTATAACTTTTATTTTTAATTTAATTTAATAAAAAAAGTGTGTGTTCGTAATGCATAATATAATATTATTAAATTATCACATCCAATTTAATTTAGTTAAAAGTGTATTTTATATTTTATACATATTATTAAGAACGTAAAAAATCGGAAGAATTATAAATTATCATCACAATTCAACTTGCTTTCAATCCAGAAAAACAAACTGTGAGAATAGAGCAATCAACATGACCAACCCAGCATGAAATCTATACTAACCAAATCCCCTTTTGTTTTAAAAAAATCTAAACTGAGTAACCAAAAAACTATTCACCATCTCCACAGATAATTCAATCTATCCGTTACTCAAATTCAACATTTTAGAAATTTTAATGCAATCAACCCAAACTCATAAATATTAAAACAACCCAATATTTGGTCACTACTCTTAATATTTAATCTGACCAAATAGCACATACCATTATCCACACATAAATAATAATTAGCCTACTCAAATTTCACTCAAATCTGATTGAATGGGATTCATGAATAAATTCAAATCAAACTCCAACTAATTCTCCCTACTCAAAAATTATCAACTGAATGACAAAATTTCACCATCGAAGCAACAATTGCCAATTCAGTAATTGGAACTGGTGTAACTGGAACTGGTGCGACATTGTAGAAAGATGATGTTTGAAAATTGTAACTGGAACTGGTGCGACATTGTAGAAAGAGGCTCGATCGGCTCTGCTTTAGGCCGGAATCAAAGCCGGAGTGAACCGCATTTGAGAGATGGGCATGTTACCTCGACTATTGAAATGGTGGGTGGTGGTCCAACT
>CM028381.1:55793185-55820605 GCA_013146195.2 Codonopsis lanceolata
TGTCAAAGAAAGCATGACCGGCTACAAGCATGGAAGATACTCTACTAGCTCAAATGAGGAAAACTCAAGCTAACATATACATCTAGGGATTGTTTGTGTCTCTTAAACCCATCATGACACATCGGCCAAATCTTTAAGCCAAACGGTCATCCCCATCGAAACGTTTCCTGGCGAACTAACCCAAATGATAGGGAATATACATTTTGAGAATGTGATCATGTTCACCGATCTTGTAACACCCAAGGGTTTTGAAATGCATCCTAACCTTAATACCATGATAATAAATTGTTAATGTGTGTTAATTGATTGAGTTACATGTGTTTTGAATTTCAAGTTGAATAGGGGATGTTGATACCTTAATATGTCTTGTTGTGAACTTGCCAATGTTGGAATAGAACTCCACCTAGTGCGAAATATTTCCCACCCTGGGTGCGGTCAATTATTGAATTGTAGTAGTCTTAACATTTATTTTCATGAGTGCGAAATATTTCCAACCTTGGGTGCGAAAGCTACTCGAATTTGTTGAATAGTTGAGATCAATATGACTAATCATGATTAATTAGGGTTAAGTATAATTAATTATCTTAATCATAATCATAAATATGATTAATTAGTGTTAATCAACATTAGTTAGCTTAATCTTGGATTAATGTCAACCAAAGAGGTTGTGGCACCTCATGCTTTGTGGGGGACCCTTTCCACCTTTATCTTCATAAATCCATGACACACCTCTTGCATCTCCTAACTTCACTATTTTCGCATACTCAAAAGGGGAGAGAGAAAAAAACATAGGGTTTTTGAGTGAATTTCTTGGAATTGAAGTCCTAAAACTCATCCTTTGCCTATACCATGTTCATTAAAGTTGTAGAACTCATCAAAGGGAGTGTTTTGAACCAAAAATATTATGAAATCATTGGTGTTTAAGATCTACAAGAGGTAGCGGGATTTACTTGCTTATGTTTGTTCATTAATTCCATGTTATTGAGTTATATTGATGAATATCTTGATTAATTCAATGATGAAACTCTTATGTATATGATTTGAATCCTTGGAAGATGTTTACTTGAGTAGTTATAAGTAGTAAGTTATGAATTTGGTGTTAAACCTCATGGACTTGGTAAGAGTTTGTAATTCACGAAGTATGAAGCTTGTATTGCTATGTTGTGTAATTATATGAAGACTATGGTTTGAACCTTGTAGTGGTATGAACAACATGAGCTAGGCTGAGTTAGTAGTGGAGTATCAATGGGTTACCTTATAACTCATTGCCACTCTTGTACGACATTAAGTGAAACTATGAAGAACTTGACAATTCCATGATTTTGAATATGAAAAATATGTAGACATAACACCAAGTAATGTTTGATTGTAACAACAACAGGAGTGTGAGAAACAGGTAGTTTGAACAATATGTCTTGGGGGTTTAGAACGCTCCTCTTATTATCCTGCATGGAGAGATGTGGGAGTTAGCAAGTGAAGTTCTATTGCGTAGCCTCCATTACGCCCATAATGGAGGTTGACACTTCACTAATTGTGTTGTGAGTAGTCCACATGGGTTGTTAGGGATGGGGGACTCCATGTCGACATATCCTGGAAAATAACAACATGTTTGATATGCTTTATGATCAACAATCAGAGCGGTGATGGATGGGAGCCGCAGGTCGGAGATGATTCTCGACCTCTGTATATACTACTTGCCTTGACTCAGGCCCCAAATGAATCACATGTGATCGAAATACTTGCTTATCTGTGATATGAACTGTTTAGCATCATGGCACTTCTTTATGATGCATTCATGCATAACATGCATAAGTATATTTGAACCCTACTGAGTTTCGACTCACCCTTTATTATTTGTTTTCCTTAGATCACAGCCAGGCACGAAGATAGGCATGAACAAGATTGTAAATCCGAAGTGCTAGAGGTTGTAATTCTTTTGGGGAAGCATTCTTGGTTTGAAATGGTTGTAGCTGCGTTACTTATTCCACTATGTAGGAAGACTTGTAGTCTTCCCTTGTTTTGTAAACATTGGGAACTAGTAACTTTTGTAATATTTTGGTAGTCTCGGGAGACTTATGTATCTAACCTTGTGTTTTCCAAAACATTCTTGCTTTGGTTTTAATGACATGGTTTAACTATGAAAACAACAGGTTGATCACGTTCTAAGTTGAGTCCCGTAGGGTGATTTGGGGCATGGCGGTTTTGTATCAAAGCATGGTTAGGAATTAGAAGTTATGATTTTACTTAGGATTGTGTCTCTTAAGTATTGGTCATGGTTTAATTTTGGGTTGGTTTTGTGAAGGTGGTGAGATGGAGAGACCTAGGGGTCGTCCTCCTCGTATTCCTCGTGGTGCACATATAGTAACATCGGGTATGATGGGGGAACTTAGTGGTGAGGAAAGTCATCATAGTAATCCTCATAATCAACATGTAGGTAGTGTTGCTCGGACTCCTCTAACGAATGTATGGAGACCGTATGAGGCACTATATGGTAGAAAATGTTGTTTTCCTATTTGTTGCGATGGAGTTGGGGAAGAGAACATATGGGGTCCTGAGATAGTGCAAGAATCAGCTGATCGGGTCAAGGTAATTCAAGATAGACTTCTTACGGCTCAAAGTCACCAGAAGAGTTATGCTGATAACCGTAGAAGGGATCTTTTCGGAGTGGGAGATCAAGTCTTTCTGAAGATTTCACCTTTCCGAGGCGTGAAGAGATTTGGGAAGAAGGGTAAGTTAATTCCAAGATATGTTGGTCCTTTTGAAATTTTCGATAGAGTGGGGCAATTGGCTTATCGGATAGCATTGCTACCATCACTTGAGGTTGTGCATGATGTCTTCCATGTTTCTATGTTGAGTAAATATATTCCAGATCCTTCTCATGTATTAGAGATAGATCCTGCTAATCTTCAGCTTGATTTATCATATGAAGAGTAGCCAGTTTAGATTCTAGACTATAAAGAGCGAGTCTTATGAACTAAAGTGATTCCTATGGTTAAAGTATTGTGGAGGAGTCACACCATAGAGGAAACAACATGAGAAAGTGAGGCAGGAATGAAGAACAAGTACCCTCAACAATTTAATAATAATTGGTAAGAATTCAGGGACTAAATTCTTTTAAGGGGGAGAAGGTGTAACCCCCAAGGGTTTTGAAATGCACCCTAACCTTAATACCATGATAATAAATTGTTAATGTGTGTTAATTGATTGAATTACATGTGTGTTTTAATTTCAAGAATTTCAAGTTGAATAGGGGATGTTGATACCCTAATATGTCTTGTTGTGAACTTGTCAATGTTGGAATAAAACTCCAAAACAACCCTAGGTGTGAAATATTTCCCACCCTAGGTGCGATCTGTTATTGAATTGTAGTAGTCTTAACATTTACTTTGTGGGTGCGAAATATTTCCAACCTTGGGTGCGAAAGCTGCTAGAATTTGTTGAATAGTTGAAATCAATATGACTAATCATGATTAATTAGGGTTAAGTATAATTAATTATCTTAATCGTGATTAAGGGGTCCTAAATATAATTAATTAGTGTTAATCAAGACTAGTTAGCTTAATCTTGGATTAATGTCAACCAAAGAGGTTGTGGCATCCCATGCTTTGTGGGGGGACCCTTCCCACCTTTATCTTCAGTTGAATAAATCCAAGACACACCTCTTCCACCTCCTAACTTCACTATTTTCGAACTCAAAAAGGGAGAGCAAAAACATAGGGTTTTTGAGTGAATTTCTTGGAATTGAAGGCCTAAAACTCATCCTTTGCCTATACCATCCTTTGCCCATACCATTGGTGTTTAAATGTGAAAGAAACTAGTTGATCACATTCTAAGTTGATTCCCACGTAGCGGCTGATTTGGGGCCTGACAGATCTGGACCTCCCAAAGGAAGGAATCAACCACATTGACGCTCTTCACATCACTATAGGAGTCATGGAAAGAATGGTTCCTCGAGTCATGATAGACAACGGCTCATCTCTGAATGTTTTCCCTATAAGCACATTAGCTAAACTATCAAAGATCTCAGAATCAACCCCATCATCACCGATAGTAAGGGCTTACGACAACATAAGTCGATGTCTTCTGGGAGTGGTAACTTTGATGATGACAATTGACCTGCTCACCATGCCAGTTGAATTCCAGGTCCCATATATCCCTGCCACTTTCAGCTTAGTGTTAGGATATCCATGGATCCATGGGGTAAAAGGAGTAGCTTCTTTGCTGCACCAACGTATCAAGTTCATCCACGATGATCACATAGTGATCATACTTGATGATAAAATTATTGAAAATAAGGAAAGTGGGGAGATCCCAATCCTTGAAATAGAGCACGATGACGCGGGTGTCTTCCTAAGTGGTTTTCAAGTCATCCCCCAAGCCATGGTCAATGCAATTGAATACGGATGAGAGACTGATATCACCGGAAAGAAAACCACAGTCTTTAGGGAAATGGTTCCATTGAACATGCTCCGGAAAAGGAACTACATGCATGTATTGTTTCTTGGTAGAATCAGTAGGGGCTAATCAATTTAGTCCATGAAAAGGTTAAGGAATGCACTCCCCCATTCGGTTTAGGATACAATCCTACACCAGCCGAGTTAACTGTGGTTATTATAGGGAAACATGAAACAAGTAAGGCAGAATGTGAAAGGCGACCCTACAGGGATCCTCCTTTACAGCCATATAGAAACACTCTGAATGGTTACTTCGTGAAAAAGGGCGAAACAACTACCTATCTCATATTCTGAGAACCGTGGATAGATCGAAATGGTGAAAGACACCCTGATTGAGAGATATTCGAAGATGAAATTCTCGTCACCAGCGAAATATAAAAAGTTATCCTAGAACCCCGCAGCAGTGCATACAAGAATGTGACAATTGAAAGCACCTAGACCATAGATCAAGATGACTGTGCCTTCGCTTTATTTGGAAGTGACTTCATAGGAGATGATTTTTTGGGTATGATCGACGGAGACACTAGCTATGAAGAGCTCCCGGCTGAATTTATGGCTACCACTACAAAACGGGTACACTACTACTGGACCTCTCCTGACAGCACCAGATTTGGTGGATCGTTTTGGATACACCCTTCCCCATCTTTCCCTCTTTATCTCAGACCGGTCACCTACCAGCCCGCTTCCTAACCATAAAATTAAGGATCCCAAACCACTGGACCTCAATAAGATTGCCAACTCTGTAACCCCTGTTATTAATAATGAAAATCTCGATGTCTTCGCGTATTCCTTGGTTGCACATGCATTAAAAAACGAATTAACTGAATTAAATGAAAACATAATTAAACCAATTAATAATGAATTATTTAACAAAGTGGACCAAAAAGATAACGAATATTTAATCGATCCGCTCAAGTTCAGTTGCAGCAAGTACCGCTTCACCTCATCCCCACTGCACTATAGCCACTCTGATGTTATTTCCCCTCGAGTACTTCACTCATAAATCTTCAAGCTGTTTTTCTAAGTACCATCTAAGACTAGCTTCTGCAATATTGATCAAACGGGAAGAAGCATTCATATGCATAAACTTCACAACAAGAAACCCTGCTAATATCTGTTGATCACCCTTCACAAGCTCTAACACAAAACCTGGAAAGAGAATGCTGCTGAAAATATAGTAAAAGTCTTTCTCATTGGTCTTCAGATATTTGAGACTCGACAACTGAGCCACTTGATACTGGTGTGACATACTCCCAACCATATAGCACAAATAAGACAAAATGGTTCCATATGAAGGTTTGTTGATGATGGTCGATACCATAAGGCAATATAAGAAGTAAAAATTCATGGTCCCCACCAACTGCGTCCGGTATGCCACCTTATTTTAGCTTACCCTCAACAATATTCAATTATTCCATCTGTATTCTTTCGTAAATAAGTAAAAGCACTATCTTCAATGCTAGAAAGTAATATGCATCAACCAAAGTTTAACTTAAGCTACGAGCATCATCTTCATCTAGCAATATACCCTTTTTCTTTGTAGTGGATTGATCAATTAGTTTTAGAATGTCACCAAATCGAGAAAACGATATAAGTCGTTTGCAGATCTCTAGCCAACATGCATACAAAGAATGAACAAGGAGAGTATCCAGTGGCTTTCTTTATTTTTCATCACATTCTTCTTGGAAGCTCTCCCATCCCTCATCCCAATCATCATTGCCCTATGTGGGTGCCCCAGAAAATATTGCTCACGCCCCACGCTCCATTGGATAGAGGAATACGACGTGCGGTGCGGACACCACGCTTTCCATTCCATCATCCCTTGTCTAGGGGAAGACGAAATTAAAAATGCGGAAAGGGTGCTGTCAAGAAGCGCGTTGAATACGCCTCAGTTACTTCAGTGATTTTTGGTCCATTATGGGAGCTATGGCTTTTCTATATCAGGTTATCCCTTTTTAGGGGATAATAGGATGCAGGAGTACATCACCCTTTCAATATTCGCATCTTCCCTTGTGTAGGGGAAAATGGAAAGTGCAAGAAAGGATGTTGCGGACCCACTAGAGACTTAATAAAAATTTCCTTAAGGCCTATTTCGGATCACTATGAGTGCTTTGGGATTTCTATATCAAGTTATCCCTTTTTTAGGGGATACCAGGATATAGGAATACATCACTCTTTCATTCGCACTCTCTCTTTTCTAGGGGAAAACGGAAAATAATAAGAAAGGATATTGCGATGCCTTACTACAATCCAAAATGTTTTGACAGAGTCGCCATCTTTATTTTAAGGAGAAAATAAAGAAAAAACAAAAAAAAACAAGAGAATGCAAAAAAAAAAAGAGTTCGGAGGCTAAGTTACGAGTTGGGAAGGTGCTAGGCACCCAACTCGCCCTTTCGGTCTCAAAAACAGTTTTTTGGCTAAAGTATGCTTTTTGTTATATTTATCTAGCAAATAAATAAAGAATTAAAAGATAGAAAAGAAAACAAATACAACCATATTTACATTATTTACGGACTTGTAGCCGCCTCCTTCCAATAATTTACAAATACATTTAAAAATATTTGGCCATAATAATGGTTCTTTTTAATGCTATTTTCTAAATAAATCCGGGCAGCACAACGGCTTATATTTTTACATTGGGCTGGATGGAAAATAGTTTTTATAGATTAATGCTCTTAAAGGCTTACCTTTTAGAGCGTGGTGTGCTCACTCTGTCCTTCGAGAGAGAGAGAGAGAGTCTTTTTTTGCTTTGATGTTGCTGCTGCAGTTGCGGTTCGGGCAGGGTATCTGCTTCCGAAGGTTACTTTTGGGCACCGTCAAACGGGCGGAGCAACTGCTTGCGTTTTTGCTGCTACATGCTTGCTGCTGGCGGAAATCGGACAGAACAACTGCTTATTTCTGACGGATTTGGCCTTTTTACTCGGGTAGAGCAACTGCTCTTTTCAAGATTTTTGGACCGGGAAAATAGGGTGGATACCTAGCTGGGGGGCTAAGGATCACTTTAACCGGTTGGATTTGCGTTTGGAGGAGTTTTAGCAGAGCTTCGAGGCTTTATAGGAGAGGGCACTCACTATCTCACGATCAATCACTATTCTCATGGCGTAACAACAACGCAGAGAGTTTTTGGGCATTTTTCTGTTGTGCTGAAAGCGAACCCTGGGGCCACTATTTATAGGCTGAGAGAGGGACATCGCGGGAATTTCTTTTCCTTCCTTGGTGCTTCTTTTGTTTGTACCGCGTGCTGTAAGATTTGTGCAATGCGTTAAGTTTGGGCACACTGTTGCACATCTGGGCGCCGGAACAACCTCTTTTGGGCGTCGCGCCAAGAGCTCTTTTAGGCCGCGCCAGCTCTCCAAAATTCAACCTTTTTTGACACTTTTAGCCCCTGCATTTTACTGCATTTTAAGTTTTAACAGGTCTTGATATCGCATGTCAATGTTACGTACCATGGGTACGAAATTGGGGTGTCTATAGAGCCCCTCAACGATGGAGTCTACGGGTAACCCGCAGCTTACTAAGTAGACGAACATCGTTGACAAGAAATAGATTCTCCAATTTCGTGCAATTTATAATGGGGAGAAATGCAACAGGTAGCAGTTATAATGCAACAGTTTATAATGCTAACCAAAACTCACATATCCTAGACATATTTAGTCGGTTATAGCAAGTTATCGTAGTTTTGAAGCAGATATGCAAATTAAATGCTCTAATGGTCGGACCTACCGAGGTAGGCTGCCTACGTATCTTTTAATAAAAGGAATCAGACCAAACGTAGTTCGGCCAAAATCGAAACAAGCATGCTGCAACGGTCGTGCCTACCGAAATAGGCTGCCTACGTATTCTTATCAAATGAATCAGACCGAACATAGTTCGCACCAAATGCAAACAAACAGCACTGGGTGGGATGCCAAGGTCAAACATCGTGTCCTCAGGACAGGATCATTCGTCGAAACACGATAGCCTCTCTCTCTGGCCCGGGGTTGCAGCCCCTTCGTGAGAAAGGCAAAACACAACTTGCATCAAATGCATGTTGTATTCTTAAAGGGTCGAAACCCTTGGCCGAACACGACGGCGGAATGCATCGTCTCCTCAGGACAGGGTCCTTCATCAGAGAATGATAGCCTTTCCCTCTTGCCCGGGGTTGCAGCCCCTTCAGGGAAAGTTTCCAAACACAAATCACATCAAATGCACGTCGTAACCTCAAAGGGTCGAAACCCTTTGTCGAACACGACAGCGGAATGCATCGTCTCCTCAGGACAGGGTCCTTCATCAGAGAACGATATCCTTTCCCTCTGACCCGGGGTTGTAGCCCCTTCACGGAAAGTTTCCAAACAAAAAACACATTAAATGCATGTCGTAACCTCAAAGGGTCGAAACCTTTTGCCGAACACGACGGCGGAATGCATCGTCTCCTCAAGACAGGATCCTTCGTCAAAGAACGATAGCCTTTCCCTCTGACCCGGGGTTGCAGCCCCTTCAGGGAAAGATCCGACAATTAGGTGGGACACAACATGCATGCAAAAGGTAAAATATTTTACCTTTTCTTCTCATTGTCTTGCTTTTGCAGCTTCTGCCGCATTCGCTGCTTTTGCTGCATTTGCTGCCTTTGCCGCATTTGCTACCTTTGCCGTCTTTGCTGCATTTTCAACTTTTGTGGACTCATACTGGGGATTTTCTTTCTCTCTTTGCTGCTTTTCCAGCTTTAGCTGGAAATTTCTCTTTTTGCAGTATGCATTTCCGGCTTCGGGTGGAAATTTCTTCTTTTGCTGTTGCATGCATTTCTAGCTTCAGCAAGAAATTTCTTCTTTTGCTACATGCACTTCCGCCTTTAGCTGGAAATTTCTTCTTTTTGCTGCATGCATTTCCGGCTTCGGCTGGAAAATTTTTCTTTGCTGCAATTTCCGGCTTTTGCTGGAAAATTTTCCTATTGCTGCTGCATTTCTGGCTTTAGCTGGAAACTCCTTCTTTTTGCTGCTTTTCCGACTTTAGTTGGAAAATTATTTTCTTGCTGGGAGCACATATTTTTTTCTTGCATTTTTTTTCATGCATGCATTTTTCTCATTGTTTACATTTTTCTTTCATGCTTTGCATTTTTTTTCTTTTGCATGCTTTACTTTTTTTTTTTTGCTTTTCTGCCCCCCCCCCCTTTTTTTTTTTGCTTTTTGCTTTTTTTTATGCATGCTTATTCATTTTTTTATTTTGCATGCTTGCATTTTTATTTTACATTGCATTTCTTCTTCTTTTTTTTTTTTTTTCAGTTTTCTGCAGAATCTTACCTTTGCCGCCGATTTTCCTGGCTTGTCTGCTCATTCTGCGGCTGATTTGCTGGGGATATGGGCTTTACTTTGCCTTTGGATGGATGACCACTAAATTTTGTTAACAAAGTTTACTTTGTTAACTTTTCGTTAAGCTTCAGGGGCCATTTTGCATATTTGGAAATTTGAGGACTTAAGTGCTGAACTTTCAAACTTTGGAGGGGGAAAAAGGAAAAATTCCCTTTTCCACCCATAATTGGTGACGGGAAGCAGGGAGTGAAGCTACTACTTGACTTCTTCTTTCTTTCTCCATTTTCGTTCTTCTGCGACAATTTCCTCTGCCTTGTTCATTTCTTCTTCATTTTCTTTCATTTTCTCAATTTTCTTTTGTCAATTTGTGTGTTTTTCTTAACAGATGACTTCTTCTTCGCTATCGCGGAAAGGAAAAGCTCTTATGCATCCGGGATCAGGCGAAAAGAGGAAGGAACTCCCTCCCTTGACCCGAATTACGTCAAATACCGTTACTCCAAGGATGATTGGACTAATCTTCATCGCGATTGGAGCACCCACGTATCCAATCTTCCAAATTCGGCTATAAGTTTCTTCCTTTCTAAACCCATTTGGATGATTTCTCAGATCTGCTAGATTTTCGTTCTGATTTGGCTTGTTGGAGCATTCCTGACCCTGCTTATAATGCTTATGCATGCAATATATATGCTAGAATGATGCAATTTGGCGATTATTTATGAAATTTATTTTTGCGATGCATAATTTAACTAGTTTGCACTATTTGACCCTGCAATGCATGCTTTATATGATTAATGCAATTTGGCTATATGATGCATGCTTTCGACTGAAAAAATATTTAAATATGATGCATGCTTATGAAATAGACTTTTCTGAATATGATGCATTTTTTTTCGGGCATATTTTCGAATGCATGCAAAATATAACAGGAATACTTTATGCGATAAAATTCATTTTTATGAAATACTTATGTTGCATAGACATGATAAATGCCATGGAAATATTTTCTTTTCATGATTTGCAACATTTTTTTTTATATTTTGCGAATGCTAAAATGCAATTATTCAGGCAATAAATGCAAATGATAAATGGCTAATGCATGCATATATCATTTTATTTAATGCAAATGCAACATAGCAAATTTATGGGATGCTTGCTAATATTATGCATGAGCATTTTTTTTATTATGCACAAGAAAAGTAAAAATGTGTTATATACTCAGATGCCAAACATACATTTCATATTTATATTTTTATGAGGCTGAAATGCTAAAATATATTTTTCGAATGCTAAAAGATGCAAATCAAAATTTTTGAATGCTTAAAGTGCAATACAAAATTTATTATCATTCTCCTTTTTTCTTTGAAATGCCCAAAATATTTTTAATGCAAAAGATGCATTTTCTTTCTTCTTCTTTTTTTTTAAAAATTATGAATGCAATAAAATCTTTTTTTTTAATGCAAAAGTGCAATATAGAGATTATTATGCAAATATTTTATTTATCATACACAACATGCTTATATTTAACAATGTGTGCATGAAAAATAAAAGGATAGTAAACTTACTTTATTTTATTTTTGATATGCCATTTTTCTTTTTGCAGATGCGTACGCCCCTGAAATGGATTCGGGCCACCGTGCCAATGTTTCTAATATTTATAGCTTGATGCCCGAGGTAGCACATGTTTTGGTTGAAGGCTCAGGCTTCAGCATGTTTGTGCGGGCTTTTGGCCCCTTTCGCAGTTACTTCCCTATCTTTGAGGTGCTAAGAAACTACTGGTGGGACACTACCCACACCTTCCACTTTAGCTGGGGGGAGACGACCATGACCCCTTGCGACTTTGCTGCTATTACCAGCATTCCTACCAGCATCGGTAGGACTTTGGAGCCTGACTACACCTTCCGTCAGCGCCATGACGTGGTGGAAGACCTCCTGGGCTTCGAGCCCTAATATAAATCAGTAGATGAAGTCTATATTGGCAACGTGCGGAAATGGCTCCTGGATAATGCCGGGAGGGTTCCAAAGAATGAGAGCGGAGCTGTAGTCCGCGTTGCTAGAGCGTTTCTATTATTTTTTCTTGGCACTTCTCTTTTTTCCAACTCTTCCACCACTTTGAAGGTCTCTATTTTGGCATGCCTGGTGGATTTTGATCACATTGCCGATTAT
Organism: Codonopsis lanceolata; assembly: GCA_013146195.2. NCBI lineage: Eukaryota > Viridiplantae > Streptophyta > Magnoliopsida > Asterales > Campanulaceae > Codonopsis > Codonopsis lanceolata. Next base: position 55,805,088 of record CM028381.1, read on the forward strand.
GACTGGGGGCAGGCAGGCTTGGCCGAGCTTTATGCCTCGATGGATAGGGCTAGCCGTAATGACTCACCGACCCTCAAGGTTTTAAAAATCGTCAGACGGCCGCTAGGCGGCACACTAGCACCTAGTGCCTAGGGGACTAGTCGGGGCGTAATCGGGGCCTAGGTGGGGCCTAGAATTAAGGCATAATAACCATTTTTTTTATAATTTATATCAAAGATCAAACACATTGAATACACATTTAATTTTTTTTATGTTTGTCATTTTATCAAAAACTTATCTATATTTGTAAAATGAACAAAAATATACAAACCTACCATTAATCTCAATTCTCAACAACCCCAAAGCAATAAACCAACCAAGTTTAGAACAAAAAAAAAAAAATATTACTCCAGTTCGCCCCCCATTACCTCCCTCTCTGCCTCACCATTACCACTCTCACTTCCTTCTCCAGTTCGTCCCCTCTTCCTTCTCCGATCACCGCATGCCACAAAATCAAAGCTACAAAAATAAATTAAGGTCGGCGAGGTTTGGCGTAGACGCCGACTTGGTCGATTAGGCAGCGACTAAGAAAGTCGCCGCGGTAGAGAGGGGCATAGGCTGAGCTAGGCGGGGAGTTTTAGAACATTGCCGACCCTTAATGGATTGGCTCCGGCGTGGGAGGTATCTTTTCTTTTCCCTGCCTTTGTTATTATTATTTTTTTCTTTTTTTACAGCATATTATTTCTTTTTGCTAATGAGTTTTTTTTCTATTCTTTTTTTTTTTTTTGCAGGTTTGGGCTTTTTCATTTTTTTCATTTCACGCCGAGTCGGTTGCGGCAGCGTTGTCATGAGCCACCCTACTTGGTTGAGTTCGTAGATGAAAACAGAGTTCGGCCGAACCGAGACAGCAGCTGCTCGAACATAGATTGGGTGTGGGAGCGTATTGCTAGTTCGAGCGTGGGCACCGTGCATTTCCTTCCTTGGAGGGGCCTGATAGGTCATTATGCAGTCACATTGGAGATGAGCCGCTGCCGGATACTGATGGTATCCATTATGGTTAACTCGTTGTATATGGGCGAGCGGGTCAATCGCCAGCATTCTCCACTTTTGACTCCCCCATTGGTGCCTTCTATACCTCCCATTTGGGTAATTGCGCCAGATTTTCTACCAAACAAGTATCAGTACCTGTCGAAGTTCCCTATGCCTCTGAGTGACTTCCCACCTATGGCATATGAAGATTTCCTAAGGACTATGCTCCATCCTCCCCTCCTGTTCTTGTGGCAGCCAGGAGTGCTTCAGATGCTTCTGCTAGGCCGAGGCCTTCTATTCCATCTCTTGATGAGCATCTAGAGTTTACTGAACCTGATGATGCTTTCTCCACCTTTCGATATCATTGTGGCGGCAGGATGGTGGAGGAGGTTCTCCTTGATGCTGATATTCCTGAGGAGTGCCGAGTCCCGGAGCAGGCTCGCTCGGTAAACACATTTCATTTTTGCACCTCCTTCTTTTTTTTTTTTTCATTTTTTCATCATGCATATATTTTTTTGGAGAGTAATATATCTTCTTTTTTTTTGTCTCACTTTTTGTTTTCAGGTGAACGTGTCTACCTACAAGAAGTTGCTGCGGGGTTTCTTCAGCATCAACAAACTTTATCAGAAGCTTGTGGACGAGTTCTCTTGCCGAGGGAACGATGCGGTGCGGCAGACTAGGCACCGAGACGATGATGACGATGACGAAGCTGCTGCCGGATCGAGTCGTGCTTGGGGAAAAATACGAGCATATAGGATTGGCGGAGAGGGCCCTCGAGTCATGGCCTCATGGGAGGCAATCTTGACATGAACCAGTCTTCCCGTGCCCATTAGCTTTAGTTTCCTGCACTTATTAGTCCTTTCCCTTTTTTCTTTTCTTTTTCTTGTACCAAAATCTGTATAGATATATATTATGCAATGCAATATATTTTTATATGATGCAAGAAAATAAAATGCAGACTCAATACTCATGTACAAAATAAAGCTAGATCAATATCTAGGGGTAATAGCACACTGTAGCTCAGAAATGGATTTTAGAAAAATACACCTTCAGGCTCGAGTGGGCTTTCCCCGATATCATGGAGGAAGAGGCCGCCTCTTCCCTGTACTTGACCTCTCATAATTGGCACCAGGTTATAATTGGCGCAAGGCTATTCTCATAGCCCCTGCGTTTTTCTTCGCAATCAGACAGAGCAGCAGTGGATGGTCAGAGCCAAAATACCAGGATACCAGGCAGTTTGGGGGAGTAGGAATGAGGATCGTGGCGCCGCCCATAAGAGATATGGGTGCTGGGCCAAGTCGCTCTACTGGGATAATGGTGAGACTGGAGCCTCTTCTGCGCCTCGCAGAAGGAGTATATGGGCCTGGCTGGGCGGATGCCGCAAACAATATTGATGGACCGCTTCGAGGCTGAGCTGCAAACAAAGGATGGTTGGGGGGAGACAAGGGGGTAGAGGTAGCAAGATAATAGTAGATAGAATGTACATGCAATAAATGCATAATCTAAATATCTTAAACAGTTATCCCTAAGTTGCACCTTAGGACCCGTTTTATATTTTGGTATTTTAATGTGAGCTTTTTTCGTGGTTTTTCTCTTTCTTTTGTCAGTCAAGACTCTGCATGCTGAAGACCGGAGGTCGGATGCTGAGGATTCAAAAAGTGCATTCCCTTCCCCTTTTCTCCTGATTTCTCATCATTTTTTTATATGCTCTAACTTTTGCCTAGGCTGCCCTTTCGGGTTTTCAACCTAACGAGCCCTTATTTCTCCTTTTTTTTGTTGTTTTTTTTAATTATACTCTAATTTTTGCCTATGCCGCCCTTTCGGGTTTTCAGCCTAGCGAGCTGGAGAGGGAAGCAACTGCCAGATAGATCGGCTTAAGCATAATACCTTTTAAGCTTGTCGAGGTTAAAGGGCTGAACAAGATCCTCCCCTTCTTGGTTCGTGAGGAGCACTGCTCCTCCTGACCGGATTTCTTTAACAACATAAGGTCCTATCCAAGGAGATTTCCACTTTTCCCTTGTATCAACATAATTAAGAGGTTTTTCTCGATTTAACAAGTCTACGACTTGGATGTCGCGGCCTTTGACTTTTTTATTGAAGGCTCGGGCTATTCGTTTTTGATATGCTCTGTGTGCTTTAGGCTAGCAATCGACGTCACAATTCGGCTAATTCTTCAGATCGCCGTTTAACCCAGTCAATTTCTGATATGCCAGACTCCATCATTGCTCTTAATGACGGAATTTCAATTTCTATGGGCAGCACTACCTCCATGCCGTAGTTAGAAAGTACGGAGTAGCCCCAGTGGGTGTGCGGACTGAAGTGCGGTAGCCCCAGAGGGCTAATGGCAATTTTTCTGGCCAATCTCTTCCTGTGTCAGCCATTTTTCTGATAATATTTTCTAGCGTTTTATTGGCTGCTTCAACGGCACCATTGGCTTGTGGTCAGTAGGGGGAAGATTTATGTCTTTGGATTTTGAATTCGTCGAGTAGACAATTCACGTCCCTTTCAAAATGTGTGTCGTTGTCGGAGATTATTTCGAAAGGCACTCCGTATCGATATATGATGTTGGTCCGGATGAATTCAGACACCTTTCGAGCATTTAGAACTTTGTAGGAAGAGGCTTCCACCCACTTCGTGAAGTAGTCGACGGCCACCGTAACGCACTCGCGGGCCATTGATCCCTCGGTGAATTTGTCCTATGACGTCGATTCCCCAAGTTAAAAAGGGCCAGGGGGCTGTGGAGTTATATAAGATGTGCGGGGGCACGTGCTGCAAATTTGCGAAACGATGGCACTTGTCACAATGATGAACCCACCGAATACAATCGGTTTCAAGTGTACTCCAATAGTACCCCTGCCGGATAACTTTTATGGATAACATATGGCCATTCATGTGGGGACCGCAGGTACCACCATGAAGCTGGTCCATGATTTGTTCGGGTTTTGATTGGTCGACGCATAATAGATTTAGTCCCTGATAATGCCTCTTGTATAGGCTGCCACCGCCAAACACGAATTGCGATGCCCATCTTCGTAGGGAGACCTTCCCTTTTTTGTCCAAGCCAGGAGGATAGATCCCTTTCTGAAGCAGATTTATGATATCAGAATACCAAGGCTCGTGATCTGTTTCAAGGGTTGCATTGATTTTGAAGTAGTATGCAGGAGTGACCTTTTTCCCAACTACAAATGGCTGGACTTGGGTTTCTGTGGAAATTTGGACCAACAATGCTAGAGTGGCCAATGCATCGGCAAATTGATTTCTCTCTCGCGACAAGTAGTGGAACGAGATATGATCAGGGCGGAATATCCGTAGACTTCCAAGTTTTTGGCTCCTTTTTGGAGAACTTCTTCTAGGCCAGCAATACAGGCTTCGTATTCAGCTGTATTGTTTGAGCACTCGAACTCCAACCTTATGGCCAATGGAGTACTGTGGGAATCTGCTGGGTCGATTAGCAAGATTCCTATGCCAAAACCTTTTTTATTTGCGACTCCGTCAAAGAACATTTTCCAGTTGGTGTCGTGGTCAGTAATTTCCAGGACACCTTCGTCTGGGAAGCTAGGCTCAGTTGCATCTTCTGCTTTTAGGGGCAGATCGGCTAAATGGTCTGCAATTACGCTGCCTTTGATAGATTTGAGTATGACATAGGTTATGTCAAACTCGTTGAGAAGAAATGACCACTTGGCCAGTCGGCTGGATAGTGATGGCTTGCCGAAGATATATTTTATAGGATCCATTCTGGAGATAAGCTTGATGGACCGTCCTTGCAGATAGGTTTTGAGCCTTTGCGTTGCCCAGACTAGGCCGGTGAAGCCTTTCTCTAGTGCTGAATAATTTAGCTCGCTTCCTTACAACTTCCTACTTATGAAATAGATGACATTTTCGATGTAGGAATTTTCTTTTTCTTGGGCGAGCATAGCCCCTACTGACGTGTATGTGACGGTTAAATATAGGAGGAGTGGTTTATGTGTATGGGACGGAGCTAGCACAGGTGGATTGGTAAGGTAGGCTTTTATTTTTTCAAAGGCTAGGTGGCATTTCTCGTCCCAGACTTGGTCAGTATTTTTCTTTAGAAGTTTGAAGAGGGGCTCACATCTGAATGTCATCGATGAAGTGGCCCGATATCTTGCATCGGTCGAGAAGCCTTTGACTTCGGTTGGAGTTTTTGGCGGCAGATCTATGATGGCTTTAATTTTGACCGGCTCGATCTCGATGCCCTGCTCGGTTACCATGAATCCCAGGACTTTGCCTTTGGTAACCTCAAATGTGCATTTGATGGGGTTAAGCTTCATTTGGTGCTTTCTTAACCTTTCGAAAAAATTTCGAAGGTCTTGGATATGAGCACCGTTGGTGTCGCTAGAGTGCACGATCATGTCGTCGACATAGACCTCGACTTCTTTATGAATCATGTCGTGGAAGAGGGTGGTGGCAGCCCTTTGATATGTAGCCCCGACATTTTTTATCCCAAATGGCATGACATTGTAGCAGTAGGTTCACCAGGGAGTAGTGAATGAGGTTTTCTTCTGGTCTTCTGTTGCCATTTTGATTTGATTGTAGCCCAGCATGCCATCGACGAAAGATCTAATTTTGTGAGCAGTAACGACGTCTACCACAATATCAATATTGGGTAGAGGGAAGTCATCTTTGGGTGACGCCTTGTTGAGGTCGCAGAAGTCTACACAGATCCGCACCTTCCCGTTGGGCTTGGGAACAGTCACTATGTTGGACAGCCAAATCAGGTATTCAACTACCCGAATAAATTTGACGTGTAATTACTGCTTCATGATTTATTCTTTTACTTGCAGTGACCATTCCGGTTTAATTCAGCGGAGCTTTTGCTTAATTGGCCGAGCATCCGGATATATGGGGATCCGGTGTTCAACGATGGCTGGATCTAGCCCGGGCATATCTTCATAGGACCAGGCGAAGATGTCTACGAAATCTTTGAGGAGGTCAATGAGTGCTACCCTTTCAGAGCCTTGCAGGTAGCTGCCGATTTGGATTTCTTTTGTTTCATTGTTCAGCCCCAGATTGATAGTGGACAGGTCTTCATTTGCTACTGATGAATGATGTTTTTCCTGGTGCTCGACTGACTTTACAAGCTCAGGCAATTGATTTTTATCTTTTGGGTCCATTTCATCAAATGACTCATTATTATAATTGTTTAATGCGTCTTTTAATGTAGGTGCAACTAAGGAATAAGCAAAGACATTAAGATTATCATTAATAGCAAACTGTACAGGGTTATTCACATTATTGAGGATCTGGGGTTTGAGATTATCCAAAGCGGTCCACCAGATCCGCGGTTGTCAAGAGCGGGCCGGTCGTAGTATACCAATTCTGCAGAGGCTTATCAATAATTAATAGACTCAAACTCAGTAGGGAGTTTTTCATAATTAGTGCCTCCATTTATCATACCCAGGAAACTATCCTCCAGACTTTTATTAGAAACTCCTTTTATTGATGGGAATATTTACAACACCTTTATTCTGGTTAAATAGGTTTACTTGCCCGTTATACCTTCTTTGCTGGATTGGCCTCCAAGATTTTTGTGCCTGACACCATGATTATTTCATTATCGACGAGGTCTTGTATGGCATTCTTTAAAAAGTAAAAGCAATGCATTGACAAATCTATAAATATATAAAGAAACATAAATAGACAGATATTTTTTCATTTACATCAAACCCAAATTTAATATAATAAAATATTTCAATACCATCAAGATCTTAATTTTACTATCCATTTTACATATTAATAAATCGAGATTGATTTTTTAAATAATATTTTATACATTAAAAATTTGTGATCTTATAAAAGATAAAAAAAATTGTGAACTGAAACAACCGACCGGCTTCACCGTATTCTAAAAATAATATTGTTTTACTTTTATGTAAACGGAAGATAGTCCCTACAAAAGTGTGTTTATTAAAATATTAGAAACTGAAAAAAAAAACAAATCATTACCTATAATTTCAACTCATGAATGTAGGTCAAACAAAAGTTAAAGTCAATCATTGATAATATGATATCCAATGATGATTAACAAAAGTTAAAGTCAATCATTGTCATCATTGTCGCACTTGTGACACTTCTTGGAGTATGGTTTAGAGTTGATCAAGATTTTTATGTTAACAAACCATTCTGAGATAAAGATTTTGATACCAGATAAAGAGAGAAAGCCACAAAATAACACAACAAATGTTGTATATAATAAATTCAGAGTCCATCATTACCGATATAATGATGTATCTTTGTTTAAGTAGTTGCCAATCAATTTTTTAATGTTATTTTCTTTTATTTTGCTTGAATTCAAAAAAATAAAAAAAATAATATATATATATATATATATATATATATATATATATATATATATATATATATATATATATATATATATATATATTCGTGCGTTTAACGCACGAATGTAAAATTAGTTGATATAATATGTAGCTTTTTTAAAACACATGTACATGTGACCTATAATTAAAGTAAAAGAAAAAAGGTATCGTAAAATGATAAAAATATTGTTTTAGAAAAGAAAAATTACAAACTAGACAATATTTTGGGATAAACAAAAAAGAATACTCTGTCTGTCCCGGATAAATGTTTCTAATTGATAAAACAAAAATATTAAGAAATGTAATCTATATATATATATAAAAGCAAGGTAGTCTATATAGGGAAACATTCCGCCAAAACTTTGTTTCCCAAAATAGAAACTCCTATTAGCAAGAAACAATTAATGAATTCTTTAATTAAATAATTCAAAAACTCCTTGGAACTTTCACTCTGAATTATTTCAATTTGCACATTTTTCCAATTCTCGATTGTGTCAAACGGAAATGAATCAACACATTTTAAATGATGATTAATGAAAATGGATTAGTTCACAATCCTTTCTTCATATATGATCAGTTACATGCAAGAAAGATGAACTCATCAAATATTGTTCGACATTTATTTCACAATCTCCTTCCTCATCTAAACAGTGATTCTTCACAATATGAACTCATCAAATATTGAAATATTATATTAAAAAAATCAAGTAAATCAAGAAATACTCAAAAATTGAGATGTAAAAAAACCATTGACAAATTAGAATTGTATGGAATAAAAATCACCAGAAAAAATATCTTTTGAAAATTCTAAATGATTAAAACAGTTCGGAGATTTATCTAAAAATAAATAACAAAAATAAATGTATAAAAATATTAACAAATTCACAGTAGATCTAAATGTCAAAATTATTTTTTTATGCAAAAAAATTAAACACAATGTTTTTATGTAATTTCATTATATCTGAATACTCCTCGAAACATTCATCATTTTTTACAGCAAACTTTATGATTTACAATTGTATCCCTCGTAACATTAAATAGTCAAAACTCCTTGAAACATACATCATACTATTAAACCCCAATTTTTTTTTCTAAAAAATTGACTTTATTTTTTCTCGGATCTTAAATATACAAGTCTCTAATTTTTAAATCAAAACAAATATTTTTTTTAATTGAAAGTAGTTGTCTCCAACATTATTTATTCTTTATTTTTGAATTTTTTTTTTTGTTTCGCTTGAATATAAGTTAATTAAAAAATTATATGACCATGCGTTTAACGCGCGGTGTAAAACTAGTTAATGATTGGTGATAAACTATGGAGAAATGTAATTAATGATTCGTCATCATCATTTAAAAGTAAACTATCGAGACTATTATTAACATGCCGAACTGTATGCATTTCTAATTTATACTCCATCATAACAAGATTCTTGTTATGCAGCGGAAGAAGTATACAAAAAATTAATCAAATACAACAATCACATATTGACATGGCTGCATTTGACGAGCCGATCACAATACTTGAGCATAGCCGAATCTCACCGGCTGCCACCGCCGAAAACTCTCAGCCACTTTCGTTCCTCGATAAATTTTGGATCACCTTCTTTCCCGTTCACCAACTCTGCTTCTATGACTACAATCACTCCAAATCCCATTTTACCCAAACACTTGTTCCCAGTCTGAAGCAATCTCTATCCATAACCCTCCAACACTTTTTCCCATATGCTGGCAATTTGATAGTCCCTACTACTGGTACCAATTCAAGTCCTGCAGCAAAAGCGGAAATTCGTTACACCAAGGGTGACTCCGTTTCTCTAACAATAGCTCACTGCACAACTATTGATTTCAATTTTCTTACCGGAAATCACCCTCGGGATTCCGACAAATTCTATCCTCTCGTTCCTCGACTGGGACATATTACTAAATTGTCCGGCTCTCTCAAAGTCCCGCTTTTAGCTGTTCAAGTGACATTATTTCAAAATCATGGTATCTGCATCGGGGTCACCACGCACCACGTTGCATGCGATGGAAATGCCAGGGTCAGGTTTCTCAAAGCTTGGGCTTCCATTACAAAATTTGGTGATGACAAGTCATTCGTCGCTAGCGGATCTGCTCCTTTTCATGATAGATCTATAGTCAAAACGCCCAAGTTTGTCGGGGAAACCTTTTGGAATCTAGAAGGTGATATCAGGATGCTTAAGTCTCAACCATCCCGCCATCTTTCGGGTCCTAGTAACAAGGTTCGGGGGTCGTTTATCCTGACACGAGCTCAAATCAATAGGCTCAAGGATGCAGTTTTGGCACAACGACCAAACATACAACATGTATCAGCTTTTGTTGTTGCGTGTGGTCATATTTGGAGAAGCATGGCTAAACTGCATGCAACGATTGAAGACGACAAGGGTGAGGACAAGGTGGAACAGATTAATTGTGTGGCAGATCTTCGGGCTCGTTTGGATCCACCACTTCCTGCAACTTATTTTGGAAACTGCATAGGGCCATGTGTAGCTAGAGCAAAGCGTTCTCAATTAATAGGAGAAGAAGGATTCATTAACGCTGTTGAATTGATCAGAGAGGCAATTCTTAAAAGATTTAGCAGTAAGGAAAACATATACGAGGACGTGGAGACTTGGAAAAAGCAGGTCGCTGGACCACCAACAACGATAGGGATCGCTGGGTCGCCTAAGTTCAACATTAACGACACTGATTTTGGGTGGGGAAAGCCGAAAAAATGTGAAGCAATTTCAACGGATTACACTGCATCAATATCGCTTAGTGTGACAAAGGAATCAGAAGATGATTTAGAAATCAGTTTGTCTCTTCCAAAGATACAAATGGATGCTTTTGTTACCATCTTTGAAATTTAAGTCACTCGGTCCTTGTAGCCATTGGGCACTCTCTTTTATTGATTTCTGTTTATAATAAAGATTTTGAGAATCCATTGAGACCTCCTATACCGCATTCAGTACCTATTTTTGTATCATCAAGCAATATCCCTCATGAATGACCAGTGCCCATGTTCAAATTTGTTCGGTGGCACGAGTAGTAAAATTTCTAAAAGTAAAATTTATAAGAGTAAAATTTTTATTTACTATTGTTGTAGAATTTTTTTTGTACAAGCTGCCTTCCAAACATGAAATATTCCACCCGTAATATTTTTTTTTATTTTAATTGGGCACGTGTCATGTTATAAAGAGACAAAACACACACACACACACACACAACGAATCTTATTGTAAGGGTAAAATAGGTCATGCCTATTTTAATTCTTGTTTCCCCTTTCATGGTAAAATTCATATTTGACAAGTTTTGGTAATTTTGGAATCTACATCTTTAATTAGATTTTGGTAGCATTATATTTGGAAACAAAATCTTATTATGAATCTTTTTTCAACCGGGTATTTAGTCTCCTTTATTATATGGTAATAAAATATATGGATATAGTAAGTAGATTTTATTTCCTTTCTCTAATCCTTGTCCTTGTAGAAGCCAGATTGTTTCTTGTGTGTAGGAGATCTCATCGTTTTTTATAGAGGAGCTTGGACACGGCTGAAAGGCGCAGAGTTTAAGAAGAGAAAACCTAAGGCAAAAACTATGAGCAAAAACTTTGAAGATCCAGAAAGCAGTCTCTTGCTCCAGATGTACAGCAGTTTGATTGTAGCTTTTGATATTATAACATTGGAAGCTACATCGAGTTCTGAATTGCGTTTATCTCCCTGTTAAGTTTTAGGGAGTTGTTTTGTTTCTTCCCACGTTTAGTATACTTGTTTTCTGTGGGGTTTTGTTCTCTCCAAGACATTTTGTCTTGTGAGAGTCTTTTGTTTTGTGATTTCACAATATCTTTTGTAAAACGATTAATCCTTCTAGTGAAATCTTTGTGGCTTTGAAGCTATGTCTACAAGCATAGTCTTGTAGATCGTTTTTGGTAAACTTTTGTGTTATGTTTATTGTTTGATTAATTCGTCTTCTGCTATTCAGTTTTATTTTGACCATTGTGACTTCCATTGTAGCTACATCAGAAGCTACATTGGAAACTACATTGGTTTCTCTTGAGAATCCTAGCTATTGTGTTCTTTCAATTGGTATCAGAGCCTTCTCTTAATATCACTAAGAGTTGATTCTGATCATAGCCGTGATGGATTCTCAATATGAGAATGTCATTCGTCCTCCTACTTTGACTAATGCAAATTATTATATTTGGAAAGTCAAGATGTGTATCTTCATCAAATCAATTTATGAAAGAGCGTCACTTGCTGTTCTAAATGGATGGAGTCCTCCTAAAACTACAGATTCTGATAGTGATATCAAGATCACCAAAGAATCTGAATGGTCTAATGAAGATTGGAATACTGCTTCGTTTAACTCTAAAGCCTTGTCTGCTATATACAAAGCTTTAGATGCTAACACCTTTAGGGTGATTGCCAACTATGACTCTGCTAAAGATGTTTGGGAAGCCCTTTAGACCTTGTGTGAAGGACCTGCCAGTGTTCGTGCCTCTAAGCTAAGATTGCTCACCACACAATTTGAAAACACTAGAATGAATGAGTCTGAAGATATTATGTCATATTATGGTAGACTCCTTGACATGTCCAACTCTGCTCTTGCTTTAGGTGATCCCATCACGAATGAACGTATTGTTAGCAAGATGATGCGAACTCTGCCTGAAAGGTTTAATGTCAAAATATGTGCTATAGAGGAAGCACATGATATTGATAAAATGAGTTTTGAACGATTGGCTGGTATCCTTCAAAACTTTGAATTAAACCTGAATGATCAAATCAAACAAAAAGGCAAAGGAGCATCATCTTCTACTGCTATTGTGAAAAACATTGCTACGTCTGCTCCTATTGATATCTCTTTCGACTTGCTTGATATTCAAAGAGATCGATATTGATGAGTCTGATTTTGGAGAAGAATCTATAGCTCTTTTGACAACTAAATTTAGAAATTTTTTGAAAACTAAGAGTCAAAATATAACTCCATCATCAAGCTCCAAAAACAATTTCAAACCTGATTCTGGTAAATTTGCTCCCAAGGAAAATTCTTTTCAAACACCAAAAAAACCCTTCACAAATCCTTTTGCTTCAAAATCGTCTTACAATGGAAAGAATATTGATTCCATTCAATGTAGAGAGTGTCAAGGGTATGGTCATTATGCAAACCAATGTGCAAATACTCTAAGGAAGAAAGGTTTAAACTTTTCAGCAACTTTGAGTGATAGTGATGGAGAAGATCCAGGTGATCTTATCACTCTCACTGTTGTATATGATTCTGAAACTAACTGTGCAGGTTCTCTGTCCAATGTGACTTCCAATGTAGCTACATCAGATGCTACATCAGAAGATGCAGTGGACAGAAACATGGAAGATCACTACTGTTTTAATTCCTCAATCACAGAAGATGGTGGAGAATCAGAGTCTGATCTGCTGGAAGGTTACAAAGAATTATACAAAGATTGGGAGAAGCGAGCTCACCAAGTTACATTGCTTGGAAAGGCAAATGAGCTGCTAAAGAAGGCCAATGAAGAACAGAAAGATTATATTATAAGGCTGGAAAGCTTGTTGAGTAAAAAAGATGTTGAGATCGAAGGTTTGAAAGAGCAGCTCACTCAAGCCAATGAAACCATGGCTAAATGGAACTCAAGTCAACAAAAAATGGATGAGATGCTCAATTCAGGTAAGTCTTCTAAGTCAGGTATTGGTTTTGTACCAAATATATTTGTGAGAGAGGGTGAAGGTACATCTGAACCTAAATAGCCTACACAAAATTTTCAGAACCCAAATTTCCTTGAGAAACCCAAATCAAGAAAGAAAAATTTTGTGTGTCATTTTTGCCATAAGCCTAGTCATATTCAACCATTCTGTTTTCTGAAAAAAGCTATCTATGAGGAAGAAGTAAGGCAGGCTTTCTTGGTTAAAATCGATCGAAAGATCGAATGTCACAACTAATGCAAATAAAGATTGGAAGTCACATTCGAAGCTACATCAGAAATCACATTCACAGAAACAACAACCTAAAACTCTTAAACAGATGTGGGTTCCCAAAGGCAATAATAACAAAGGTAAATCCAAATACTGTGAACCATTTGACATATGTCCTGGTGTAAAATGGTCTGATGATGAAAAATGTAATGTAACCTTCACATCCTTGAAGTCACATATAGCCGGATCATGGTACTTTGATAGTGGTTGCTCTAGACATATGACAGGTTCTATTGAGAATTTGAAGGACTATGTGAGTGTCAATGGTGGTTCTGTGACTTATGGAGGAGGTGCCAAAGGCAAGATAATTGGCAAAGGAACCTTGAATGTTGATAGTCTTCCAAATCTCACCAATGTCTATCATGTGGAAGGGCTTAAAACCAACTTGATCAGTATAAGTCAATTATGTGACGATGACCTTCAGGTAAGGTTTGATAAAATACTTGTGATGTTTTTTATCAAACTAACAAGTGTCTTCTGACATGTACTAGATCATCTGACAATTGTTATATGTTCAACAATAGCCAAACATGTCACAAAGCTAGTCTTGACATTACAGATCTTTGGCATCAAAAACACTACTAGAAACTGTGCCTTCAGCGACGGAATTTAGCGACGGAATTTATCATCGGCCGAATTCTTGAATGATTTAAAATTCGTCGTGAAGGTGACCTTTTAGCGACGGAATCAGCGACGGAATTAAGAATCAGCGACGGAATTGAACATTAGCAAAGGAATTTTCCATCGCTAAAGGTCACCTTTAGCGATGGAATTTTCCATCGCTGAAAACAATCTGAAATTAAATTGTGAAATATTCAGTGACGGAATTTTCCGTCGCTGAAAACAATCTGAAATTAAATTGTGAAATATTCAGTGACGGAATTTTCCGTCGCTAAAGGTCACCTTTAGCGACGGAAAATTCCGTCGCTAAAGGTGACCTAGCGACGGAAAATTCTGTCAATGAAAATAATCTGAAATTATATTTTAATTAATATAAAATATCAATAATATTTGAAATTAAATTAAAATTAAATTAAAATAATATTTGAACTGTTAATTTAATAATATAATATCAATAATTAAAATGATTAACATCAATATAATTACAAAAATTAAAACATTCACATTACAACCTAACTTAGCTTAAATTCTAATTAATATAAAATATCAATAATATTTGAAATTAAATTAAGATTAAATTAAAATAATATTTGAAATGTTAATTTAATAATATAATATCAATAATTAAAATGATTAGCATCAATATAATTACAAACATTAAATCATTCACATTACAACTTAATTTAACTTAACTTAACTTAACGTAACATTAACTTAAATTGAAATTAAATTAAAATAATATTTGAAATGTTAATTTAATAATATAATATCAATAATTAAAATGATTAGCATCAATATAATTACAAAAATTAAAACATGCACATTACAACTTAACTAGCGTAACGTAGCGTGGATTAACTTAACGTAGCGTAGCGTGGGTAAATTAACAACTTAACAGCAACGAGAACATAGCGTAACATAGCGTAGCGTAACTAGCGTAACATAACTTAGCAACGTAACGTGTGTAACATAACAATGTGGCGTAATGTAACAATGTAGCGTATCGTAATTTAGCGTAGCGTAATGTAACAATTTAGCGTAGCAACAGCAACAGCAACAGCAACCAGCAGCAACTTAGCAACATAGCAAGCAACCCAGCAACAGCAACTTGTTTAACGGCAGGTCACAACTTAACAGTTAACTTACATAGCTTAGCTTAGCTTAACAACAGCAGCAACAGCAGCAACTTTACCTTAATAACTTTTAAGCGTAACATAGCAACATAGCAACTTAAGCGTGGCGTAAGCGTGAAACCCAACGTAACCAACACGAAGCCAACAGCAAGCAGCAGCAACAACAAGCAAGCAGGCTTAATAGCAACAGCAGCGGGCACAGCGCTAACACCTTGCTTACTTGGCAACTTACATGGCAAACTTTGCGTGCGTGCCCAACAACTAACGTGCCTTAACATTGGCTTAACTTGGCTTAACGTAACGTGGTAACAGCAACAGCAGCAACAGCAGGTTGGCTTAAAATAGCGTTAATAGCGTGACAAATTCATAAGCGTAAACAACCAACAATAGCGTGGCAACCCAGCGTGGCAACAAGCCAGACAGAGCAACATAATTAA